>JAFMOC010000582.1:0-37500 GCA_019802505.1 Corydoras sp. C115 | reverse complement strand
CTATTTGGACTGTGGGAAGAACCTGAAGAACCCGGAGGAAACACACATGGACATGGGGAGAACATGCAAAACTTCACCCAGATCGGATTTGAACCTGTAGCCCCAGCACCCAGAGGAGAACATGCTACCCACTACACTACTGGAGGAGTTTCACCCGGGTTCTCCGGTTTCCTTCCATAGTCCAGAAACAATAGATTCAAGGTAAATAAAATGATCCAAATTGCCCCTATATAGTGTCTATGTGAGTGTGTGTGCCCAGGTATAGATTTGTCCCCTGTCCAGGTGTATCTGCCCAGTGCCCAAAATGTTCTCCCATGGCTGGGCATCAGGACCCCCCCCCCCCCACCATAGTAGAGGATTAAGTGGAAGACCATGAATTAATTAATAAACATTCATTTATTTGATTCTGTCTCATGACATTTATTCTAATGAAGAACATAAAGGGGTGGAGCTTATTCCAGTGCTCACCGGTCTTCAGCCAATCGCAGTACAGACACAAACATTCACACTCACGTCTGTATTTCTGTTCCACTGAACAGCACATTCTCCAACTTTAACCCCTCACATGCATAGGGAGAACATGCAAACTCTGGTTCTGATCTGGGGGTAAGGGAACCTACCTCAGTGCTCATAAGTAAGACCACACATGACTTCATTTCACCGGTCAAATAAACTGTGGACTGTGAAAGGAGACAAAGAGGAGAACATGCAAACTCCACAATGAGGACGCCTGACAACCCTCCCATTACAAATTATATTGAACTCAAACGATTTGATCATAAATCTATATTTATTTTAATATTTATTTATTTTAAGTATCCTTTGCATCCTTAGGGTCTGTGTAGTTTGGTATGTTCTCCCTGCACTTAGTTTCTTCACACCCTTATAAAATCATCCCTGCTGTGAATATAGTCCACTGCAAAGGAAGGTCCTTCCCCAAAGTATTTATTAACTCCAGACTGTAAACAGAAGTGAGGACTCTGAAGTAAACGGTCCCCACATCGGTCTCACACCTGGAAGCGCTTTAATCCATTACACATCCTCACAATCGACTCCGGGGGCGCTCTCCTCGCCCGCGAGCCGTCTTTGGGAATACGATGTTCATGAGAACACCAGCTCTGGAACATTCTGTGTAATCTGGCCAACATGTGTGGCTTTAAAGAGCGGCGGGACGCCCCGAAGCCCAGCGGCGAGGGGTGCGGTTCTGTCCAGCCGTCGCTCTTCTGCCGCGAGCCAAGTGCTGAACCACAGCGCCGCCCCCCCCAAAAAAAAAAAAGCCCAGCTGAGCCGGATAACACTCAATAAAGACCTGAGATATGACCTGTCCACAGTCAGGATCTGTCCACAGTGATTCCCTGCTTCCTGCCTTGTGAACACCGGGATAGGCCTTGGCGTAATGTCCTAAAAGTCTCCAAGTTGCTTTATAAAATCTTATTTTTGCTTCTGATTCCCGCAACATCCCATAAATCCCTGTGATGTCATCATATAATTGCGTTTGTTGTCCTCGGTCACTTTTCCGTTGTCGTTCCGTTATCGCTGCATGTTTTATAAAAGCCTTTAATGTTTAATGTTGTTCTCTTTGATGTTTTAATCAGAGTGTTTACTGAGCGTTAGGGAATCGAACCAATACATTCATTTACAAAAATGATTATAAAATGGGTTAAATGTCCTTAAATCTGATTGGCTGAGAAGTTTGTCCAACCGTGACATCATTAACAATAGCACACATCTCTGAGCACTTCACATTTGTATCAGTTTGTGAAATACGATACATTATTTAAACTTTAAAAATACAGATTAATATAAACAGCGAGCCGATTCCCGATCAGCACTAAACCTGGTGCACTTTTTTATATACTGTGCTCTTTAATTTGGCCACTAGATGGCAGTGTTTTGATTTGATCGTTAGAGAAACCAGAATCCTGTTAAAACCGGACTAGATTACGTTGCGGAAGACAAAATTATTAATGATTTTTTTATTCAGTAAATGCATTTCTGAATCAGAGCTTGTTTTTTATTATAGTGAGTTTGTGTTTCATTAAAGCAATCAGACTCTCGAGGTTGTGCATTATTGTGAATAAATCACGTAAAGAGGTGGCGCTGTTCTCTACTTCACATCAGGACTAATAACACCTCTTCATGTGATGTATTCAGTATAATGCCACGCCCTCTCACACCTTATTGTAGTATAAAATCCAATAAATAGCGTTATGTAGTATTATAGTATAATGTAATTATAATACAGTATATATACATGATTCATCTTCCTCCTTCTCCTGCAGGATTAGACGGTCGGTACTCCGGAGCGCCGGAGCGGGCGGCTGACCCTTTGCACTGCTGGCCTGAGCGCCTACCTAAAGATACGTTATAAATAACGCTCTCGTCACTTCGGATTAGAGCGTCTGACTGACTGCTTGGCTCTCGCTCTGACCCGCCTCACAATCCCCTGGCATCAGAACACCGGCGGTCAGACTCTCGCGCGCTCCATCACTGTCTCTCGCGCTTGTCCTCTCTCTCGCTCTCTCTCACACTCATACAACACTCCCACATTTAAGGTCAAGATTTCAAATATCTGCAGAGAAAGAAACTGTGGTCCACTTCAGCAAAGCAATTAAGTGATCTGACTGCAACAAAAGCAGCACGTCTCCTTCTGTTAAATGCCTTCCTTCATTAAATCCTTCACAGACAATATGTCCACACACACACACACACACACACACACACACACACACACACATAAAAAGAGTTGAGCGCTGGTGATTATGTTCATAAAACGCAGCTCTTCTGCTCGATGCTCAGCTGATTAATGATAACGCTGATATTACGTTCCACCTGGAATGTCATTTATTTTGATAAAAAAAAACTCCATGTGAGAAAATCCACTGAAGTTTAATGACCAGCACTCACCCTAATTAACACCGATATTTAGGGTCTAAGGGTCTAACCCCCGTTCGCTCACAGTCTCGATGGGACGAATGTTCTTATTCAACTACAGGGTTAAAGGAACTCACAAAAAGTTCCTGCTTTGGTTCCTGTGATTATTAAGATTAAGATTATGATTAATCCCGAAGCCCCAGTGTGGCGGCAGCAGCATGTTAGTGATTAATGGACGAAAAAAGAACATGCCAAACTTCTGATTTACGTTTTTAGATATTTTTCTCTAATGTTTGATAAGAAATCCAATCATTGAAGACCCAAAGTTTGTAACCATTTGGGGGCTTCCTGGGCATCCAGGACAGGACGCCAATCTGTCGCTGGACACACACTACCTCACACAGACACACACACTATAACACACACTATATAAGGCAATTTGGAGCAGCCAATTCACCTTGAATCCATGTTTTTGGACGGTGGAAGGAAACCAGAAAACTTGGAGGAAACCCATGCGGACACGGGGAGAACATAGAAACTCCACCCAGATTGGGATTTGAACCTGAATCCTGAGTGCTGAGAGGAGAACATGCTAAACCATCGAGCTGCCCAAAATTAAGATTAATTAAGAAGTAATTCCGAATAATCCCGAAACATCAGTGTTGCAGCAGCATGCTACAGTGATAAATGGACAAAAAAAAGAACAATCTATCACTGAACACACACACACACAACACACTATATGGGGCAATTTATAGCATTCAATTTAATCCATGTTTTTGGACTGTGGGAGGATACCGGAGAACCAGGAGGAAACCCACACAGACACGGAGAGCAAACTCCACCCAAATTGGGATTCGATCCCTGGGTTTATTCATTTAAATACCTCAGGTATGCTGCCGGGATAGGAATAATGCACCCACCAAATAATTCATGTTCTGTCCGTTGTCATAGCAGCTGTAGACAATGTGCCACCTCCATCACACAACACCACCAACAGGAAGGGTGAGGTATAACAGGTAAGACATCTGAAGCATACTGATATACATCCATAACTCCGTACCGCCATACCTCTATATCTCTTTACCTCTATACCTCCCTACCTCCATACATCCTTACCTCCATACATATATACCCCATACCTCTACACCTCCATACATCTATACATCTATACTTCTATACCTTTATACCTACATACCACTTTATATCTATAGCTCCATAGCTCTATACCTCTGTACCAAAATAGGAACAAGCTTTTAAAAGCAGGTTTAATCGCCTTCATTACCTGAGCTCAGGCTGTGTCTGGACATGTTCTAAAACTGTTGCGGTTCTTGACTACCGCGGCTCGTGTTAAACCCCTTCATTTGCCCTTACGCAACGCTGCAGCAGGACAGTTCTGTTAAACATGCAGGCCACTGTGTGGTTGAGTGGCAGGGTGTCTCATCACGTGAGGGAGATAACAGAGCTTAGTCACCTGCGGCCACACCTTCCTCACAGCTCGACTTAATGAGGTAGATCCTAATCCTGAGGTCAGGCCTGAAAAAAAACTTCTTTCATTTCCACCGCCCTCAATGTGGTGCGCCGTGCGGTGGCACTGAAAACTTCAACGTCCGCTTGAGTCCATCAGTGGACATTTTTAGAACAGTCTAAGCACGGGGACTGATGTCACGATGTTAAAAGGGTATGTTTATATCACAGGGGTAAATGTATTTGTACCCTGATCTCATCACGCTGTAAAATAACCAGCACTTATATAAAAGCATCACCATCAGAATGCAAACACTTTAAAACTTTGAGGTTCCAATTCATTCAGTTGAAGTCTGAACTGTGGGTTCTCATCAGGCGTGTTTTTTTTAAATGATGCCATGTTGATTAAAGGTGCTCTCTTCCTCCTCCTACTTTTGGCTTTCTCTGAAAATGGGGCGCAACAGCAAGAAAATCCACATCAGGATGTCATTCCTGACACAACCTGCACAGGTACAGGGAGGACATGCAGACTCAACACAGAACGGAGAATGCTCCACCAGTAATCGAACCGGGGACCATCTCTGAAACCCAGATTATCCTCCGTGAATTAGAAAGCAAAACAGAAACAACCAGTAACTTAGAAGAACCTGAGCTGATATTAAAGGTGCGGTGTGTAAGATTCAATAGTCCCGCCCCCTTCCTGGTTACCTGCTGCAGCCTTGGTGCGGTGAACAGACCGAACAGTCAGCATGACTCGGCTATAAAACCAATGGAATCATCCAACATTAGGGACAAACCAGGAGCCAGGTGTCTGAAGGAGTCGGATGTTCCCCAATCAAATCAATTAATCAATCAATTGATCAAAGACCGGAGTGGAAAATCATTCTGAAGAGTTTTAAATGCCTTTCAAAGGGTGGTTTAAGGTGAAGTTTGGAACCATACTGGATCCTGGACTGGACATAAAGAATCTAATTCAATACATGCTTTCAAGTATTTGTCAGTAGTTTGGGGAAGGCCGTTTCCTTAATGAGTGAGGCCTCCATTAACACGGGTTTCCTACAGAACCCTGAGCTCTACCTGAGTGAACATCCTTAAGATGAATTATTAATAACCCTTTAAAGGTTTTCCCATAGAGAACCACATAGAACCTCATTTACATTAAAACAACACAAGGACAAAAGTACCAGAACGCCCCTTTAATTCATCGTCATCTCTATGTCTCAGTCTGTCCCAAGGTCTCAGTAGTTAAGAAACTGCTGAAGACGCATCTCTTTAACAAATACCTGATGTACAAAAATAAAATAAATAAAATAAAATAAAATAGGGGGGGGGGGGGGGGGCAGCATCAAATAACAATGTTTTGGGCCCAGTGCAGTCCTAATCTCAACACCCCGAACTGGAACTGAGACTGTGAGCCAGGGTCTCTCACCCAACATCAGTGTCTGACCTCACAAATGCTCTTCCGACTGGCTGGGTTTCCCCCCCCACACCCCCCCCCACACCCCCCCCCCCTTTTTTTGGAGCGGGACGTCGCTTTAACGTCCTGTTGGCGTCTCCTGACGTTTAAAACGATGCGAACCAATAAAACGAGCACAAAGAGAAGAGAAGACGCATGACAGACTTAAAAACAAAAAATACAAACATTAATAACTGAAGACCAGACAATCAGATAGAATTAATTATTTATGAATAGAGAGAATAATCACGATGAGGCGGCTGATTATTTGCACGTTTCACTGTTAATTAAACGCCAGCGTGCAAAACATAGTGAACCAACACATAATTATTGATTTTAAAAATAGACAGAATGAATATATGTAAACTGAATGAATATATGTAGACTGCATGTTGTTCTATATCCCGAGTATAAATATTGTGCGACATCACCACCATGACAACAATGTTAAAGAGCATCATCGATCATGTGCACGTTGCGTTTTATACAAATCCTATTATTTTCCCATTTGAGAAACATTAAAATAGCAGCAATAATAAAGCTCTGTTCGTGCAGCCTAATGTAGGAGCTGGGAAACAAATGAACCCGGCATTAAAAGCAATGTAATAAATATGAAAATTTATTGCTGGCTTAATATCGAGACTCAACAACGTCGTTCCCCTTTTGAACTCCATTCCTCTCGGTATCCAGCACTGGGTTCGGCTCTTAATCCCCGTAAAGATCCCCGCTTTGATTTAAAAAAGTATTAGGACACGCCTCTTTTTCACCGAACTCAGGTGTGTCCTTCAGTCTCATCGCCACAGGTGGATGAAATCAAGCACCATGCTTCCAGCTTTGTGGAAACACTTTGGGGAAGGCCCGTTTTTGGATTCAGCATGAACATGCCCCACGATCATAAAGACATGGATGCTTGAGTTCTGACTTTAACCCCTTTCAGATGTATTAGGATTGTGATTCAGGTCTGTTGATCCAACATCAGTGTCTGACCTTAAAACTGAAACAATTTCCACAGACACTCCACAATCACGTGGAAAGCCTTTTTGGATGGAGGCTCAGCCACGTTTTAAATAAATATTCCTGAAGATTTAACGTGTTGGTGTCTCCAATATGTTCTCTATACTACAATAACCCTAACCCAGTACTACCATAAAACGTGCACACAAATAAAACTAAATTCTATTTAGTTTCCCTCAATGTTTAGGGAAGGCCCTGTGACTTTTCCAGCACGTCACGCCATTCCCCCGACCTCAACCACTCTGATTGATTAATTAGGATGCGATCAAGTGGAACACGTGATTCAGGTGTTTCCTTTTAAGGCCACCTTAAAAAAATAAATAAATAAAATAAAAAAATTAAGATTGAAATATCCCCATAGTCACGCCAGAATATTGTGGGACGCTCTTTTAGATGCACGGTGTAGTTCCAATTCCTGCACAACGTCATGCCCGTGGGTGTGATGATGTGGTGTCCACACACTTTTGGCTTTTAGAATAGCCACCTCTGGATGACCCTGTGGTTACAGACTGAACTGAGTGTCAGGTGTTCAGTGTCACTCCGTGTTTAATGATAGCAGCGTGGAAAGATTTATTATTTATTCTAATGCATGCCGTGCTGCAGAAAATATGCAACATGCAAATTCTAGATTTAAAATAAAGCCAGATGCAAAGCAGTAGCATCCTGACTGACTGACTGACCGACTGACTGACCGACTGACGGTGCGTGCAGGTGCGTCTTACCTTCCACCCGGCCGAACTGTTGCTGTCCCCTTTATCCTTGAAATAGGGAACGTAGCGCACCATCCAGTCGTAGATCTGCGACAGGGTCAGTCTCTTCTCCGGCGTGCTCTCGATGGCCCGCGTGATCAGGTCCGCGTAAGACAGGTTGCCCCACGCGTTGCGCCGCGACGACTTGGCTTTACGCAGCTGCCCGGCCACGTCGTGCGCGGCGGCTCCGCTCATGCACGGCAGCGGCGTGCCCCCGGCTTCCCGCTTCAGCTCGCCGGGGGTGCCGCTCTTCCTCCCCGACCTGCACGCCGGCCCGATCTCGGCTTCCGTCTTCAGCACGGTGAGCGGACACGCGGCGGCGTTCAGCTCCGCGGCCGCCGCGAAGTCGTCGGGACCCGGCGGCGGCGGCGGCGGCCAGGTGCACGAGCGCGGCCGGCCGCGCGGCTCCAAGTCCGAGTCCAGGTCCAGGTCGAGCGGGCGCGTCTTCAGCTCCTCGTCCTCCACCATCATAACCAGCAAGAGTGAATTGGAGAGCAACGCGGCGTCCTGAGATCCCGAATCCGTCTAGCTCAGTGGGAATGGCAGCGAGCACAAAAGACACAGCATGACAGACGGTCGCGGCTCAGAATCCGACGCGTAAAAGCGGCCGATGAGAAAGGGCTATTCGACGTTCCATTGCGTGTCCCGACGCGTTAAAGAGACCCGGGCATGTCGGTTGGTCGCAACGCGTCTGTGTCCCGGCGCTTTTTAATGAACCCGGCTGCAGCAACAGATGATCTGGGGATGCGGCCGAACGCCAAAGAGGAAAAGTTCCATTTCCCCACGCTATCCGTGGGCTCGGGAACGCGGCGCGCAGCGGGTCGTGGGGAGGTTTGCTAAATGGAGAATCCCTTTCACCCGAAAATCTTCCCAAGCGTCGTGGTGCGCGCGCGCCGGTCGCGCGTCTCGCCTTTGTAGACGCCGACGATCCGACACCAAAATACCCCAGACCTTCTATTCTCAGCGTGAAAGCCTTTTTTGCGCGCCAGATCTCCCTGGATGAATTGGTATCACGATTTTTTCCCTCTCTCTCTCTCTCTCTCTCTCTCTCTCTCGGCCCCGGTGAGATCCCCTTCACGCGCGGCTGCTGCGCTCAGCCCTCTCGGCGGTTGTAAAATGATGACGCGCCGGCGGTGTGCAGCTGAAGAAACGCAGCCCTCCCATAATTGGCCAGAGAGGAGCGTGCGGGCTGAAGGAGGCCATGCCCACCTATTGCGATCAAGGAGATTAAGGGTGAAGAAATGCTTTAAGATGCTTCGACCTGTGATGGCCTATCCATCTCCATTCAGCAAATCCCGGCTTTAGCTGCGCGCGTCCTAAAAGGCTTCGTTCTCGGGATTTAGCTTCACACGCAGAGTGCCACAGGTTTCTCCTCCATTATCCGACTCACCAACAGGTTTCGAATCACAGCTGATTCATTAGGCCGCTGCATATGGTGTCTGACCGACAGGTCTCTCTGCGTAATCACCATCCATCTTCCTTTAGGGGCTGGAACGCCGAGCGGGGCTTCAGCAGCACAAAATAGAGCCTTTTTTAAAAGAGCCCCAAATTTGTTTCTGCGTCTGTACATCCTCCATTATCTTCCACTTTATCCTCTACTAGGGTTCCCCATGCCCATCCAGGGGAGAACGTTTCGGGCACTGGGCAGATACACCCAGGACAGGGTGCCAATATATCACTGGGCACACACTCACTCACACACACACACTCTCTATATGGGGCAATTTGGAAAATTCAATTGACCTTGATCCATGTTTTTGGACTGTGGGAGGAAAGCGGAGAACCCGGAGGAAACTCACACAGACATTGGGAGAACATGCAAACCACCAAGATTAGGACTCAAACCAGGAATCCCTAGCGCTGAAAGGAGAACATGCCAATCACTAAGCCACCAGGCTGCTTGCATCTTTACAATAAAACCTTATTCATTTAACGGGGATAAGGTTTAAATGTTCCACCACGAATTTACAGGTTTGGGGTTTCTTTAAAATCATGAAAATGATTCTTTAAAACAATTAAATAAGAATCAGAATACTTTATTGTTTTTTTATAATTTTATAAATTACAGTTTTTTACGGATGCTCCATTTGTCGAGTTTATATAGACAGAAGTATATATATATATATAAACAATAAATGCTTTAGAATTCAACTAAAAGTATCAAAAATACTGAATAAAGTAAAAGTAAAGTGGCAGGTGTGAAGCATGTTAGATATCCATCAATCCATTATCTTCTGCTTAATCCACTACTAGGGTCGTGGGGGGTGGGGGGAGGTGGAGAACGTTTCAGGCTGTGGGCAGTTATACCCAGGACAGGGATTATAACTATCGCTAGGCAAACTTTTTATTTTTTAAACCATAAAACTCGAAGGAAACCCATGCGGACACGGGGAGAACATGGAACCTCCACCCAAATTGGGATTCGAACCGGAAATCCCCAGCACTGAGGAGAACATGCCAACCACTAGGCAATATATATGTTATATATATTATATTTAAAAAAAACTGAAAATATGGTGGCATGTTGGCTTAGTGGTTGGCATGTTCTCCTCTCAGCACTAGGGATTCCCGGTTCTTATCCCAATCTGGATGGAGTTTGCATGTTCTCCCCGTGTCCACGTGGGTTTCCTCCAGGTCCTCCGGTTTCCTCCCACAGTCCAAAAACATGGATCAAGGTCAATTGAATTCTCCAAATTGCCCCATATAGAGTGTGTGTGTGATTGAGTGTGTGTCCAGTGATAGATTGCCCCCCTGTCCTGGGTGTATCTGCCCAGTGCCCGAAACGTTCTCCCCTGTATGGGCATGGGAACCCCCCCCCCCGACCCTAATAGAGGATAAAGTGGAAGATAATGATGGATGGAAAACAGAAAATATATTGCACTGTGTGTCAGATGGTGATATAATTTAATTTAAACATTTGAATACTGATCATGATGACAATATTGCACATGAAATGATTTACAGACTGATTATACAGTTAGATGGCCACAGGTAAGAATGACCACCTGTGGCGCTCTGTGGTGCATTTGGGTGGAATGGCTGGATGTGCTCCTCTGTCTGACCACAGTGTGCTGCAGTGGGTGGGAGGCATTGTCCATGATGGCCTTCAGCTTAGACAGCATCCTCCTTTCTGACACTGCCATCAGCGAGTCCGGCTCCACGCCCACAACATCGCCAGCCTTACGGATCAGTTTGTTCAGTCTGTTGACATCTGCCATCTTCAGGATGATGCCTCAGTATCATAAAGGACAGCACGCGCCACCACAGACTCATAAAAGATCATAAAAGATCCTGAGCATTGTCTTGCTGATGTTGAAGAACCTCAGGCGTCTCAAAAAGTAGAGACGTCTTTGGCCCTTCCTGTAGGGTTTCTGTGTTTTTAGCCCGGTCAGGTTTATTGTCTATGTACCCCCAGATATTTGTAGAAGTAGCTATTGACTTGTCCTAAGGGTAGGGTATCATTAGGACACCGGTACCGATATAGATGCACTATAAAAAAAAAGAGTTAAACGATTCTGCTGGTTTAGTTTTAGTTTTAAAATGTTAAATAACTGTGAATCGTCCTTCTTTGGCTGTTCCCGTTCCCATGGGTGCTCACCGCTGCAGGAGGAGCTGTATATATTTAGTTTAGCCCTGTTCTACAGCACATGCCCTTTCTGATGCTGGGACAGTCGTAGGTTTGTGGTTAAGGCTCCAGCATTGTGCCCTGAAGGTCCCTGGTTCTATTTGCGGTCCCACCAAGTGCTATTGCAAAAAATGAAATCTTAACAAGGAAATAAATCTTACAAAAGTGTAAGAAATCTTGTTTTTCACATCAAATCAAGTTTATTCGTCACTTGTGTAGTTATACATGGCACAGCCAGCAGTAAAATTCTGTTTCGACCTCTCCACAGTAAAAGTCTAAATTTGGAATTAAAAATTGGTAAAAAAAATATACATATTTACAATATGCAAAGTTAAACTATACAAATACAAACATGCCACTATATGGATAAAATCTAATCCTCATCTTCTCTGTATTTGCCTTTAGGAAACGAAAACGCCGTCCTGATGGCAATAGAGTGAAAAGTTTGTTGTTAGGATGACTGAGGTCCTTCACAATCTTTTTGGCTTTGGACCAAAAATCAGCGCTTCCTGTAGCTGGTCTGGAGGTCTGGAAGCGCTACTCGGACGGCGCGTTCAGCCGAATGCACTGCCCGCTGTCCAGATGGGTGCTGTTTCTGAACCAGGTTCTGATGTTCCCTGTGAGGATGCTTTCGACGGTGCAGGAGTAGAAGTTCTGCAGGACCTTGGAGGGCAGTCTGAAGTCCCTTAGACGTTGAAGGTGGTCGAGACGCCGCCGCCGCCTTCTTTGCCAGGGTGTTAATGTGGCAGGACATGAATAGTTTTCTAAGTCAGATAAATAATCTACTTTTTAGAAACTTTTTTTCATTTTAAGAAATCATAAGATGAATTTATCGATATATTAACAGATAAATAGAAAATAATTTGTAAAAGTTTTTGTAATTTTCTTATTTTTTGACAGATTTTTTGCAGTTTAAACCCAATCACTCCCGGGGCGCCGTGTCCAGGGCTGCCCACCGCTGAGAGCACATGTTCTCACTACACTAGACTAGTGGACAGATGGATTAAATGTGGAGGACAAATTCCTCTTTGTAAGTACAATTGACAAAATAAATCACTTTAATGGCACACTTTTATTTATCTTATTTGTGAAATCAGTTAGCCCAGCACATGCGGCACGGTGTCTTAGTGGTTTGCATGTTCTCCTCTCAGCGCTAGAGATTCCCGGTTCGAATCCCCATCTGGGTGGAGTTTCCATGTTCTCCCCGTGTCCGCGTGGGTTTCCTCCGGGTTCTCCGTTTTCCTCCCACAGTCCAAAAACACTGTGTGTGAGTGAGTGTGTGCCCAGCGATGGATTGGCGCCCTGTCCTGGGCCCGAAACGTTCTCCCCTGGTTGGACATGGGGAAACCCACCGCGACCCTACCAGAAGATAAAGCGGGAGATAATGAATGAATTGAGTTAGCCCAGCACCTGAAATGTTCTACCCTGTATGGGCATGGGGAATACCCCCCCCCCCCCGTGACCCTAATAGAGGATAAAGCAGAAGATAATGGATGTATAAAATCAGTTAGTCTTTGGTAAAGACCCAAGCGATCATAGTGCCATGAGAAAACCCACATGAGCACAGGGGGAATATTTTGGATTCAGAAAGGTCTGATCCCCAGGCTGGTCTTACTGTGAGGTGGAAGCACTGACCCCCATCATGCTGCTTGATAATTTAATCTGAATACAGTTCAGTAGGATCCAGAGAGGAGAACCAGAAGAGATTTGAACACATGACTGACCACAACAAGGTTCCAGGACCTGGGGAGTGTTAAAAGCCACACTGGCAACCTCTTTATTTGGCCTGTTTTTTTTTACCTCCAACCTGCAGATCGATCACCTAACACTAACCAATAAGCTTTATAAATAAATAAAATGACTTGAACTTTATAACCACGTGTTTAACTTCAACTTAAAGATGTTGAACTGTTAACCTTTAAAAATTCTTAAAGCTATAACTTCTTTATTTTTGTATTTTATTGGAAGGTAAAAACCAATAAACCAATTAATTCCATACGTTAATTGTCGGTTCTTCATGCGATTGGTGCAGTGCCACCGTGGAGTGAGTGAACTCTCACTTCACAGCAAGAACCACCTGAGTTTGACCTTCTGGCAGGATGGAAAATGTCCTTTGTATGTTCTCCTGTGTGGGGTTCCTTCAGGAGCTCCAGTTCTAGGAGACCTCAGTCCAAAGTCTGGATTGAAGGTCAATGGGGGGAATTGCCTCAGAGTGTGTAAGTGTCTGAGAACGTGAGTGTGTTCTGAGATAGAATGGCAAACTATCCTGGATGTTTCCTGCCTTTCATCCTGCGAGGGCCGGGATAGGTTCCAGCTCTCTTTGTGACTCTGATCAGGATGATTTCTTCCACTTTATCACAGATGCATTTACAGAAACTAACTTAATATGTGGGCGGCACGGTGGCTTAGTGTTTAGCATGTTCTCCTCTCAGCGCTGGGGATCCAGGTTTGAACCCCAATCTGGGTGGAGTTTCCATGTTCTCTCCGTGTCTTTGTGGGTTTCCTCCGGGTTCTCTGCTTTCTTCCCAAAGTCCAAAAACATGGATTCAAGGTTAATTGAATGCTCTAAATTGCCCCATATATTCTGTCTGTTGTCTCTGTGTGAGTGAGTGTGTATCCAGAGATAGATATCTGCCCACCGTCCATAACGTTCTCCCCTGGATGGGCATGAGGAACCCCCCCCCACCTTATGCACTTTGTAGAAGATTAAGTGGAAGATAATGAATGAATGAATATTTGGGAAATCAGATTCTGATGTTGTACGAACCTCGCTCACCATCTCAGTTCTCGTTCATCCCTGAAGTGTTGAATGGGGTTGTGGTCCCACTGGGCCCTTCCCAAAACCATTTGTATAAAGCTGGATTGTGTATATATATATATTGTGTGTGAGGTGTTAGTTTTACAACTCGAGTCCATGAGCGGAACCTCAGAACCATGAGGATTTAAAGATTTTAAATGAGGATTTAAAGATGGAACCAGAACTACACCGCCGCAGGATTTTAAAGTTGTACACGGCACTGAATGCAAATAGGAAGTAAAGCAGTCAACAGGAAGTGGCGTGAATATAAATAAAAGGGGGTTTAATACGACTGTTCTTCACAGTTGGTAGACTTTAAAAAGTTTTTAATGCGATAACCCATGTCTTTAAATGACATAAGTGACCACAAAGCCGAGGCCACAAACCAGGTCCTTATACGAGATACGCAGATTCCTTCCTTCTCCACCCAACACACCTACTGTGTGCACACACTCGGCCGTTGCACAACCAAACCTCGGCCCTCGCCGTGTGTGGGGCCTTCACTAAGAAAACCACCGCAAACACGCTAACATAGAGCAGCTATGATCCGTTCAACTGAGTCACGCGCAAACCTCCTGCAATCACTCAGGATTTGAGTTCCGATGACTGAACACGTCGCAATCTACGTTTCACCTGCAATAACAGGTCCTGTACTGTATACTGTATGGACTGCTGATTGGACAGACACCCCCCCCCCCCCATCCTTTCTCATCCAGTCAGGGAGGCGGTTCAGTGATGTTCTGATTGGGTCCATGGGTGCACCACCGGGCTCCTCACGTTCTCCGTAGCAGACATTCCACAGGCAGCGCTGCTGGCTTCTGGCACTGATCCCAGAACAGCGTGGAGGACGCTCGGCAGTGAAGGGACGAATCTCCTAGATCCAATCTTCCAACGAACTATTGATCATCAGGAGGTGGTTCAGTTTTATTACCAACTTTATTAGCATCAGTCATAAGAAGAGAAAAAAAGAACTAAACAGTGAATTAATAATAATAAAACATTAATAATACCGAATTCCACCGAGTGCAAAATGATAAACCTGCAGAGAAACCAACCTCAGTAAGAACCAGTTCCGCACTGCTCCGCTGCCTACAGGGTGCTGGTGGCACAGAACCAAGGTGATTTAATGGTGGTTTAGTTCCCCATCAGTTTAGACAGGGTCGTTTGTGCAATTTGCATGTTCTCCCCATGTCTGTATGGGTTTCCTCCCACAGTATGAATACACGAGGAGGTGTGTGTCTACACTGCGGTGCGATGCCCTGCCGTGGGTTCTGTCCACGTTCCTGTACCACTGTGATCTTACTCAGTTTAAATGACGTGTGAATAAAATGGTTGCTATTAGTCCACTTACATCGTATTGGTATTTTTGGTCTGATTGCAAACAAGATTATTTTTTCAATATCTTCCGCTTAATCCTCAGGTTGGGTAACGTAAGCACTGGGCAGATACACCCAGGACAGGGGGCAATCTATCACTGAACACACACACACACACACACACACACACACACACTCTATATGGGGCAATTTGAAGAGTCCATGAGGAAACCCACGCGGACACGGGGAGAACATGGAAACTCCACCCATATTGGGATTCGAACCGGGAATCTCTAGCGCTGAGAGGCGAACATGCCAACCGCTAAGCCACTGTGCCGCCCTGATCATAAAACCAATTTAATCTAATAAATCGTGTAATCTGATCGTCTGACGGATTAGTGACAACGATCACCAAGGTCCCGCTGTCCGAACCTCTGTCCAAAACATCTGCGCAACAACAAGTCCTAATGCGGCACCCCGCCTCATGACGCATTCCTACCCACCGCCGGCTGCCGGCGCCTTGGTGGAGGTAATTACGGCGTGATGTCACGCTTTCATTGAGCGATGATTCCCGGATGAAAAGCCTTTCACGCGTTCACAACGCACGTTAGCGATCGGATCGAACTTCGCCCGCGTGGAGCCAATGGGAATGAATCCGACGCTCCACGTGACAGGAAGCCGGCATCAATCCACTTGATGGCAGACAAACACGAGCACTCGAGTAATCTCTCACTCCATTCAGAGGGGGGGAGGGGAGGGGGGGCTGTCCTAAAACCGAAATTAATGCTAAATTCTCTCATACATTTTAAATAGCGCGAGCTCAGTTGGAGCGCCGGAAGAGTAATGGCCTCATCTCGCGCCGCCATCTCTGGTGTCAGCTCTCATGAGTTAATGGTGGAGATGAGAGCCGATCGGGAGGAAGAGATCTGCACTCCTCTGTCAGCGAAGAAAGGAGAGCTTTCACAGGTCCATGTATCATTAAGCAATTGAGAAAGCTAATTAGTGAAACTGGGGGTGGGGGGGTGGGGGGTGGTGCAGCAGCAGCTCCCGTACCTAATTATTGCCATAGCAACTGCATCCCTCACGAACTAGGAAAGTCATGTCACTCAGTGCCGATGCTTGGAGAATTGGAGATGGTGCGAGAGCGCCCCCTGCCGCAGAGGAGCGATAATCAACAGGCAGGAGGACGGTACTGTATGTATGATGCACGCAGGGGTGTCATACCAATAATGACATACCAAAAAACCAGGGGGGGGGGGGAATATTAATAAATATTTATTAGATAATTATGTGTCGGCTGAATGAAGTTTATAGATCAAGCCTATCCCGGCACAATCAGGCCTGCAGGACTTTTGTTCAACCACCCAAGCAGCTTCATGTTCCTCCACCTCTCCTCTCTCTCCATTGGCTCCCTGTAGCTGCTGCATTCAGTACAAGCCACTGACTCTGAGCTACAGGGCAATCTCTGGATTTGTGTTTATCTGAATATAGAAATGAGTTCTTATACAACTTCACACACACACACACACACACACACACACACACACACACACACACACACACACACACACACACACACACACACACACCCTCTCTCTTTCAAATGTGAAGTCAAAAGAAGCTTTATTGGCATGACAAATAAATTCGTCTTGCCAAAGCAAAATTACAAAATATAAAATACAAGAGGCAGATAAACATGTAGATACTTACAACAGATTATATATACAACTACTCTTTTAGAACTACAAAATAGAATATTTTATATAATACAATAATAAGGTAAACACACACACAGTTGTATAAACTAACTCCCCACATTATTCTTCTCAGCCAGTAGATGGCAGTGCTGTAGTGTTTTCTCACGGCAGCCAATTAGTTCAGATTGGTGGATCTGTATCCTTATGGAGTGACATCACTGTCAAAAAGTTTGTACATAAAAAAACTACTTGCAATCATAAATATTTTTACAGAAATACATCTTTAAAATGTGTGATAATTAGAAAGATTTCGTACGAATACAAACAAATGACCAATCGAATCAAACACTGAGTTTGTGCCCAGTGATAGATTGGCGCCCTGTCCTAGGTGTGTCTGCCCAGCGCACGAGGTGTTCTCCCCTTAATGGTCCCATACCCCCCCCCCCCGACCCTATACTCAGCTATAGCTTTAATCTTCCTTCCTGCAGACTTATTTAATATTTATTTGATTTAAAACACATCAAGTTTTAGTTTTCTAACATACCCTTGCTGACTTTTGCATCTAAAATCACATATAGACACCTTACCCAAGACTCCTTACTTAAATAATAGTCCATTTCCTATTTGAAGCTTAAGAATAAAGAATAAATATATATATATAATGTATGTAAAGTTGGTCTAGAAGAAGCAGGTTCGCGGGCAGGTCCCCGCCCATCCAGTGGAGAAAGTTTCGGGCACTGGGCAGATACATCCAGTACCCATCCATCCATTATCTTCCGCTTTATCCTCTATTAGGGTCGTGCGTAGGGGGGGGGGGGGGGTTTCCCATGCCCATCCAGGGGAGAATGTTTCGGGCGCTGGGCAGATACACCCAGGACAGAACACCAATCATCGCTGGGCACACACTCACACAGACACACACACACACACACACACACACTCTATATGGGGCAATTTGGAGAATTCAATTGACTTGATCCATGTTTTTGGACTGTGGGAGGAAACCGGAGAACCCAGAGGAAACCCACATGGATACGGGAACTTGGAAACTCCACCCAGATTGGGATTCGAACCAGGAATCCCTAGTGCTGAGGAGAACATGCTAAACCACTAAGCCACTGTGCCGCCATCCAGTACCAATAATTTAAAATAATACTACATAAAATGTATTTGTGACGGTTGCGCAGCGGCGTTGGCGAAGAAAAGGCAGAGCTGACAGCGTTGGTCATTGAAAGTAATTAATGCACCTGATGGACCCTCCGCCTGAAGATGTGCAGCCTTTAGTAGCTGTAATATTAGATTCAAGTAGTCAAGTGGTTTTAATTTGCAATTTAACTAAATACAGTGGTGTAGTGTGTACAGTGAAATGATGTGCAAAATAAAATTACAATAAATACAACAATTTACAAAATACAGACAATAAACATTCAGTACTGAGGGAACAAAGCAGGTGAACTGAACGTAAACTGTAAATTGTAAACAGTATATTTTTATTAGCAATATGTTTATAAATGTAAAAAGTATACTATGCATTTTAATAGCTACTAGCCTTTAACAGCAAATCCATCTTCGGTATCAGGAGTGTGTGTGTGTGTGTGTGTGTGTGTGTGTGTGTGTGTGATCAGAATAGAAAGCCTTTATTGTCACTATAAACAAGTATAATGAGATTAAAGACTCAAAAGCCTCAAATTTTTAAAGCCTAGGGACAACAAACCCCTTTTTGTAGGGGGTCATCGGGCAGCTATTGATTTGCATAATGACCCCCCCCCCATCTCACAGGTGAAAAGGTGGTGTGAACTACATTCAAAGCGAAATTCAATGAAATCAAACCTAATTTCATTGACATAATAAACAAGAAGGCTTTCTTTTTTAAAATAAAACGTCCTAAATACGTCTCCGCACGTATTTAGAAGCGACTCAAAAGATGAATACAGTGGAGGAAATCACTTGATTTTACTCCTATTTCTCCTTAACTTCTGTGAAATTTATTTGTAAGTTGCTTTGGATAAAAACGTCTGCTGAATGATGAATTGTAATTGTAAATGTCATTTTTCCAAAACCATTTTCTTTATGTCTTTTCTGTTTTCTCCTCTTAGTTTGATTTTGATCTTTGTCTTTGTTCAACACTTGCTTCTTCTTCCTTGGGTCTTCCTTCTGTGTTTCCTCAAGGTGTCTTTTCCTAGTTGAAACTCCGTCTTCGTCCAACCCTCTCTCCCTCTGCCTTGGGCCTGAGCTCTGGTTCAGGTAGGAGTGCATTTGTGTGTCCTCCAGTTTTCTTCTCTTAGCTGGAATTTCATCTTCTTCCAAACACCTCTTCCACTTCCCTGGGTCTGAGCTCTGGCTCATAGATGAGTTCATTTGTGTCTCTTTCAGTATCCTACTCGTAGTTGGAATTCCGTCCTCGTCTTTTTGAAACCCTCTCTTCCTTGGGCCTGAGCTCTGGTTCAGAGAAGAGTTCTCCTGTCTCATATCCAGTTGTGGACTCTTTGCAGGAATTTCACATCTCACTTTTGTCCACCTTCCCTCCACCATTGTGTCTTGACTTGGGTGCCAGTTATTAAAAGCATTATTTTGTACATCCACATGCATCTTTCTTATGTCATCTGGATTTTGATCTTCGTCCCTCTGTGGCCTGGGCACTGAGTCCTCAGGCCGAGAGTCTTGAAAAGATACTGAAGCTAGAAAAGCTGTTTTTTCTAAATCTTCCAGTCGTTTACATTTAGCTGAAGTTTTATCTCTCTTATCTTGCAGGGTCATGTCTTGAAAGAGTAGAGGAAGGAGAGCGAAATACTCATTCCAATACTTCAGGTCGTTGGACCTAGAGGACTGCTGAAGTCCACAACCCTGAGGAACCAGCTTTCTTTCCGCAGGTTGTTTTGGTGATCTACAAAGCAACAAAGAATAATAGCTGGTTATTGGTTAAAATCAAAACTATGTGATGCTTTCTTACCTGATATAGAAGAGAATATTAGCCATTTGACTCTCTACTGTTGCGGCATCAGTCTTGGACACTAACTCATTGTCCATTTTATACCAGCATTCATCACTGGCCTACAGCAGATAATAAAGACATGATTTAGGGTTTATTATGATTTTCAAGATCAGGGTTGGGTATAGAGGCTAAGGCTTTGTGGGGCAATGGGAGCTCTCTGACCTTGATGTAGCTGCAACAGTGTCCGTCATGGCAATCAGGGCCAATGTGAACCAGAACAGCATAAAGATCATACAGCGTTGGTTCATCAGAGCGGTGACTGATGAAGGGCCTCAAATCCAGCTGCTGTGGATAGGATACATGCTGTGTAGAGAGCAAATCTGTTCGTTAATAAGCAAGTCCATTAAAAACCACGACCTAATAAAATGCTACTAAATTGTTGCTACCTTTGTAATTTTATTTCTGTTCTCATCGACCCTTCTAATGTTGACGACAAACACATTGGGGACCCGTTGAATCAAGAGGTTCTCAGAACGCGGTGAGGTCCTGCGACACCTGCAAGCGACATTAGGAATGTCAGAGTCCAGAGACAAAATGGTTTACAGCTGTAGAAAACATTGACGATAGGACCTACTTTCGACATCTTTTTGCTCTTCCTGATGGGCAAGGATAAAATTTGCTTGCAAGAATCTCTTCAAGAGTATTGTTGTTCTGAAAAGACATTTGACAAAATTTCTGTATGAAACACTTTTAGTCTTTAAGTTGGCGGTTTAAACTCCTTGTCTACCAAAGTGTGGGTCCTTGAGTAAGACCCTTACACTTATTCAGGGGGGCTGTATTATGACGGACACTGAGCTCTGACCTCAACTCTGATCATACTGGGATCTTTATAAATCACTTTTTGTAAAAGCATTTGAAGCAAAATGATGTTATGTGATGTAATGTGGATGAAGATATTTTTACCTCGATGGTTAAAGAAATGGCAAAGAATTCGTAAGTCGCACAGTCAATTCTTTCACACTTCGAACATTCATCTGTACAAGAGACACAGACATATTGCGATAGAGATAAAGCACATCATACGATCCTAAACATCTTAAATTAAAGTATTACCCCAAAATAATAGACTTACCTCTGTGCTTCCCTTTGCCTAGAAAAACCTGATTTACTAAAGGTGCTTCCATCAACCTCCTGTTTAATTGAACATGACATCACAGTACATTAAAATAAACGTATTGAATACTGAATATATTTCAGTGGTGTCAGCTGAGTGTCCTGAACTCCATCCGCTCTCCATATCTCTACTTACGTAGTATCAGCCAGATGACAATCTTCCATGGCTTGTAGAAGGGTGAACAGAAAGTGAGATGCACTCTGTGGTTTTCCAACCTCAAATTTTATTTCCAGCTCTAAAACAGATGCATATTAAAGTTTAGTTTTTCAAATCAGACAACAAACAACTCAGAACTTTAGTCATTTAAAGCAGACATGTGAAATCCAAGAGCCACGGGCCACAAACGGCCTGCATCCGGAGTGCAGCTGGAGTTTATATTCACATCATCTCTGTATCATGAGGGGTTGATTCATTAGGCGGAGTCACGTCAGGTGCGTTAATTACATCCAATCAAAATCCATCGCCGACGGCTTCGCCTTTCCTCCCGCAGCATTTATAAGAAGAAAACCTGTTTAATTACGAGGGAAAGTCCTATGTTTGGGTTAAGTTTTCTTCATGCTGTTTAGCAGGTACATTGTAGATCCAGGTTGGTAATTAGTCACGTTCAATTATTATTTATAATTATTTATGAATTGTAGTCTTTCTCACTGGAATAAAAGGGTGTGGTAATGATGAAGTAAGCATCTTGGGCTAATAATGTAATAATGTTTTAAAACTTTAAAAACTAATAAAGATTGGGGGTTTAAGCCTGCAATTAAACAAAAAGCTGGCACTGTGATTCCATGAGCAATTAAAACTCATGCCAGAAATACGACTCAACTTTCAGCATTCGCTTTGAAGGCAATAGAAAAGGACTTCTTAATGGAAATAATGAAACTCTTTTTTATGGATTGTGTATAAATTATAAGGATTTAATCAGGATTTTCAGAAAGTGTTGTTTTCCTGAAACATATTGCAATTTTATGTGTCTACATGAGTGTATCAGGGTGGGTACGAATGATGTGTACTTGTTTTCCAGTTGCATGCGTTCAATCTGCAGCTTATAAAGTGTGCACACATTCATCAGGCGGAACTGCGTCAGGTTCGTTAATTATCTCAAATCACTTTAATGGCAACAGCTTCCCTTCTCACCCAGCGCCGCTGCCCAACCCTCAAAACACGTTCTTCATCTGTGATGCAACAGCTCTTTATAATGCATTTCTGAATAATAAGATGCTTTTATAGCCTTACAATAGTTATCGATTATTATGATAATTATTATTATTATATTTTATTTATATTTATTTTACACCTCATTATTACCGCACCTATATCAGCTTCATCTCTGTCTGTGTGTCTGGTAAAATGTTTGCAAATGCTGTTTTATCTGCTTCCCATTATCTGATTAAGCTAAAACTTTGCACAAATGTTCATCGTCGATGACAACACATGAATTTTTAAAGATTACCAATTAATTGACTTATTAGTGGTAATTAATTAATTTTGTTTCTATGGATAAATTGCCCATTTTCTAAAAAAATTTCTACTTCACAAGCAGAATTAATTTAGGATAAAGTAATTTAACACGATATAGGGGTTGTTTTTAAAAAAGATTTAAAAAATATTTTACTTCATACGCAGTTCACCCTGTTTAATACATATTGTCTCAGGTTTGAAAGCTCTGCTGGAAATTGGATTTAAAATGGGACAGTGCTTAGGGATTAAGTTCCTTCACTTACTGTTCAGGTTGAGGATTATGTTGATGGGGTCCACAATTCCTCCTGAGTTCCCCGTGATCTGGATAAAATAATTCTCCATGATGCACATTATACAATCTGCAGGCTTGTTACCTACCATTGAAAGAAAGAACATGAAAAAATGTGAGGTTCATGAAGGAAAAGCTTCTGAAAATTATTTGAAGTGCACTGCTGCACTAAGAACCTACATGTCCTGGAATGTATCCCACTGAGCATGTAGTTGGCCAACGGCGGCGTGTAAATTAGACATTGAAGCACAGCGCACATGTAACATGTCGAGTTCTCGTTCTTTAAGCCTGCTCCAATAGGAAACACCTGGTTCCATGCCAGGTTCAGATTAACGTCCGTTGTAATCTAAAGCGAAGGAAATAATAAACAGTTAGAAATAGAAAAACATAAAAAATTTTAATGGAGTACATGTTGGACTTCATGTTTAGTTTATGTTGTAAAGCTTTTTTTAATTATGTTTATTGATTGTTCTTAATTGGCACTTATTTACCTTTTGAAAATAACTGGATGTTTGGTTCTCAAACATTGTATGTCTCCCCTTTGAACTGCGGCCTTACAAACTGATTAACTAACTGTTAATACTCTAATGGGGTATCAGTGTTCCTGAGCTACCATGGAGACCATAGGTATGTTTTAATTATTTGTTCTATAGAATTTGTTCTATACTTGTTATTAATATATGGCATGTTATTATTGTTTTTTACGTGTGTAACAGGTAAAACACATTCAGTTGGTCATCGTTTGAGTAGATTCAGAGAAAACAGCGTTGATTGACATTGCCCTGTTTGTGAACACTGACCCTTTAAGAACACCTCAGTCAGTCAAAGCGGGAGTCGCATGGCACACCTATTATTGAGATCTTTCCTTTATTCAGGGCTAGACTGGTAATCTGGCATACCAGGGAATTTACTTTGGGGCTTTTAATTTTTTTCCTAAGAGACCGGCCCACACTTTAGAGAAGGCAGCCCATTGGTCCACCTTCAATATAGACAGTGCACTGAACCAATCGGGATATAGTACGAAGGTAACCATCCAGAGTGTGATGTGTTTATTTCTTTTAATTTTGATTAAGGGTTTATCATTCTGTGTGTAATGAATGAATATAATATAGAAGTTTAATTATTTTGAAGGGAATTACTGAAATAAATCTTTTTCACAATATTTTAATTTTATGACCAGCACCTGTATTGAGCACTTTTTTCAGACCCTCTAGCGGCTTATTATTTCAAAATTTGACGCGACAAATCCAGTGACTTTTTCTGGTTTGGAGACTCTAAAGTGAACACACATCTTCCTAAACATCTACCTGAACATTTAGCTAAGTAACTAAAAGACCGCAGGAGGCGATAATGTAACGGGTGTAAAATACCCTACAGTTTGACTCAAAGTTAGAAATGAGTAAAAATAACATCATGTAACAAATGTTTACTCATGCTGACCTGCAGGGGGAGACACCTACAAAGGGGGAAGTACTAACCTGTCTAAGAGTTTATCCTCCGTCTCTGATTGTAGCCACCCAGCAGGAAAATGGTTGACTGAAACAGAAGACAAATGAACATTAGACTTACTATTAAAGAAAATACTGATTGTAAATGTCTTTATTAATAGAAAAGACAAATACTGTACCTGAATTAAACACAAAATACATTTACATTTATTCATGTTGCAAACGCTTTTATCCAAAGCGACTTACAAATGACAAAACAACAGTCAGTATTTACAGAGGAACCAGCTACACTGTAGAATTATCAACCTGATCATCCGAGCGAGCTTTTTTACCGTTTTATAGCAAGTGTTAGTGGATGAGATGTGTTTTTGGATGTTTCCTGAAGATGCTGACTCAGCCTTACAGACAGTTGGGAAGATGGTTACACCATTGATCAGTGTTGAATGATGGGGAGTGAGGATTAGCACCACAGTGAGGTGGAACCACCAGGTGACATTCATCACTAGAGCAAAGTGAATGAGTTATGTGTAATGAGGTGGGCTGCAGAGGTTTGAATCAGTTGTAGAGGTCTGATTGGGCGAACTAGGAGACCTGGTGAATAATGCAATAATCAAGCCGGGATAGGAAAAGGGCTTGGACTAACACCTGAGTAACATTTTCTGTTAAGAAAGGTCTGATCTTCCTAAAGTTCTAGCTGCAGTACCTGCAGAAACGGGCCATTTTGGTGACCTGATCAGATCGTTTAAGATGTGTGTTTACTATGAAACCATGTTTAAGGGCCGAGTCTGGAGACTTGCACAATTAGTGGCTGACTGAATACTTTTTAAATATACAGCTTTTCAAAATAAAAGTGCACGGAGAATAAATTCAATACAATAACAGATATGTGAAGAACACTGTCATCTATAAGCAAGGAATCTTTACACTAATCAAGGGTTTTTTAAAGCTTACATGTACAGTCAAGCCCGAAATTATTTATACCCCTGGCAACTTTTTACTTAAATTTACTTTTATTCAACCAGCAATTATATTTTTGACTGGAAACGACACAGGCATCTCCCAGGAGATAATATGATGATGTACAAGAGGCATCATTGAGGAAAAAATATTTCTCAGCTTTTATTTACATTTAAACAAAAAGTGGCATGTCCAAAATTATCCATACCCTTCTCAATAATTAATAGAAAAGCCTTAATTGGCTATTACAGCAATCAAAAGCTTCCTGTAATTGCTGACCAGCTTTTTGCATGTCTCCACTGGTATATTTGCCCATTCATCTTTAGCGATGAGCTCCAACTCTTTGAGGTTGGAGGGTCTCCTGGCCATCACCCTGATCTTTAGCTCCCTCCACAGATTCTCAATTGGATTCAAGTCAGGACTCTGGCTGGGCCAAACGTTAATGTTTTTGTCTGCTAACCATTTCTTCACCACTTTTGCTGTGTGCTGAAATATCCACTGGTTCCCAAGTCCACTGCAGACTGTCTGATGTTGTTGAGAATCTTGATGTATTTCTCTTTTTTCATGGTGCCATTTACTGTGATCAAGTTCCCATGTCCATTGGCTGAAAAACACCCCCAAAACATTAGGTTCCCACCACCATGTCTGACAGTGGGGATGGTGTTCTTAGGGTTGAAGGCTTATCCTTTTTTACGCCAAATGAAGGACACATCATTGTGGCCAAACAATTCAATTTTTGTTTCATCTGACCATAAAACAGAAGACCAGAAGTCTTCTTCTTTGTCCAGATGAGCATTTGCAAAGGTCAAGCAGGCTTTTGTATGCCTTTTCTGGAGAAGTGGCGTCCTCCTTGGTCTATGTCTGTGGAACCCAGCAGTGTGCAGTGTTCGTTGGACTGTTTGCCTTGAGATGTTGCCACCAGCAGATCCCAGATTCACCAGAATGGCCTTGGTGGTGATCCTTGGATTTTTCTTCACCACTCTCACTATCCTCCCGGCCAGCACAGGTGTTACTTTTGGCTTCTGACCACATCTTCTGAGATTTTCCACAGTGCAGAACTTCTTGTATTTTTTAATAATACTTTGCACTGTAACTTGAAAACATTTTGATATGGCCTTATAGCCCTTTCCTGACTTGTGAGCGGCCACAATGCACAGCCGCAGGTCCTTATTGAGCTCCTTTGTCTTAGCCACTGTCCACAAAACAGCTTTAAAACAGCTTGGACTATTTGGAATGGTATTGAACTTTGGATTTTCCCATTGTCTGACAGATTGCAATGGGTATGAATAATTTTGGACATGCCACTTTTTGTTCAAATGTAAATAAAAGCTGAGAAATATTTTTTCCACAATGATGCCTCTTGTACATCATCATATTATCTCCTGTGATGCCTGTGACGTTTCCGGTCAAAAATAAAATTCCTGGTTGAATAAAAGTAAATTTAAGTCAAAATTTGCTAGGGGTATAAATAATTTCGGGCTGGACTGTAGATATTATCATAGTTTAGCATATATGTAGGTGTTTTTATCAGTAAGCTGCAGTTATTCAGGCTTATATATATATATATATATATATATATATATATATATATATATATATATATATATATATATATATTATGTTTTGTGTGTAAGACCATCGGCTCTTCTTTAATAAATGTTTTAATCAGTGTATGTGATGTCATATTGCACTGATCTGACATCAGTATGGTACAACGTGAAGTTTAACTTGTGTAACTTAGTTTATTGTTTTGTGTAGTGAAATTTCATTCATCGTCGACTAACTAACCGCTTAGCTCATTACATTTTACAAGTCGCTGGCCCAACACTTGTACACATTAAGAGCAAAATTATATCTTAGTAAAAAGTCGAAGGTTTTAGTGTCAAGACACATTTCTCTTACTGAAACTTATTTGCATTAAGTTTTTAAATGATCTGCAGGAGCACTCTGTAACCCGACCTTAACTTAAACTGAACACAGCTGATCTGACAAAGTGAGTTACTTTAAGTTTATAACCATAGAAACCTAGAAAATAGTTTATTTGTAGTTTGGACATATTTCAGGTGTTTTATACACTTTTTTTTCTTCCATAACGTTACTCGTTTATTCTACAGTTTTAATTAGACACAAAATATGTGATGTCACTTGGACCGGTATAAGCCAAAAGTGCCAGGGCCAGTATTTTGTCCCTGACTGTATGGGATGCATTATCCGCTGGATGGTGGGTTGTTTATGCCGGTTGGAGGCCGCTATATTAAGAGAGAGAGAGACAGAGCTGTGATTTAAAGTATGAGAATTTGTTATACATCCTTTTGTGATTATTTGCTTTATAATTAATGTAGCTAATGTAAGGTGATGTACCTATGAAACCTTATAAAGTGTTAGGGTTGAGTTAGGTTTAGAGTTCAGGAGTTAGGGTTAGGTTTAGGGTTAGTGTCTAAGTATTTTATTTTAATAATTTAATTGGATGGAGTAATCTCCCTTAGGGTTCTATTTCTATTATTTGGCTTTTTTTATTTAAAAGAGATAAAAAATAATGAATATGACTTTTTGTAGTATTTATATGTGTGTATATCTAACTAGAACTTTTTTTTCTTTTTTAGCTGGCGATCTAGGATCATCCTTCATCAGGTCAGTATGACCTATTATTGTTATTCTTACTATTTATAGACGGATTGTCAATCTTGGATTTGTATCGCTATATATTATGTATATATGTATGTATGTCTGTTTGTGTTTCTTTTTGTCCCCAGATGGTGATATAGGATCATTCCTCATCAGGTGAGTCAAACTTATTATTGTTGTTATTTCTGTATGTGTAAGAATCTGAATATTGAATGTGTATTGACATGTGTGATGTGTGTCTGTCAAATTTAGTATATTTTCTGTCTCTAGATGGTGATCTTCGATCATTTTTCCTTAGGTAAATCTAGTCTATTGTTGTTGTTTTTCCTATGTATAAACAGTTTTCGATAATGGCTTTGTATTCATATATATTGTGTTTGTATATTTGTTTATCTGATTGTGTCTCTTTTTGTCTTTAGATGACAGTATTGGATCATTTCACATAAGATAAGTTTTGGTTTATTATTGTGTGTATCTTGTATATAGTTCTGTCTAATTGTACATTTTTCTATCCTTAAATTATCTTATTGGATCCTTTTTCCTCAAGTAAGTCTGATTCTTTGGGCATCTATTCCTCCCACTTCTACACCCTGGACAGCCAACATGTAATTAGTTTCACTCAGCAACACATTGTAGTGAGTCCCTAAACAAACCATACCTTTTAAGTAGAATTTACTTTTTGTTGCAGATTCATGTGATTTTTGGGTTAAAGTTATTAACCATATTATATATTAGTACCATTAGAGTTCATTCTACAAATCATATATTATCCATATCCTATTTCTTTAAGTCTTAAGTCTCTGGTTAAGTTTAGGGTCAGTGTGAAATTAGTTTTATTCTATACTCTATGTGTTTGTGAGGGTTAAATTAGGTAAATTCCAAAGTTCCAGTATTATTTAAATCTAATTATTATTTTCTAGTAGGTTAAATTATATTTCCTGTAAATGTATCCGTGTGTATCTATAATTGAATATCCAATTTCTATCCCTAGGTGGCGGTGTAGGATCATTTTTCATTAGGTAAGTACAGTACATCTTTCTGTTCTACTGATCCTAGTTGATTAATTGGTATTAGTAATTTATATATTTGTGTTAGCCTCTGGTGATTTTATGTTTATTTTAATAATTTATTTTATTTTATTTTTTCTGTCTTTTTCAGGTCAGCTACACTCTCTCTTATCTGATGGTTATGAGGTCCTTCCATGCAGCTTTTTGTTTAGTCCATCTTTTATTTGTCTCGAGTCCCATGATTTTCAAGTTGTTTACACTATGGTCATTAAAATGTAGAAAAATTATTGTTTCTCCCTGTCCATTCTTAATCAAATAAAGGTGCCCTCTGAGCCTATGTTCTATGGTGTGGCCAGTTTCTCCTACATATAATAGTCCGCAGAACATACATTTAATAACATCAATAACATTTTCTGTTTTTAAGTTTATGTGTTTATGTATATTTATAAAAATGTAAGGTGTAGTTAAATGTTTACATTTAGTCATTTAGCAGATGCTTTTATCCAAAGCGACTTACAAATGAGAACATTACAGTCAGAAGTTATGGAGAAAACCAACTATACTGTAAATTCATCAAACCTGATTGTTATTCGAAGCTGCCCCCCCCCCTCCTTTTTTTTTTATAACAGGTATTTGTTAAAGAGATGCGTCTTAAGTAGTTTCTTAAAACTGTTTAGTGATTCTGCCTTACGGACAGAGTTGGGAAGATCGTTCCACCATTTTGCAGTGGTGAACGCCACGGAGTGAGAATTAGCTCCTTGGTGAGGTGGAACCACCAGGGGGCGATCATCACTGGAGCGAAGTGAACGAGTCGGAGTGTATTTTGAAAAGATAGAGTAAAGGTAGGAGGGGGAAGATCCAGAAATGGTTCTCTAGGCCAGAGTCGGTGACTTGTACTGAATGCAGCAGCTACAGGGAGCCAATGGAGGGACATGAGTGATGGAGGGAACATGAGTGATGGAGGGACATGAGTGATGGAGGGACATGAGTGATGGAGGGAACATGAGTGATGGAGGGACATGAGTGATGGAGGGACATGAGTGATGGAGGGACATGAGTGATGGAGGGAACATGAGTGATGGAGGGACATGAGTGATGGAGGGACATGAGTGATGGAGGGACATGAGTGATGGAGGGAACATGAGTGATGGAGGGACATGAGTGATGGAGGGACATGAGTGATGGAGGGACATGAGTTCTTGGGGGTTAAACACGAGTCGGGCTGCAGAGTTTTGAATTAGTTGAAGAGGGCTGATTATGGAAGCTGGGATACCGGCAAGTAGTGCATTACAATAATCAAGCCGGGATAGGACTCGGGCTTGAACAAGCAGCTGGGTAGCATGTTCAGTCCAGAAGGGTCTGATCTTCCTGACGTTCTAAAGAAGGAATCTGCAGAACGGGCGGTTTTGATCACATGATCAGAGAGTTTAAGGTGGGACTCTATTGTGAACCCAAGGTTCCGGACCGAATCGGTTGGGGAGATTGTGGAACCATCGGTTTGGAAGGTCAGGTTGTGATGGATTGAGGGTTTAGCTGGGATAATGAGAAGCTCTGTTTTTTTTTTTTTTAATTTGAGATGACGGGCCTTCATCCAGACAGATATGTTGGTGAGGCATGCAGATACCCGATTTGAACCGATTTTGGTGTCGTCAGGGGCAAAAGACAGATGAAGCTGAGTGTCATCAGCATAGCAGTGGTAAGAGAAACCATGCGCCTGGATGACTGTGCTCAGTGATGTAGTTAAAAACTAAGGGTTGGTTTTAAAACGATCCTGTTCTAAATTTAAATGTATTAAAATGTCTCTAAGATTTTTATTCCATCTATATGCAAAAAAAAAAAAAGATTATGTTCTTTAAAATCAGTTATTCCCTGTTGTAATTGTTTAAAATGTTTTTTATTGTTTACATTGATCGGACCCATCTCCTCCCTATATGTGTGGACACATGGTATGATCCTATCTCCCCCCTGTTTTTTTGCCTTTTTGTACTTAGTTCGTCCCATGTTGTTTCTTTTATGGATCTTAAGAATCTGAGTTTTAAATAATGTTTTGGTTGCAGTTTCCCTCTCGTAAGTACATAACCTTTTAAATCTAATTAATTGTGACTTAATTATGCCTTTAAAAGTTTGTCTGGGATTATACGATCTTTTATCTAAAAGTGCGAGAGTATCTGTCGATTTAAAAAATACTTTTGTCATTCGGTTCCCTTTAGAGGTTTTTATCCAAAATATCTCTGTATCTAAAAAGTTTTTTTTTATCATGCATTGTACAGAATATGTTATATTAATGTTTTTATGATGTGTATTTAAAATGCTAATAAAATCTATAAAGTCCTCTCTAGAATAGGTCCACACCCCAAAACCATCATCTAAAAAGCGCAGAGGGCTCGTCTGCGTCCCTTTCTCCCGCCCCGCCGGGTGTGTGCTCGCGGTGCGAATGTCCTCCCCATGCCGGATCCTCCACCTGCAGAACATCTTCACCTTTAAATACAAAGTCATTTCTAGTTAGTTCCAGACTGAGCAGTTCTAATAGAGCTCCGTCTGGTCTAACGGGATCAGGATTCGACCGAAAAGCCCTACCAACAGCCTCCAGACCCAGGTTCGTTTCCACATTGATGCATAACGATACGATGTCTATTGTAAATAAAAGAGTTTTCCGGGACCAGCACTTTATTTTGGAGATAAAATCATACGTGTCTTTAAGGTAGCTATCATGTATTATTGGTTTTAAAAAGTAATCTATAGGATTCTGACCCGCTGTCTCTAACCTGGGCCTCGCTGCCGGATTCTCAAACGGGATCGGCCAGGTTTCCGGATCCAATAGAATCGTCTCATCCGAGGTGCGTCCGGGCCATTAAATAACACAGTTGCTTTTTAGATATTAATTTTTCTTGGTATAAGTTTTCTAAAATTTTTGTTTGTAATTCAATCCTTTCTATGTTTGTCGGATTATTTAATTTTCTGTAGTATTTTGGGTTATTTAATTGCCTATAAGTTAGGGTTAGGACAAATTATAGTATTATATTTTTCGATGATTGGGGAACTCTCCCCTTAGTGCTCTGGCCTACAGTCCCCCTTTCCCCCTGCTGAAATTCATCTAAGTTATCCCTATCCCACCAACAGATAACTAAAACCAATAGTCCTTTTATTTCTATAGGATTTTTTTTAAATAAAAAATTGGGCTCTGGTGGTGTGAGAAGGTTATGTTAGGTGTTGGGAGTGTATGATGCCATTTTAGATCAAACAGGTTGCATTCAGAAGTCAGAGCAGGATTTTGAAGTTAGTTGAGGGTTTTTAAATTAATTTATTTGTTTAGTCACCAGATGGAGACATTTCTCCACCTATATTATTGTGTCCTTTAAATGTTTTTTTTATCTTTTAAATCCCCTAGTCAAGTAGTTCCATTCTATTGTAGGTTTTTAGAAGTACTTTAAGTTTTCCATAACCCCACTAATTCACCTATTTTAAAAGTTTTATCCAGGTAGAACTGAAAAAATGTATTATATAATTTTTTTTTCAATATTTATCATTTAAGGCTCTCTGGATTTATTGTCCGTAATCTGTGGATCCATTTTCTCTCTACACTCTGTCTCATGTTATCCTTTTTATTTTTAGTGTTATGTAATGTATTAAATGAATATTTAAACTCGACTTTTATAGTTCTTAAAAATCTTTTTGAATATCCCCTACCCCTTAATAACTCAAACAGAATTTTTGTGGCCTTCTCTACATCCCTTTCGTATGTGCAAATTTGTTTAAAACGAATTAACTGCGACATAACAATTCCTTTTAAATGTATGTTTTGGGTTAGGGTTATTGTTAGGGGAAAAAATTGAGGACTTGAGGACAATGCCCCTCACCTCTGACCGCAGCCCCATACAAGTTCAGGGCTTGCGTTATGCATGGGCCTAGTATGTCACAAAGCACCCCCTACACCTTTATCTGCCTTTCCCCCAACACACACTCATGTTTTGTTTGGTCATTCATTATTATTATTTTTTTTAAGATGATGAATGGCTGTAGGATTACCACCAGGTTCTCAAAAAATGCTTTATTTAAGAGTTTATTTATAATCGATGGTGTTAGGAAATCAGAAATTTCATCGATGAACCATTTTGAAGGCGTCAAAAAGCACAGTACAGATGATTTCAGAGTTATTCGAATCAAGCGGTTTATTAATGACAAAGTTAAAGCAGTGTGTTCGTCCAAGACAAGCCCAAGATCGCGATCCCACTCTGATCTCAGCACCACACCGGTCCCACCAAGACAGAGCCCCGAAGTCCAGTTGCGGACTCAATTTATTGTAAAAACCATCGCTCATTCTGCTTTTTCTGAAACAACCTGTCGAAGGAGTTCTACCTTGTTCCTGGGGAACGCTGACTCATTCCACATATACAGTTCTGGGCTGAATTTCCCAAAAGTGTCGTAGCGCTAAGTACTTTGTAATTTTGTACTTAAGAACATTCTTAAATTTACGAGCCTTTCCCAAACGCATGCGTAACTTGCGTCGTTCTTAAAATCGCTCGTAATCTTCGAGTGCTCAGAGTCACTCGTAACTCACTAAGTAGTTGGTAACTGGCAGCGCACAAAGACTCACAGACGCACTGGTTGTGTAAATTGCTCCACAAACACAATAACACTAACATTTTCATCTGCATTTCGGTAATTTATTTATGTATCATTTTATACGACGTAATCAGTGGCACCGGGTAGCTCGTCTAAATGCTGCACATCGTTTGAATATGGAAGCACTGAACTTGCCTGCTGATGTGCTGTGTGCCAGATATATAGGCTACCAAGAGGTGAAATAATGACTCTACTTGGGCTAGTGCAGGACGAGTTGACCCGAAAAACCTGAAGAAATTTTGCACTTCGCCCCACCATACAGCTGCTGACAGCTCTGCGCTTTTATGCAACAGGCGGATTCCTGCAGACAATTGGTGATGGCCATGGGCTAAGCAACGCCGCTGTGTCAAGGTGTGTACATGCTGTAACAAATGCACTGCTGCACCATGTCCACAGATATATCAAATTTCCTCAAACCAGGGATGCACTGCATGAAACCAAAATAGGTTTTCATACAATTGCCCAGATTCCAGGAGTTGCTGGTGCAGTGGATGGCACATGTCAGGAATTTTAAATTTCTTATTATACATGAGAGTTCCAATATGGCCGAAAGACAAAAAAAGGACCTTGGATTTCCCGCCACTAGGAAAATACTGGGCTGGGATTGGCTGATTTAAAACCTAGGGCGGTAATTTGTGATTGGCTTAAAGCAGTTAAGGGGCGGGAACTAGACATAACGCATATACACTCAGGTAAACACAAGGGAGGGGTACTTTCACTCAGACCCGGAGGCAGACAGCATCGGAACGCGGAGGAGGGCAGACCGCTGGCCAGCGTGAGTTACTGGAGGTGTCCATGAAGTATTCTTTTGTCCTCAATAAATCAGTTGAGGCGACCATTTTGCATCAGCTCGTTCTTTCTGTCTTTTTCAAAATCAAAAGATCCTAACAGATGGTAGCAGAGGATGGTTTTGAAAATAGGCAGGAGAACAATAATTTCGGCACTGGACCTGGACTTCTGATTTCATGTATACTCATTATAGGCGCGCCGAAGGTAAGCAGATTTACTGCATATTTAGCTGCATTCAATATTTAGTTTTAATGAGTATGTGTGAATGCCGGGGCCGTAAGTGTTATAAATTGTTACAGTAATCAGAATTCTTCATGGACACTGGAAGGTAGATTTATTTGGTACCATTCCGGATATCGGCACCGAAGTTTATGCTCGAGTATAAAACGTAGTTTGAGTTATATTTAAGAGGAACGCGCGAAAAGTGTGGCAAAGTGTGTTAAGAGGACCCATGCCCCACATTTGGGTTAATAAGCGTTTTTTGGGATAGAACCGGTTTATAGGGGCGTACGATTGTGTGGTAAAGGTGAACGGGCCTATGCCCACTTTCGGGTTAGTAAGCGTTTTATAGATAGACGGTTCTAGGCGCTTTTTTAGGAATAACTGGGTTCGTGAAACAGGGTTTCAGACCAGTAATTATAAAATAAGGAATCGGGAGGTTTTCCAACGGGGTATTTATCCAATGGTTGGAAAAATAACTGGTTATTGACTAGAACGATCGAGAGATGCCTGGGGTCCGTATCGTGCCTGATTAGCAGGGTAAATTTCCAAATTGTGGCTAAATTCAAAATTTCTCTGGTGCAAATATCAGGGAATCTTGTATGTGTGTTTGTCTTGTGTTTGTCTTGTCTTGTGTGGAGCAGCAACACGTGTGTGCACGCTGGGGTTTGAAATCAGCTCAAAAGGTAAAGTTCTGTTTTGTGCTTGATGTTTTATTTGAGAAATGGCTGGGGAGAGTTCATTTTGTGGTAAGTAATTTAGCTGGTAAGTAAGTGTTTAGCTTGGTAAGTAATATTTGTGTTCTGCTTGTGTGTTATACAACCTAAATTGACTTAATTAAAATGGCTGACTTACTTCAGGACAACTAGCACACACCTAGCCTAAGGCTAATATTTTAGCAGCATGGTAGAGTTGAGTTGGAACAAAGGATTTAAAATGGCCGCCACAACCTCACGTATAGCTCCTCCCGCATAGCATATGGTCAATGCAATGCTTGCAGCCCTTCACCCACCTCCCAGTAGACAGCCTGTGCCCAACCAATAAGGTTTTAATGAAACACCTCCAGCTCACCTTCCAAATTAGTCATGTGTCCTCCACAGGTCGAGAAATTATCCAAGCACCAATTGTTACCTGTGGTGCAGGTGGTGGACAATTTGATTTTTAATTAACACTGGGCCACTGCTTCAGGGAACACTGCAATTAATCCATTCCTTTCTATATTCTCCAAATTGTCCAACTAATTTCTTAGGTCGTGATGTTTTAATTACAAGAACTCAAAGCTCATTGTCATATGCACATATAGAAATGTTTTTTCTTGGCGCAATGTAATTCTTACTTTGCCATCCACCCTGTATAAGTGAGAAAGTAAATATAATAATAAAATAATAATGAAAATATAAATTTAAAAACAAAAGAGTTCTTTAATCTGCTGGGTTTGCAGTTCACACTTCTGTACCTGTACAACTAAAACCAAATAGTGAGACTTGTACAAGTGTTAAGTGAATTATTATAAAATTAAGTGCTTTAGTAAAATTAAAAGTAAAATTAGCTTTAGTGAATTTTCAGCTAATAATAAAATTAGTTTTTTATATAAACGACTGTCAGGAATTTTAAATTCCTTATACATTATGAGAATTCCAATATGGCCGAAAGATAAACAAAGGACCTTGGATTTCCCGCCACTAGGAAATACTGGGCTGGGATTGGCTGATTTAAAAACTAGGGCGGTAGTTTGTGATTGGCTTAAAGCAGTTAAGGGGTGGGATCTAGACATAACGCATATACCCCGAGGTAAACACAAGGGGGGGGGGGCTTTTTCACTCAGACCCGGAGGGGGACAGCATCAGAACGCTGAGGAGGAAGACCGCTGGCCAGCGTGAGTTACTGGAGGTGTCCATGGAGTATTCTCTTTGTCCTCAATAAATGAGTTGAGGCGACCATTTTGCATCAGCTCGTTCTTTCTGCCTTTTTCAAAATCAAAAGATCCTAACACGACCCACAACTTATCCCTGGATTTCAGCCCACTAGCTGCTCATTAGCTCCGCACAATAACAGTCACATGTGTAGATCATTTGTAAAACAAACAGGTTTAATAATTACTCTAGATTGTACAGGTCACATTAAAGCTTCAGGGTCACTGTGAACAGAGTTCTGTAACTTCATTTGTATAAAGTATATATTTTAGATGCCTCCTTCTTTCCTGTGCTCCAGTCCTGTCCCAAAGCCTGCAGATGAGGCTGCAGTGTACACTGAAGCTTTACTGAGACCATGCATGTGATGGGGCTTCATGTCACATGTTCTTAAGCAGTGATTGACATGTTACACACCCTCAGGCTTTAGTTGATTTGATTCTGGAGACATGGATTTTGCAGGAAGCAACATGAGCACTAGGTGGAGACTTGGTTTTTGTCCTTGTTCATGCACATGCAATGTCCTTACAGTAAAAGGACACAGTGAGTAGCTTCAATACACACATATTTAATAATTATTATTCTAGATCCCCCACCTTCTTTTTACTGTCTGTCACACACACATGTTGGTGATGGTACAGGTGTTTAACAGTGATTTGTTAATGCAGCAGTACCTGGGCCAAATCTTACTTCTGGTTACCATCATCTTTCCTTCCAAAAGTTTTTGCATGTGGCTCTGAGTTCACCTCTTGTAACAATAATCAAACATCAGAAAATACCACCTTTAAGATAACGATTGGTTTGATTTGATTTAAATGATTATTTGTAGCAGCACATCTTTGTGATTAAAATAGCTGTTTTTCATAAAATAGTAAAAGCCTTTGTATTGAGCGTATTTAAATTTCAAAATGAAGTCATGCCATGTTTTAATTTCTCACACAGGTGCTTCAGTGGTTCAGCAATCTGATTCGCCATTACAACACACTGGACACAATTTTACATTGAGAGTTGGGTTTATAGAGTTTGGAGTGACACCCCTCCTCCACACACTTAATACTTTGTGCTATGTGTGTCAGA
>JAFMOC010000581.1:142500-208040 GCA_019802505.1 Corydoras sp. C115 | reverse complement strand
TCAAAATTGAGAAAAGATGGAACCAATGAACCAGTTGATTAGCTATTACTCAAATTGGAACAAGCTTAAACGTGCAGTAGCCTGGATTATAAAAATAAAGGATGCTTTGTGGAAACAGAAGGAAGAAAATAAAGAAGCAGTAAAAACAGTCAAACAAGCAGAACAAGACTCTGAAAAGCAAAGATTAAAGAAACTCAAGGCTATAACAAGAAAGAAACGACTTACGTTGGAGGATCTAGACACTGCTGAATCAGAAATAATACAGTTCAGTCAAAGACAGCATTTTGGAGAGGAAATTAAAGTCCTACAGAAGGGGTCACATCTCAGTAGCAAAGGCCTGCTGTTTAAACTGGATCCAATTCTTCAAAATGGCACTTTAAGAGTTGGTGGAAGACTTAATAAATCTGCTATGCCAGAAAATGCAAAACATCCAGCAATTCTTTCCAAGCATAGTAAGGTTGCTACCTTGATTTTGAGAGATATACATCAAAGAACAGGGCATAGTGGACGCAGTTATGTGTTGGCACAGCTAAGATGCAAATATTGGATTCCACAAGCCAATTCTGCAATCAGAAAGATTATAAATAAATGCACAGTGTGCCGTAGAAATACAGGAAGGGTTGGTGAGCAAAGGATGGCGAACTTACCAGAAGATCGCATTCTCCCAGATCAACCTCCTTTCACAAATACCGGTGTAGATTACTTCGGTCCCTTCGAGGTAAAACGAGGACGGAGTGTCGTCAAAAGATATGGTGTGATGTTTACCTGTCTATCTCTTCGAGCCGTGCACATAGAAGTTGCTGACAGCTTAGACACAGACTCTTGCATTAATGCAATTCGCAGATTTATATGTCGGAGAGGTCAAGTCGCGATCATGAGGTCAGATAATGGCACAAATTTTGTGGCGGCTGAAAGGGAGTTAAGGGAAGCAATCCAACAATTGGATAATGACAAGATTGAAAGAGTCTTACATCCAAAGGGAATAAAATGGATATTTAACAGCCCGGCTGCCTCCCATCAGGGCGGGGTTTGGGAAAGACAAATCCGGACTGTGCGAAGAATCCTGAATTCATCACACCAAGACGCTGGAACTAAACTCTGGAGGTGAGTTGTACTCGGGGGGCGAGTTGTGTGTTGCACCACCACGCTGTAAAGCCCTCTGCTCATGCCATGCTGAGTGGATCTCAGTTTAGAGGCGGAGCCTGGAGCGCCAGTGGAACCCAAACACACCAATCACACACACTGCTTCATTCAGATCAACCGTGTGGGAGGAGCTTGGTTTCCTGTGATTGACAGCAGCATCAGGTGGGGGGGGTGTCGATCCAACCATCATACTGCTGCTGACTCAGCAGAACCCTCCACATGGAGAACCAGAGCTCCTAAAGAACCTGCAACCCAACGAATCATCTCCAAAACGTTCTCCACTCATCTGACTAAAGCTACCATGTTTTTACCACGTCCATCAGACAGAACTAATCCATCACTGAAGCACCGAGCATGTGCAGCCATCCCTCACATATCCCCCCCCGCTGTACTGAATTCATACTGATCCACCATATGATCCACATAGTGTTCTGTACTCTACATTCACCAGTAGGTGGCGTTATGTATGGCATGACAAAATGAAAAAAGAAAAGAAGAAATAAAGATGAAGACAGATTGTAAATGCTGCGTTCTTGGTTCCTAATTCATAGAACATGTGATGGTTGTGTTTAGTGTAAGTGCAGTGAGAGAGTGATGAACTTACTGCAGTGTCTCCAGTTTACAGTCTGGGTTCTTCAGTCCATCAGAGAGAACCTTCACTCCTGAATCCTTCAGTTTATTATAACTCAGGTTCAGATTTTTCAGACTGGAGTTTAAACTGAGAACTGAGGACAGAGCTGAACAACTTTCACCTGATAGATTACACTGAGACAACCTGAAACACACACACACACACACACACACACACACATAGAGTTGTATGTTAGTATAATGTATAATGAATGTGAGGTTGTTAAATATGATTGATGACATTAATATAAATAATAAAATGTTCTGATATAAAATAAGTTTATTAAATGATAGTGTTTGTGAATGTGATTAATAATTCATCATGTTAATTAAATTAAATCTAGAATATTGATGATGAAGTCAAACTCGTACAGCAGGAAGTTCTATATATGGACGTCCTGATGTTAAAACATCAAAGCCACACAATGATAGAACCTCTGTACCTTGTATCGGTTCCAGACTCTACAAGTTCCATTAGAAACACATTCAGAACCTCAGTTCAGTTCTGCATTCTGATTGGTCAGAAGGTTCTGATTGATTTTATTAAATTAATCAAACTCACCATGCTGTTCTGGAAGCTTCCACCACTGGCAGAAGCTTCAATAAACATTCCTCTGATGGATCATATTTACTCAAATCAAACTCGTCCAGCTGCTGATCTGAGTTCAGTAACACAAACACCAGAGCTGACCACTGAGCTGGAGACAGACCAACTCCTCTGAGACACCCAGAACCTCTGTTCAGGTAAGTCTGAACTTCCTGCAGCAGAGACTCATCCTTCAGTTCATTCAGACAGTGGAACAGATTGATGGATTTCTCTGGAGAGAGCTTCTCATTGATCTTCTCCTTGATGTACTGCACTGTTTCCTGTTTATTGTAAGAACGACTTCCTGTCCGTGGCAGCAGTTCTCGTAAGAGGTTCTGATTGGACTCCAGTGAGAGACCCAGGAGGAAGCGGAGGAACAGGTCCAGGTGTCCATTGGGACTCTGTAAGGTCTTGTCCACGGCGCTCTTCAGGAACTCGGACATGGTGGACTTGTTGAACAGATCAGACAGAGCAGAGGTTTGTGGTTCTGCTGCTTTGTTCTCCATGAAACAGAGAAATGTAAATAAAGCAGCTAAAAACTCCTGAACGCTCAGGTGGATGAAGCTGAAGACCTTCCCCAGGTGAAGTTCAGGTTCCTGTCTGAAGATCTGGGTGCAGACTCCTGAGTACACTGCTGCTTCTCCAACATCAATCCCACACTCTCTCAGATCTTCCTCATAGAAGATCAGGTTTCCTCTCGCCAGCTGTTGGAACGCCAGTTTTCCCAGATCCAGAACACTCTCTCTGATCTGCTGAGGATCCAGCTCACGGTTCTTCTGGTACTTTTGGTTCTTGTGTTTGATCTGAAAGATCAGGAAGTGGGTGAACATTTGAGTCAGAGTTTTGGGGACCTCTCCACCTTCTGCTCCACCCAGCATTCTCTCTAGAACAGATGCCGTGATCCAGCAGAAGACCGGGATGTGACACATGATGTACAAACTTCTTGAAGACTTGATGTGGGAGATGATTTTTCTGGACAGACTCGGATCTTTGATCTTCTTCCTGAAATATTCTTCTTTCTGAGGACCACTGAACCCCCGTACCTCTGTTACCTGATTTACACACTCAGGAGGAATCTGATTGGCTGCTCCCGGTCGAGAGGTGATCCAAATGAGAGCGGAGGGAAGCAGGTTCCCCTTGATGAGGTTGGTCAGCAGAACATCTACTGAAGCTGCTTCTGTGACATCACACAGGATCTGATTGTTCTGGAAGTTCAGAGGAAGGCGACACTCATCCAGACCATCAAAGATGAACAGAACTTTATGGAACTCCCAGTTTATTGATTGAACTTCCCTCATTTCAGGGTAAAAGTCCTGAAGAAGTTTCATCAGACTGAGGTTCTTCTGCTTCATTAAGTTCAGCTCTCTAAAAGGAAGTGGGAACATGAAGGTCACGTCCTGATTCTGTCCTCCTTCAGTCCAGTCCAGAATGAACTTCTGCACCGAGACGGTTTTTCCAATTCCAGCGACTCCTTTAGTCAGTACGGTTCTGATGGACGGTTCTTTAAACAGGTCACTACATTTGATGGAGATCTCCTGAGTTGCTGGTCTCCTGGATGCTGCTTCAATCTGTTTAACCTCATGTTCATGATTGATCTGTGCACTCCACCCCTCTGTGATGTAGAGCTCTGTGTAGATCTCATTCAGAAGTGCTGAACTTCCAGACTCTGAGGTTCCTTCATTAATTCTGAGATATTTCTCTCTCAGTTTGGGTTTGAGTTTCTTCTGATACACAGAGATCATCTCTAATAAACAGAAGAACATGACCAATAAAGACATTAGAAACATTAAGACTGATCTCAGCAGGAACATTAAAACTTCCATCATCATCTCTGGTAGAGGAACCGATCTATGATCAGTATGAAGCAGTTCCTCTAAAGTTAAAGTGATGTTCTAGTTCCATGGTTCAGGGTTCTTACTGTTCTGCAGTGTGGTAGCGAGGGCTGTCTGATTCATGTTCTTCAGGACCTGCAGTGTGATCTTCAACAATCCTTCTCTGATACTCTGATCTTCCTCACAGATCTTCCTCTCAGAGCATGATGGGTAATCTGAACTCAGAACCTTCATGAAGTTCTTCAGTTCATTCTTTATCAGAGTGATGAGTTTGTTCTCCAGTTCCTGGTGAGGAAGAAACAGAACCTGATGATCAGAAGGAGAACCATACAGCTGTAGAGATGAGGCTCTGGAGGAACCAAATAAGGAACTATAGAGTAATTAGTGTAAAATAATTGATAATTAATGAAAGATGAATTCAGATCTCAGAGTTGGTGTAGAGTGATCCAGATCAAACTCCAGTCTGATTACATCATTACACATGGAGATCAAAGCATCAATCATTCTAATCCATTTCCTGAAACATTGAATCAGACACTGTAGACACCTTAAAGATGGATTCCATCAGATTTCTGTTCTTCACCTTTAATTTCTCCTCCTGGATTCTGTAAAGAAATCAAACATCAATAAAGATCTCAAACCAATTAAACCCTGCTGGATTTCATCATTCATTCATTTCAGATTCACTAACTCATTCTTTAATTAATTTAATTATTTTATCAGTTGATTCTGTGAGAGAGAAACTAATATATCAGACTGTACTGACCTCAGATCTGGAGAACTGACTCCATCTTTAAAGGTTAATGGATGGCGCATGGACCAATCACTCTTCATGGAGACACAGCTGGGTTCAGGTAAATCTGATCTCTCATCCTGACTGAAGAACATCATCATCAGTTTAATTCTGAACATTGTTCAGTTCAGTTCATACATGAAGCTCAAATTCAACGTTTCATGTTCAAAGTTCACTAGTTTAATTCTGAACTAGTTCAAAGTTCAGTTCATAATTTTTTTCATTGAGATATTCAAATAAGTACTTTTTTCACACTACAAACTACAATATTTCTTTGTTAATATTTTATTTATTTATCTAAATCGGATCATTAGTTCAGTAATGAATGTTGTTTTGTGTGTATTGTGCAATGTTCATCAATAAATGTTCATTCTATAAAGATGCTTCTATCTGCTTATGTTTAGGTACACTGAAACTTTAATTAATCATGCATAATTTAAAGTTGTATGTTTTTAATATTGCTCTCTGTATTACCAAAAGTAGAGTAGACAGTGATAAACTGATTACTTTTGTGTCTTGTTTGTTATTATTATTATTATTATTATTATTGTACTTTATTAGTTGCAATAAAAACTGGTAATATCGGCTTTATATATCGGCCACTTCTGTCGTCTACATATCGGCATCGGCCTTAAAAAAAAAAAAAAAAACCATATCGGTCGATTACTAATTACATCATCATGATATCATCATTACATCATCATGACATCATTACATCATCATGACAGATCTCCATCTTCATCATGATACTGTGTTCTGATCTAATCAGAGCTGCTGAACCAGAGAACATGGGTTCCTCACCTCTCCTCTTTCATGTTAGATGGTTTAACAGAAACACTCGTTTCAGAGCCCATTTTTCCTACAGATTAGAACCTGCACACACACACACATCAGAGAAACACTAGAGAGAATAAAGTTTCTGTTCAAAGCATGAATTCTATTGAGGATTGTTCTCCTCCTGCTCCTCACTCAGCATCAGTCCTTCTGTATGAATGTTCTAGTAGATGTTGGAACACTGATGTGGATCTTCATTCTCTCAGAACAGGGTTCTGTACTGTGAAGCTTATCGTCCCCGCTGAACAGAAGAGCCGCTTTGAGTTCAGCTTTATCTCCTACATGTATTAAGGTGGAGTAAAGGCTTCTGACTCTTTATGTTTCAGGATGGTTCAGCAGTTCAGATCAACTCTGCTCGTGTTCTAGTGATGGCCATTCCAACTCTTTTCACAGACTCCGTTCTTTTGACTCTTTCGGCTCCCAAGTGGCTCCCTTGACTTTTTGTTGTAGCTTAAAGCAGTTTATCACCAAATGATGTGTAAAGTTAATTACTACTGTAAAAACACATTCATTCATTCATTATCTTCTGCTTTATCCTCTATTAGGGTCGCAGTGGGGGGGGGGGGGGTTCCCCATGCCCATCCAGAGGAGAACGTTTTGGGCACTGGGCAGATACACCCAGGACAGGGGGACAATCTATCACTGGACACACACTCACTCACACACACACTCTATATGGGGCAAATTGGAGAATACAGTTGACTTGATCCATGTTTTTGGACTGTGGGAGGAAATCAGAGAACCCGGAGGAAACCCACGCGGACACGGGGAGAACATGGAAACTCCACCCAGATAGGGATTCGAACCGAGAATCCCTAGCACTGAGAGGAGAACATGCCAAACCACTAAGCCACCGTGCCACTTAAAAACACATTATAAATGTTTTTTTTTTAATAATATGGTTTTAATTAGATACTGATCATGGAACAGAGTGCTACAAAAATAAACTATAAAAACGGGATGATGCTGCAGAAACTGTAGGAGCAGCAGCAGGAGACACTCTGGAACCTTCATGAGGTTCTCCTGTTTCCTTTGATCTTCTAATTGCAGTGATAATTAATCAGTGTGAATCTGTTTGATGTGAAGTTTGAAGCCTTTGATCTCCATCACATTCAAATGAATTCAGACAATCCGTCGCGTTTTAATCTCAGAGTGATGGTCCTTCAGGACGAGCTTAAAGCGTCGGTCTGCAGGGTGGAGCTGGGGCCCCTGAGGGCCTGAGGCCGAGGTCTGCAGGGTGGAGCTGGGGCCCCTGAGGGACTGAGGCCGAGGTCTGCAGGGTGGAGCTGGGGCCCCTGAGGGCCTGAGGCCGAGGTCTGCAGGGTGGAGCTGGGGCCCCTGAGGGACTGAGGCCGAGGTCTGCAGGGTGGAGCTGGGGCCCCTGAGGGCCTGAGGGCGAGGACACACGTCGGTAAAGTTAGTTTGATATTCGACATTCGGCAGACATTCGCTTTTTGCTCCGCCTCCCACTTTCAATCAAAGCCCTAAAATGATTTTAATTGCATTTTATAAATCACTACGCGAATCGAGAACACACTACAAACTTTATATTTTGTTAAATTCCCGGTCAGTTGATTTATCAGAGTAAATCGTCCAATATAGCCGGAATGGCAGCAGCAGCTTTAGGTGACAGCAAGGGACCGTCTATAAACTCCAGTCATTGCGGAAATACCGAAAAACATCACTGATATAAGGATCATGCTGGTGATAATTAAAAACACTTAAATCCCCCCCCCAAAAAAAAAAAAAAAACAATATAAAGTGAAAATTATAACTAGACATGAAAAAATCTTTAGTGTTGAATGATGATGATTTTAAAATTCCATGTTTTACAAAATTGAACTTCAACTGTAAAATATTAATATTGCAATTAAATATAAACTCACTTGTAGTTTACAGAAAGGCAAAAATATACTGCAACCTTCATTTTAGGAAAATATTCTTTGGTTCATTTTTGGTTCATTTTTTAAAGTTACAAATTCCTCCAGTGAACCAGCAAAATAGTATAATAATATAAAAGCACTTGTAGTTCACAGAGACAGCTAGGGAACATACTACAACTTCAGTTTGGGAAAATATTCTTCAGTTGATTTTTGGTTAAAATTTGAAAGTTCCGAATTCCTCCTGTGAAGCAGTGAAATGGCATAATAACATAAAAACACTTGTAGTTCACAGAGACACAGCTGAGAAATAGTTCCATTGGTTACATTAAAAAAAATCTGTTGATTAAACTGGTTCTATTATGGCCTTTTTCTTATTAAAGCTGTAATAAAACATGATTTCAGAAGCACAATTTACAAACCTTTGGTGTTTTTTGGCTGTGAGTATTTGCACTTATAATATAATTTAATGTTGACCCAACTATGACACCTTTTGCAGTTTTACTACAATATTTGATGTACAATCAGTAGTGCTTAGTCCTACATTACACAGTGTAGCTTAAATATATCTGTTCTTAAGTATGTTTAAATTATTTTTAGCAATTATGATCCAGAGTGCGCTAAATGTTTTACGTTTATGTTCTATGGGGACTCTTTTAGACGGTCTCTTGCTGTCACAGCCGCCTCCCGCTGCGGTTTCGGATTTCGCCATACCTAAATTCAGATTGTTTTATTATTTCGGGCGCTGGGCAATACAAGGACAGGACGCCAATATCCTAACATAACTAACTAACTAACTAAATAAATAGAGAGTGAATTTTGATGAAATATAATGATTCTAGTTTATTCTCTATTTAATTATGATTTATTAGAAATGATTTATTAGAAATGATTTATTAGAACTGATTTTGAGTATAAAACTGTAAATTCGTAAGGAATTTTACAGAGCAGCGGTGAAACGCGAACGTCTGCCGAACATCAAACGAACTTTACCGACGTCGAGGACACAGCGTGCAAAGCGGGCCCGTCGGTTTACTCCATTTCGGTGGACAGATGTTTAGAACGGGATGGTTTGATGTCTTTAGTTTGTGGACAGATGTTTAGAACGGGATGGTTTGATGTCTTTAGTTTGTGGACAGATGTTTAGAACGGGATGGTTTGATGTCTTTAGTTTGTGGACGGATGTTTAGAACGGGATGGTTTGATGTCTTTAGTTTGTGGACGGATGTTTAGAACGGGATGGTTTGATGTCTTTAGTTTGTGGACAGATGTTTAGAACGGGATGGTTTTTATGTCTTTAGTTTTTAGTTTGTGGACGGATGTTTAGATGTTTTAGAACGGGATGGTTTGATGTCTTTAGTTTGTGGACGGATGTTTAGAACGGGATGGTTTGATGTCTTTAGTTTGTGGACGGATGTTTAGAACGGGATGGTTTGATGTCTTTAGTTTGTGGACGGATGTTTAGAACGGGATGGTTTGATGTCTTTAGTTTGTGGACGGATGTTTAGAACGGGATGGTTTGATGTCTTTAGTTTGTGGACAGATGTTTAGAACGGGATGGTTTGATGTCTTTAGTTTGTGGACGGATGTTTAGAACGGGATGGTTTGATGTCTTTAGTTTGTGGACGGATGTTTAGAACGGGATGGTTTGATGTCTTTAGTTTGTGGACGGATGTTTAGAACGGGATGGTTTGATGTCTTTAGTTTGTGGACGGATGTTTAGAACGGGATGGTTTTGATGTCTTTAGTTTGTGGACGGATGTTTAGAACGGGATGGTTTGATGTCTTTAGTTTGTGGGACGGATGTTTAGAACGGGATGGTTTGATGTCTTTAGTTTGTGGACGGACGGATGTTTAGAACGGGATGGTTTGATGTCTTTAGTTTGTGGACGGATGTTTAGAACGGGATGGTTTGATGTCTTTAGTTTGTGGACGGATGTTTAGAACGGGATGTCTTTAGTTTGTGGACAGATGTCTTTTGATGTCTTTAGTTTGTGGACGGATGTTTAGAACGGGATGGTTTGATGTCTTTAGTTTGTGGACGGATGTTTAGAACGGGATGGTTTGATGTCTTTAGTTTGTGGACGGATGTTTAGAACGGGATGGTTTGATGTCTTTAGTTTGTGGACAGATGTTTAGAACGGGATGGTTTGATGTCTTTAGTTTGTGGACGGATGTTTAGAACGGGATGGTTTGATGTCTTTAGTTTGTGGACGGATGTTTAGAACGGGATGGTTTTTGATGTCTTTAGTTTGTGGACAGATGTTTAGAACGGGATGGTTTGATGTCTTTAGTTTGTGGACAGATGTTTAGAACGGGATGGTTTGATGTCTTTAGTTTGTGGACGGATGTTTAGAACGGGATGGTTTGATGTCTTTAGTTTGTGGACGGATGTTTAGAACGGGTGGACGGATGTTTAGAACGGGATTTTGATGTCTTTAGTTTGTGGACAGATGTTTAGAACGGGATGGTTTGATGTCTTTAGTTTGTGTTTAGACGGATGTTTTAGTTTGTGGAGAACGGGATGTTTAGAACGGGATGTCTTTAGTTTGTGGACAGATGTTTAGAACGGGATGGTTTGATGTCTTTAGTTTGTGGACGGATGTTTTTGAGAACGGGATGGTTTGATGTCTTTAGTTTGTGGACGGATGTTTAGAACGGGATGGTTTGATGTCTTTAGTTTGTGGACGGATGTTTAGAACGGGATGGTTTGATGTCTTTAGTTTGTGGACGGATGTTTAGAACGGGATGGTCTTTAGTTTGTGGACGTCTTTTAGAACGGGATTTTGATGTCTTTAGTTTGTGGACGGATGTTTAGAACGGGATGGTTTGATGTCTTTAGTTTGTGGACGTGTTTAGAACGGGATGGTTTTGTGGACGGATGTTTAGAACGGGATGGTTTGATGTCTTTAGTTTGTGGACGATGTTTAGAACGGGATGGATGTCTTTAGTTTGTGGACGGATGTTTAGAACGGGATGGTTTGATGTCTTTAGTTTGTGGACAGATGTTTAGAACGGGATGGTTTGATGTCTTTAGTTTGTGGACGGATGTTTAGAACGGGATGGTTTGATGTCTTTAGTTTGTGGACGGATGTTTAGAACGGGATGGTTTGATGTCTTTAGTTTGTGGACGGATGTTTAGAACGGGATGGTTTGATGTCTTTAGTTTGTGGACGGATGTTTAGAACGGGATGGTTTGATGTCTTTAGTTTGTGGACGGATGTTTAGAACGGGATGGTTTGATGTCTTTAGTTTGTGGACGGATGTTTAGAACGGGATGGTTTGATGTCTTTAGTTTGTGGACGGATGTTTAGAACGGGATGGTTTGATGTCTTTAGTTTGTGGACGGATGTTTAGAACGGGATGGTTTGATGTCTTTAGTTTGTGGACGGATGTTTAGAACGGGATGGTTTTAGATGTCTTTAGTTTGTGGACGGGATGTTTTTAGTTTGTGGACGGGATGGTTTTTGATGTCTTTTTAGTTTGTGGACGGATGTTTAGAACGGGATGGTTTGATGTCTTTAGTTTGTGGACGGATGTTTAGAACGGGATGGTTTGATGTCTTTAGTTTGTGGACGGATGTTTAGAACGGGATGGTTTGATGTCTTTAGTTTGTGGACGGATGTTTAGAACGGGATGGTTTGATGTCTTTAGTTTGTGGACGGATGTTTAGAACGGGATGGTTTGATGTCTTTAGTTTGTGGACGGATGTTTAGAACGGGATGGTTTGATGTCTTTAGTTTGTGGACAGATGTTTAGAACGGGATGGTTTGATGTCTTTAGTTTGTGGACGGATGTTTAGAACGGGATGGTTTGATGTCTTTAGTTTGTGTTTAGACGGATGTTTTAGTTTGTGGACGAACGGATGGTTTGATGTCTTTAGTTTGTGGACGGATGTTTAGAACGGGATGATGTCTTTAGTTTGTGGACAGATGTTTAGAACGGGATTTTTGATGTCTTTAGTTTGTGGACGGATGTTTAGAACGGGATGGTTTGATGTCTTTAGTTTGTGGACGGATGTTTAGAACGGGATGGTTTGATGTCTTTAGTTTGTGGGACGGATGTTTAGAACGGGATGGTTTGATGTCTTTAGTTTGTGGACGGATGTTTAGAACGTCGATGTTTTTTGATGTCTTTAGTTTGTGGACGGATGTTTAGAACGGGATGGTTTGATGTCTTTAGTTTGTGGACGGATGTTTAGAACGGGATGGTTTGATGTCTTTAGTTTGTGGACGATGTTTAGAACGGGATGGTTTTGATGTCTTTAGTTTGTGGACGGATGTTTAGAACGGGATGGTTTGATGTCTTTAGTTTGTGGACGGATGTTTAGAACGGGATGGTTTGATGTCTTTAGTTTGTGGACGGATGTTTAGAACGGGATGGTTTGATGTCTTTAGTTTGTGGACGGATGTTTAGAACGGGATGGTTTGATGTCTTTAGTTTGTGGACGGATGTTTGATGTAGAACGGGATGGTTTTTGATGTCTTTAGTTTGTGGACGGATGTTTAGAACGGGATGGTTTTGATGTCTTTAGTTTGTGGACGGATGTTTAGAACGGGATGGTTTGATGTCTTTAGTTTGTGGACGGATGTTTAGAACGGGATGTCTTTAGTTTGTGGACGATGTTTAGAACGGGATGGTTTTGATGTCTTTAGTTTTGGACGGATGTTTAGAACGGGATGGTTTGATGTCTTTAGTTTGTGGACGGATGTTTAGAACGGGATGGTTTTTGATGTCTTTAGTTTGTGGACGGATGTTTGTCTTTAGTTTGAACGGTTTAGATGGTTTGATGTCTTTAGTTTGTGGACGGATGTTTAGAACGGGATGGTTTGATGTCTTTAGTTTGTGGACGGATGTTTAGAACGGGATGGTTTGATGTCTTTAGTTTGTGGACGGATGTTTTTAGAACGGGATGGTTTGATGTCTTTAGTTTGTGGACGGATGTTTAGAACGGGATGGTTTTTAGTTTGATGTCTTTTGAGTTTTTAGTTTGTGGACGGATGTTTAGAACGGGATGGTTTGATGTCTTTAGTTTGTGGACGGATGTTTAGAACGGGATGGTTTGTCTTTAGTTTGTGGACGGATGTTTAGAACGGGATGTTTGATTTTTTTAGTTTGTGGACGGATGTTTAGAACGGGATGGTTTGATGTCTTTAGTTTGTGGACGGTTTAGAACGGGATGGTTTGATGTCTTTAGTTTGTGGACGGATGTTTAGAACGGGATCGTTTGATGATGTCTTTAGTTTGTGGACGGATGTTTAGAACGGGATGGTTTGATGTCTTTAGTTTGTGGACGGATGTTTAGAACGGGATGGTTTGATGTCTTTAGTTTGTGGACGGATGTTTAGAACGGGATGGTTTGATGTCTTTAGTTTGTGGACGGATGTTTAGAACGGGATGGTTTGATGTCTTTAGTTTGTGGACGGATGTTTAGAACGGGATGGTTTGATGTCTTTAGTTTGTGGACGGATGTTTAGAACGGGATGGTTTGATGTCTTTAGTTTGTGGACGGATGTTTAGAACGGGATGGTTTGATGTCTTTAGTTTGTGGACGGATGTTTAGAACGGGATGGTTTGATGTCTTTAGTTTGTGGACGGATGTTTAGAACGGGATGGTTTGATGTCTTTAGTTTGTGGACGGATGTTTAGAACGGGATGGTTTGATGTCTTTAGTTTGTGGACGGATGTTTAGAACGGGATGGTTTGATGTCTTTAGTTTGTGGACGGGATGATGTTTTAGAACGGGATGGTTTTGTTTGATGTCTTTAGTTTGTGGACGGATGTTTAGAACGGGATGGTTTGATGTCTTTAGTTTGTGGACAGATGTTTAGAACGGGATGGTTTGATGTCTTTAGTTTGTGGACGGATGTTTAGAACGGGATGGTTTGATGTCTTTAGTTTGTGGACGGATGTTTAGAACGGGATGGTTTGATGTCTTTAGTTTGTGGACGGATGTTTAGAACGGGATGGTTTGATGTCTTTAGTTTGTGGACGGATGTTTAGAACGGGATATTTTGATGTCTTTAGTTTGTGGACGGATGTTTAGAACGGGATGGTTTGATGTCTAATTTGTGGACAGATGTTTAGAACGGGATGGTTTGATGTCTTTAGTTTGTGGACAGATGTTTAGAACGGGATGGTTTGATGTCTTTAGTTTGTGGACAGATGTTTAGAACGGGATGGTTTGATGTCTTTAGTTTGTGGACAGATGTTTAGAACGGGATGGTTTGATGTCTTTAGTTTGTGGACGGATGTTTAGAACGGGATGGTTTGATGTCTTTAGTTTGTGGACGGATGTTTAGAACGGGATGGTTTGATGTCTTTAGTTTGTGGACAGATGTTTAGAACGGAATCTTTTGATGTCTTTAGTTTGTGGACGGATGTTTAGAACGGGATCGTTTGATGTCTTTAGTTTGTGGACAGATGTTTAGAACGGGATGGTTTGATGTCTTTAGTTTGTGGACGGATGTTTAGAACGGGATGGTTTGATGTCTTTAGTTTGGACGGATGTTTTTAGAACGGGATCTTTTGATGTCTTTAGTTTGTGGACAGATGTTTAGAACGGGATGGTTTGATGTCTTTAGTTTGTGGACAGATGTTTAGAACGGGATGGTTTGATGTCTTTAGTTTGTGGACAGATGTTTAGAACGGGATGGTTTGATGTCTTTAGTTTGTGGACAGATGTTTAGAACGGGATCTTTTGATGTCTTTAGTTTGTGGACGGATGTTTAGAACGGGATGGTTTGATGTCTTTAGTTTGTGGACGGATGTTTAGAACGGGATGGTTTGATGTCTTTAGTTTGTGGACGGATGTTTAGAACGGGATGGTTTGATGTCTTTAGTTTGTGGACGGATGTTTAGAACGGGATGGTTTGATGTCTTTAGTTTGTGGACGGATGTTTAGAATGGGGATGGTTTTTAGATGTCTTTAGTTTGTGGACGGATGTTTAGAACGGGACGGATGTTTAGAACGGGATGGTTTGATGTCTTTAGTTTGTGGACGGATGTTTAGAACGGGATGGTTTGATGTCTTTAGTTTGTGGACGATGTTTAGAACGGGATGGTCTTTAGTTTGGAGAAGAAGACAGGATGGTTTGATGTCTTTAGTTTGTGGACGGATGTTTTAGAACGGGATGGTTTGATGTCTTTAGTTTGTGGACGGATGTTTAGAACGGGATCGTTTGATGTCTTTAGTATAAATTCAAATTCATCAGCAACATTCATTCAGGAGCTCAATTTATTATTAACACTTTAACCTACAAAACTAAAATATTAACACTTATATTTTATTATATTATTGTCACAAAGTCCGTTGTTCCCCAGAGATGAGCGGCTACGCAGGGCAATCGCGTAAGCCGCTCGTGCACAGTGAGCGTTCCCCGGGCACCGGCTACGCGTGAGCCACTGCGTCAGCCAGTCCAAACAGAGGGAACACGCTCCCACGAGTGCGACCTGCGCGGAGCAAGTGCGCAGCGACACACCGTGGCAGAAATGCGGAAGGAGAAAAAACTGGAAGCACCAGGATAAAAACCAAAACGGAATTTATTAAAACGTGGTGCCGGAGCACTAACTAAAAAAGGGGGTAAACGAACAAAGTAACATAGGGTAAGGTAACCACAAACCAAAGACGTGCACAGAACCACGGGGAAACGAAGACTAAATACAGACCCAACTAAACACGTGCACAAACTCAACCAATCACCCAAGTGAGATAATGAAAACCAAATGACGGACAGGTGCCGCAGGCATCTGTTACAATTATATTATATTAACACTTTAACCTACAAAACTAAAATATTAACACTTATATTATTCATTCATTATCTTCCACTTTTTCCTCTATTAGGGTCGCTGTGAGGTTCCCCATGCCCATCCAGGGGAGAACGTCTCGGGCGCTGGGCAGATACACCCAGGACAGGGCGCCAATCTATCACTGGCACACACTCACTCACACAGACACACTCTATATGGGGCAATTTGGAGAACTCAATTGACTTGATCCAAGTTTTTGGACTGTGGGAGGAAACTGGAGAACCCGGAGGAAACCCACGCAGACACGGGGAGAACGAATGTTATGTTATATTCTAAAAAAATATCTATTGTTTCTTGCTGTAGAGATGCTTTCAATGTAGTGAGATAATAATAATAATAATACTAATAATACTTTTATTTGATGGCGCCTTTCTAAACACTCAAGGTCACCTTACAAAGAAAAACAATAAAAAACAATACAACAATAAAATAAATAGAACCGGCGGAGATCTAATATTACAATACTTTTTTCATTCAAGAGTTGATTATTCCATAACCATTGTAAACAATGCATATTTATTAGTAATTAAATGTAAAGAAGCATTTAATAAAAATGTTTAAATGTTGTATTTTACTTTAGGCAAAGGCCTGGCATATGAAAAGCTCTCCAAAGTCTTTCAAGAAATTAGTCAGAAGGACACGCATGTAGAGTGAAAAGCTCTCTATAGTTATTAATTTGACATGTTACACTGTAATTAGTGTTTATTTGTAAATCACTCGTTTAACTGTGAACTGTGTTTATTAGAATCACAGGGGGGTTCCCCATTCCCATCCAGGGGAGAACGTCTCGGGCGCTGGGCAGATGCACCCAGGACAGGGGGGCAATCTATCACTGAACACAGATCGATTAGATAGATAGCACAGTATCGGTGCTCCACATCATCCTCTGTAGAGAAGAACAGATCAGATTCTGTAGGAGAGAAGAAACCAGATCAGACATCATCAGGTCTTCATCAGAGGAAATACCAGTCTGTGTGTGTGTGTGTGTGTGTGTGTGTGTGTGTGTGTGTGTCTCACATTATGAATCTTCAGGTTACAGTGAGGATCATTCTGTAGATCAGTGAGGAGTTTCATTCCTGATTCTCCTGGTTTATTGAAGTTCAGATACAGTTCTCTCAGGTTTGATGAAGTGTTTGATCTCAGAGCTGAAGCCAAAGCAACAAAACCTTCTTCTGTTAAACCACAACCATCCAACCTGCACAGACACAGAGAACATACCAAATCACCTCACAATCAGTGTATCTCTTAAACAATAACATCATAAATAATAAATCATTACAATGAAGAGAGTTTTATATTTAATGATGATCAGAATATGACATCACACAAACAGGAAGTCAAAGAGAAACTCTATCAGGTTCTGTATCAGAGTGATTTAGTGTAATAGAACATGTGATGGTTGTGTTTAGTGTAAGTGCAGTGAGAGAGTGATGAACTTACTCCAGTGTCTCCAGTTTACAGTCTGGGTTCTTCAGTCCATCAGAGAGAACCTTCACTCCTGAATCCTCCAGATTATTACAACTCAGGTCCAGATTTTTCAGACTGGAGTTTAAACTGAGAACTGAGGACAGAGCTGAACAACTTTCACCTGATAGATTACAAAAACGCAACCTGAAACACACACACACACACACACACACACACACACACACACACACATCAACATGGTTTCATATCATGACTCTTGTAGATAAACTCTGAGACTGATTCCAACAATATCATATCACGTACTGGGAATGGAACGTTGTATTGATCATGAAGTGTTGTGTACGGGGCACACGGTTCAGTACACACACAACACAACACTACACACTTCATATAGAAACATCACACCAAGACGCTGGAACTAAACTCTGGAGGTGAGTTGTACTCGGGGGGCGAGTTGTGTGTTGCACCACCACGCTGTAAAGCCATCTGCTCATGCCATGCTGAGTGGATCTCAGTTTAGAGGCGGAGCCTGGAGCGCCAACACACCAATCACACACACTGCTTCATTCAGATCAACCGTGTGGGAGGAGCTTTCCTGTGATTGACAGCAGCACCAGGTGGGGGGGGGGGGGGGTGTCGATCCAACCATCGTACTGTTGCTGACTCAGCAGAACCCTCCACATGGAGAAGCAGATAAAGAACCTGCAACCCAACGATTCATCTACAAAACGTTCTCCACTCATCTGACTAAAGCTACCATGTTTGTACGACGTCCATCAGACAGAACTAACCCATCACTGAAGCACCGAGCATGTGCAGCGATCCCTCATATATCACCCCCCCCCCGTACTGAATTCATACTGATCCACCATATGATCAACATAGTGTTCTGTACATTACATTCACCAGTAGGTGGCGTTATGTATGGCATGACAAAATGAAAAAAGAAAAGAAGAAATAAAGATGAAGACATATTGTAAATGCTGCGTTCTTGGTTTCTAATTCATAGAAAATGTGATGGTTGTGTTTAGTGTAAGTGCAGTGAGAGAGTGATGAACTTACTGCAGTGTCTCCAGTTTACAGTTTGGGTTCTTCAGTCCATCAGAGAGAACCTTCACTCCTGAATCCTCCAGATTATTAAAACTCAGGTCCAGATTTTTCAGACTGGAGTTTAAACTGAGAACTGAGGACAGAACTGAACAACTTTCACCTGATAGATTACAATCAGATAACCTGAAACGCACACACACACACACACACACACACACAGAATTGTATGTTAGTATAATGTATAATGAATGTGAGGTTGTTAAATATGATTGATGACATTAATATAAATAATAAAATGTTCTGATATAAAATAAGTTTATTAAATGATAGTGTTTGTGAATGTGATTAATAATTCATCATGTTAATTAAATTAAATCTAGAATATTGATGATGAAGTGAAACTCGTACAGCAGGAAGTTCTATATATGGACGTCCTGATATTAAAACATCAAAGCCACACAATGATAGAACCTCTGTACCTTGTATCGGTTCCAGACTCTACAAGTTCCATTAGAAACACATTCAGAACCTCAGTTCAGTTCTTCATTCTGATTGGTCAGAAGGTTCTGATTGATTTTATTATTTTATTATTATTTATTATTTAATTAATCAAACTCACTGTGCTGTTCTGGAAGCTTCCACCACTGGCAGCAGCTTCAATAAACATTTCTCTGATGGATCATATTTACTCAAATTAAACTCGTCCAGCTGCTGATCTGAGTTCAGTAACACAAACACCAGAGCTGACCACTGAGCTGGAGACAGACCAACTCCACTGAGACACCCGGAACCTCTCTTCAGGTAAGTCTGAACTTCCTGCAGCAGAGACTCATCCTTCAGTTCATTTAGACAGTGGAACAGATTGATGGATTTCTCTGGAGAGAGCTTCTCATTGATCTTCTTCTTGATGTACTGCACTGTTTCCTGTTTACTGTAGGAATCACTTCCTGTTTGCGGCAGCAGTTCTCGTAAGAGCTTCTGATTGGACTCCAGTGACAGACCCAGGAGGAAGCGGAGGAACAGGTCCAGGTGTCCATTGGGACTCTGTAAGGTCTTGTCCACGGCGCTCTTCAGGAACTCGGACATGGTGGACTTGTTGAACAGATCAGACAGAGCAGAGGTTTGTGGTTCTGCTGCTTTGTTCTCGATGAAACAGAGAAATGTAAATAAAGCAGCTAAAAACTCCTGAACGCTCAGGTGGATGAAGCTGAAGACCTTCCCCAGGTGAAGTTCAGGTTCCTGTCTGAAGATCTGGGTGCAGACTCCTGAGTACACTGCTGCTTCTCCAACATCAATCCCACAGTCTCTCAGATCTTCCTCATAGAAGATCAGGTTTCTTCTCTCCAGCTGTTGGAACGCCAGTTTTCCCAGATTCAGAACACTCTCTCTGATCTGCTGAGGATCCAGCTCACGGTTCTTCTGGTACTTTTGGTTCTTGTGTTTGATCTGAAAGATCAGGAAGTGGGTGAACATTTGAGTCAGAGTTTTGGGGACCTCTCCACCTTCTGCTCCACCCAGCATTCTCTCTAGAACAGAGGCCGTGATCCAGCAGAAGACCGGGATGTGACACATGATGTACAAACTTCTTGAAGACTTGATGTGGGAGATGATTTTACTGGACAGACTCTGATCTTTGATCTTCTTCCTGAAATATTCTTCTTTCTGAGGACCACTGAACCCTCGTACCTCTGTTACCTGATCTACACACTCAGGAGGAATCTGATTGGCTGCTCCCGGTCGAGAGGTGATCCAGATGAGAGCGGAGGGGAGCAGGTTCCCCTTGATGAGGTTGGTCAGCAGAACATCTACTGAAGCTGCTGCTGTGACATCACACAGGATCTGATTGTTCTGGAAGTTCAGAGGAAGGCGACACTCATCCAGACCATCAAAGATGAACAGAACTTTATGGAACTCCCAGTTTATTGATTGAACTTCCCTCATTTCAGGGTAAAAGACCTGAAGAAGTTTCATCAGACTGAGGTTCATCTGCTTCATTAAGTTCAGCTCTCTAAAAGGAAGTGGGAACATGAAGGTCACGTCCTGATTCTGTCCTCCTTCAGTCCAGTCCAGAATGAACTTCTGCACCGAGACGGTTTTTCCAATTCCAGCGACTCCTTTAGTCAGTACGGTTCTGGTGGCCGGTTCTTTAAACAGGTCACTACATTTGATGGAGATCTCCTGAGTTGCTGGTCTCCTGGATGCTGCTTCAATCTGTTTAACCTCATGTTCATGATTGATCTGTGCACTCCACCCCTCTGTGATGTAGAGCTCTGTGTAGATCTCATTCAGAAGTGCTGGACTTCCAGACTCTGAGGTTCCTTCATTAATTCTGTGATATTTCTTTCTCAGTTTGGGTTTGAGTTTCTTCTGATACACAGAGATCATCTCTAATAAACAGAAGAACATGATCAATAAAGACATTAGAAACATTAAGACTGATCTCAGCAGGAACATTAAAGCTTCCATCATCATCTCTGGTAGAGGAACCGATCTATCATCAGTATGAACCAGTTCCTCTAAAGTTAAAGTGATGTTCTAGTTCCATGATTCAGGGTTCTTACTGTTCTGCAGTGTGGTAGCGAGGGCTGTCTGCTTCATGTTCTTCAGGACCTGCAGTGTGATCTTCAACAATCCTTCTCTGATACTCTGATCTTCCTCACAGATCTTCCTCTCAGAGCATGATGGGTAATCTGAACTCAGAACCTTCATGAAGTTCTTCAGTTCATTTTTTAACAGAGTGATGAGTTTGTTCTCCAGTTCCTGGTGAGGAACAAACAGAACCAGATGATCAGAAGGAGAATCATACAGATGTAGAGATGAGGCTCTGGAGGAACCAAATAAGGAACTATAGAGTAATTAGTGTAAAATAATTGATAATTAATGAAAGATGAATTCAGATCTCAGAGTTGGTGTAGAGTGATCCAGATCAAACTCCAGTCTGATTACATCATTACACATGGAGATCAAAGCATCAATCATTCTAATCCATTTCCTGAAACATTGAATCAGACACTGTAGACACCTTAAAGATGGATTCCATCGGATTTCTGTTCTTCATCTTTAATTTCTCCTCCTGGATTCTGTAAAGAAATCAAACATCAATAAAGATCTCAAACCAATTAAACCCTGCTGGATTTCATCATTCATTCATTTCAGATTCACTAACTCATTCTTTAATTAATGTAATTATTTTATCAGTTGATTCTGTGAGTGAGAAACTAATATATCAGACTGTACTGACCTCTGATCAGGAGAACTGACTCCATCTTTAAACTTTATTGGTTCTTCCATGGAATGATCACTCTTCATGGAGACACAGCTGGGTTCAGGTGAATCTGATCTCTCACCCTGAATCAGACTGAAGAACATCATCATTACATCAACATTACATCATCATTACATCTAGTGATTGACCGATCAATCGGCCGGCCGATTTTTGGCATTTTTAGATAATCGGCATCGGCCGATATATGAGCGCACAAGGCCGATGTAGCTTCCTCAGATTCAAAGTCGTCAGCACAAATATTCTTTCCAATACTGATTAGGTTTATTCTTGAGTTAGCACCTTAACTTTGTACATAACTTACACCCAACCGTAAGAACTGTAACATAAATCAAATAAACAAATATACAATGAACAATTTACATATTACATATTAATCTTAAGACTGATCCTTTGTTGGTTATCACACGAATTTACATCTTGATTTAGAACCGTAATTACATATCAATTCACTCTAATGCTAGAAAAGGTAATAAACATAATTGGTATATTAACAGAACACAAACCTCATTGGCTGCATGAAATATCTAAGGAGGCTATAGCCACGTTGTATCCTGTGGGTCTTACCTTTCCGAATGACCCTAAATGCTAACTTGGAACCTTTGTAACGTGGTAACCGCGGTAATTAACATTGTCAATGTTCTTAGAAGAGCAAAAGTTCTATCATACACCATCATACGACTCCACAAACTTTAAACCAATCAAAAACTACAAACTGCTTACGTAGGCAGTTACAGCCGATATTTAAACAATGCCTACAGGCAACGCTGTGGGCAGCTCCGTCATTTGATCTAACTTTTGCTTAGAGTGACCCCTAGTGCTCTTCCGGCAGAACGTCAGTCAATGCTCAAGGCAATGGACCGTTGGTGTTTTGAAACTGCGCTACGCCTCATGAGAGAAAACGGTTTCTCTTTCAGCTCTCAGTATTTGTTACTGGCTGCTGTTTGTAAAGTATAAAGTGTTTACTGTCTGCAGAATTACAGCGATTATCTTATTTAGAGAGAAAATGCCAATAGTTTTATTTGGAACTGTAACCTTAGCAACCACGTGCACAGCTAAACTGGCCAACTAATACTAATTAGCGCTAGCTAACGCTATAATAATGTTGCGGGATGCTGTTTGTAACACATACAGTGTTTAATGTTTGTATAATTAGGGCGATTTTGTTAAACTGTCTAGCTAACGCTATATATCACTCGCACTAACTGACGCTAGCTTACAGACAGTTGTTCCAGTTCACAGTTTAATTCTGAACATTGTTCAGGTTCAGTTCATACATGAATCTCAAAGTCAACATTTCATCTTCAAAGTTCACTATTTTAATTCTGAACTAGTTCAAAGTTCAGTTCATTACATTTTTTTGTTGAGATATTCAAATAAGTAATTTTTTTCACACTACAAACTACAATATTTGTTTGTTAATATTTTATCTATTTATCTAAATTAGCTAAATTGTCTCATTAGTTCAGTATTGAATGTAGTTGTGTGCATTGTGCAATGTTCATCAATAAATGTTCATTCTAAAAAGATGCTGCTATCTGCTTATGTTTAGGTACACTGAAACTTTAATTAATAATGCATCATTTAAAGTTGTATGTTTTTAATATTGCTCTCTGTATTACAAAAAGTAGAGTAGACAGTGATAAACTGATTACTTTTGTGTCTTGTTTATTATTATTGTTATTATTATTATTATTGTACTTTATTAGTTGCAATAAAAACTGGTAATATCGGATTTATATATCGGCATCGGCCTTTAAAAAACCTACATCGGTCGATCACTAATGACATCATCATGACATCATCATTACAGATCTCCATCTTCATCATGATACTGTGTACTGATCTAATCAGAGCTGCTGAACCAGAGAACATGGGTTCCTCACCTCTCCTCTTTCATGTTAGGTGGTTTAACAGGAACACTCGTTTCAGAGTCCATTTTTCCTACAGATTAGAACCTGCACACACACACACACACACACACACACACACACATCAGAGAAACACTAGAGAGAATAAAGTTTCTGTTCAAAGCATGAATTCTATTCAGGATTATTCTGTATGAATGTTCTAGTAGATGTTGGAACACTGATGTGGATCTTCATTCTCTCAGAACAGGGTTCTGTACTGTAAAGCTTATCGTCCCCGCTGAACAGAAGAGCCGCTGGCCCTCTAGTGGAGCTGCTTTGAGTTCAGCTTTATCTCCTATATGTATTAAGGTGGAGTAAAGGCTTCTGACTCTTTATGTTTCAGGATGGTTCAGCAGTTCAGATCAACTCTGCTCGTGTTCTAGTGATGGACATTCCGACTCTTTTCACAGACTCGGTTCTTTTGACTCTTTCGGCTCCCAAATGCCTTCTTGACTTTTTGTTGTAGCGTAAAGCAGTTTATCACCAAATGATGTGTCAAATTAATTACTACTGTAAAAACACATTCATTCATTCAATATCTTCGGCTTTATCCTCTATTAGGGTCGGGGGGGTTCCCCATGCCCATCCAGGGGAGAACATTTCGGGCGCTGGGCAGATCCACCCAAGACAGTATGCCAATCTATCACTGGACACACACTCACTCACACAGACACACACACTCTATATGGGGCAATTTGGAGAATACAGTTTACTTGATCCATGTTTTTGGACTGTGGGAGGAAACCGGAGAACCCGGAGGAAACCCACGCAGACATGGGGAGAACATGAAAACTCCACCCAGATGGGGATTGGAACCGAGAATCCCTAGCGCTTAGAGGAGAACATGCTAAACCACTAAGCCACCGTGCCACTTAAAAACAGATTATAAATGTTTATTTTTAATAATATGGTTTTAATTAGATACTTATCATGGAACAGACTGCTCCAAAAATAAACTATAAAAACGGGATGATGCTGCAGAAACTGTAGGAGCAGCAGCAGCTGCAGGAGACACTCTGGAACCTTCATGAGGTTCTCCTGTTTCCTTTGATCTTCTAATTGCAGTGATAATTAATCAGTGTGAATCTGTTTGATATGAAGTTTGAATTTCACACTCTGCTTTGCTTGTTCTAGCTGCCCGTCTGTAAAGTTCGACATTCGGCAGACATTCCCTTTTTGCTCCGCCTCCCACTTTCAATTAAAGCCCTAAAATGATTTTAATTGCATTTTATAAATCACTACGCGATCGAGAACACACTACAAACTTTATATTTTGTTAAATTCCCGGTCAGTTCATTTATCAGAGTAAATCGTCCAATATAGCCAGAATGGCAACAGCAGATTTAGGTGACAGCAAGGGACCGTCTATAAACTCCAGTCATTGCGGTAATATCGAAAAACATCACTGATATAAGGATCATGCTGGTGATAATTAAAAATACTTAAATCCCCCCCAAAAAAACAATATAAAGTGAAAATTAAAAATAGACATGAAAAAATCTGTAGTGTTGAATGATGATGATTTTAAAATTCCATGTTTTACAGAATGAACATCAACTGTAAAATATTAATATTGCAATTAAATATAAACTCACTTGTAGTTTACAGAAAGGCACATGAAAAATATACTGCAACCGTTATTTTGGGAATATATTCGTCGGCTGATGTTTGGTTCATTTTTTAAAGTTACAAATTCCTCCTGTGAAACAGCAAGATGACATAATAATATAAAAGCACTTGTAGTTCACAGAGACACAGCTGAGAAATAGTTCCATTGGTTACATTAAAAAAAATTCTGTTGATTAAACTGGTCCTATTATGGCCTTTTTCTTATTAAAGCTGTAATAAAACATGATTTCGGAAGCACAATTTACAAACCTTTGGTGTTTTTTGGCTGTGAGTATTTGCATAATATAATTTAATGTTGACCCAACTATGACACCTTTTGCAGTTTTACTACAATATTTGATGTACAATCAGTAGTGCTTAGTCCTACATTACACAAATATATATATATTTTATTGTTATTAACCATCAATACCTATAAACTTGCCACGTGTAGTAATATATCTGTTCTTAAGTATGTTTAAATTATTTTTAGCAATTATGATCCATAGTGCGCTAAATGTTTTACGTTTATGTTCTATGGGGACTCTTTTTAGACGGTCTCTTGCTGTCACAGCCGCCTTCCGCTGCGGTTGCATTTGGTCGCCTTACCTAAATAAATAAATAAATAAATAAATAAATAAATAGTGAATTTTGATGAAATATAATGATTGCAGTTTATTCTCTATTTAATTATGATTTATTAGAAATGATTTATTAGAACTCATTTATTATAAATGATTTATTATAAATGATTTATTAGAAATGGTTTATTAGAAATGATTTATTAGAAATGATTTATTAGAAATGATTTATTAGAACTGATTTATAATAAATGATTTAGTATAAAACTGTAAATTCGTAGGCGGCACGGTGGCTTAGTGGTTAGCACGTTCGCCTCTCAGCGCTCGGGATTCCCGGTTCGAATCCCCATCTGGGTGGAGTTTCCATGTTCTCCCCGTGTCCGCGTGGGTTTCCTCCGGGTTCTCCGGTTTCCTCCCACAGTCCAAAAACATGGATCAAGTCAATTGAATTCTCAAAATTGCCCCATATAGAGTGTGTTTGAGTGTGTGAGTGTGTACCTGTCCTGGGTCTATCTGCCCAGCGCCCGAGACGTTCTCCCCTGGATGGGCATGGGGAACCCCACCGCGACCCTAATAGAGGATAAAGCGGAAGATAATGAATGAATGAATATAAATTCGTAAGGAAGAGAGAGCAGCGGTGAAACGCGAACGTCTGCCGAACATCAAACGAACTTTAGCGACGTCGAGGACACAGCGTGCAAAGCGGGCCCGTCGGTTTAGTCCATTTCGGAGCGTTAGAACCTCTGGAACCGTCGCTGCTAGAACCAGCAAGCGATCATTTCCTCTGATGTTCTAAAATTAAAGAACGAGAAAGCGTTTCTGTATCAAACTCCAACAGGAGACATCAGAGGACACCGAGTCCCAACCCCCCCATGTCCCAGAGACAGGAGCTAAAGCCTGCTGTTTGGACTAAAGGATCAAACGGAGCTCTTCCACTTCTACTTCCACTACAAACTCACAACATCAACAGAATACAGATGGAGATTCACTCACCGCCTTTTTAATCCAACTCTTTATTTTCCTTCTGCAACACCAACTGCTTTCACTTTCTCCGTCAGCGGCACGAGGGCGACGCATGCGCAGTGGCAACAGAGACTCCTCCCCGTCCACATCGGACTGTGTGCCTCTAGGGGGCGCTGGTGTCACTGAGCTGATTCAACGGGATTAGTGACGGCTGAGAGAAACGCTCCACATCTACAAACGTTTGTGTTGTCATGGAGATTGTTAGGTTTTTATAATACTTTTAAGTAATTTAGTAAAAGTAATAAATTAAAGTAAAACTCATGATGAGTTGAATAGTTCAGGGAACAGAGAACATGACCACGTGATGGACGAGCATGGGAAAGAGTCTGAATGTCCGGTCGCAGGGTCAGCGGAGAGGTTTGAATAATGAGACAGTCAACAAGAACCTGTCATAAATTCATACCCCTGAGGGGGCAGAAGGCAGGACCAGATGGGGTAGAAGATTAAAGATGTTTTGGTCAATGTACACAAGAGGAAATAGACTGTTGTCTGGAGGGGCATTCAGTAAAATGCATTAAATTATTTTGGAATGAAACCGCCGACTTCTGACCGTTTATTATGAAACAAGATTTAGAAGACAGAAATGCAAACAGCAGTCCCGTTTGAAAACGTCTTCTACAGATTTGTCCTTCTTGTTCTCTGGAGGCGTGTCCTAAACTCTGAGCCGCTGAATCTGGAGACACAATTGTTCCAATGAGAAGAGAGTCGCACCACACAGTGGAACATCACGTGGATTTATCGACCAATCAGATCGACCCGGTGCATGTTCCCCGTTCCTCTAAACCAGTGATTCTCAATTATTTTCTGTTAAGCCCCTCCCCCTAGTTTTTCTCCCTCAAAGAAGAAAACTTTTTGCGCCCCTCCCCACATACACACTCACCTCACCCCCCCCCCACACACACACACACTCACCTCACCCCCCCCCCCACACACACACTCACCTCACCCCCCCCCACACACACACTCACCTCACCCCCCCCCCCACACATACACACACTCACCTCACCCCCCCCCCACACACACACTCACCTCACCCCCCCCCCACACACACACACTCACCTCACCCCCCCCACACACACACACTCACCTCACCCCCCCCCCCCACACACACACTCACCTCACCCCCCCCCCCCCACACACACACACTCACCTCACCCCCCCCCCACACACACACACACTCACCTCACCCCCCCCCCCCACGACAAAATGGGATGATTTGTCTATAAATTTGTTATAAGTTCAGCTCTATTATAACGATGTCTCCTTATTAACAATAAAGAAAGAAATATAGATCAACTGAGAACAAAGAATCATTTTATTAACTTTGTTTTTTAGTTTGTAACAGAAACGAATGAAATCCTGATTTAAACCAGAAACATTTTGGAACTGACTGCATTTAATACTGAAAAATAAAATGAAATAAAATCAATTAATAATAATTAATTCAAATTCATCAGCAACATTCATTCAGGAGCTCAATTTATTAACACTTTAACCTACAAAACTAAAATATTAACACTTATATTATATTAATTATATTATATTACATTATATTATATTATATTATATTAACACTTTAACCTACAAAACTAAAATGAATACAACAATTTGTGCTGTTTTTAAACATTTTTTATCAAAATGAGGAAGTCAGAACTAATGTCTTTGGGGTGTAATGTCTTTAATTGATCGGGGTGTAATGTCTTTAATTGATCGGGGTGTTACGTCTTTAATTGATCGGGGTGAAATGTCTTTAATTGATCGGGGTGTAATGTCTTTAATTGATCGGGGTGTAATGTCTTTAATTGATCGGGGTGTAATGTCTTTAATTGATCGGGGTGTAACGTCTTTAATTGATCGGGGTGTAACGTCTTTAATTGATCGGGGTGTAATGTCTTTAATTGATCGGGGTGTGATGCCTTTAATTGATCGGGGTGTGACGTCTTTAATTGATCGGGGTGTGATGTCTTTAATTGATCGGGGTGTGATGTCTTTAATTGATCGGGGTGTGATGTCTTTAATTGATCGGGGTGTGATGTCTTTAATTGATCGGGGGGTCATGTCTTTAATTGATCGGGGTGTAATGTCTTTAATTGATTGGGGTGTCATGTCTTTAATTGATTGGGGTGTCATGTCTTTAATTGATCGGGGTGTAATGTCTTTAATTGATCGGGGTGTCATGTCTTTAATTGATCGGGGTGTAATGTCTTTAATTGATCGGGGTGTAATGTCTTTAATTGATCGGGGTGTAATGTCTTTAATTGATCGGGGTGTAATGTCTTTAATTGATCGGGGTGTCATGTCTTTAATTGATCGGGGTGTCATGTCTTTAATTGATCGGGGTGTCATGTCTTTAATTGATCGGGGTGTCATGTCTTTAATTGATCGGGGTGTAATGTCTTTAATTGATCGGGGTGTAATGTCTTTAATTGATCGGGTGTCATGTCTTTAATTGATCGGGGTGTCATGTCTTTAATTGATCGGGTGTAATGTCTTTAATTGATCGGGTGTAATGTCTTTAATTGATCGGGGTGTAATGTCTTTAATTGATCGGGGTGTAATGTCTTTAATTGATCGGGGTGTAATGTCTTTAATTGATTGGGGTGTAATGTCTTTAATTGATCGGGGTGTAATGTCTTTAATTGATTGGGGTGTAATGTCTTTAATTGATTGGGGTGTGATGTCTTTAATTGATCGGGGTGTGATGTCTTTAATTGATTGTGGTGTGATGTCTTTAATTGATTGGGGTGTAATGGGTCATTGGGGTACAATTGGGGTGTAATGGGTAATGGGTCAATGGGTAATGACTTTAAGTGACGTCTTCATTTATTTGGCTTCACGCTGTCCACTGCCAACATTTTAAGACACAGAGGACACAGCGGTCTTTCTTCGTCTCCACCTCAGTTACAGTGAAGTCAGGCGCTACATTCACGTCATCATTTAGTTTTCGGTTGACTTTTGTTTGTCTCATTGTCTTCGTCTCTCTCCGCCGTCTCTGTTAAATATTTGTCCATGTTGTCTCTTGAGGGTTTGTTCAGTTCACTTAATATCACTTACTCTGTGATTTCTTGTTATGCGCCCCCCCCAGGCACCGCACTGCTCCCCCCCAGGGGGGCGCCCCACTATTTGAGAAGCAAGGGGGGGACATGACACAAACAACGTACAATATAATAAACATCCATCCGTCCATACACACACACACACACACACACATCTCCATACACACACACACATCTCCATACACACACACACACACATCTCCATACACACACACACACACACACACACACATCTCCACACACACACACACACACACATCTCCATACACACACACACATCTCTATACACACACACACACATCTCCATACACACACACACACACACATCTCCGTACATACACACACACACCTCCATACACACACACATCTCCATACACACACACACACACACATCTCCATACACACACACACACACATCTCCATACACACACACACACACATCTCCATACACACACACATCTCCATACACACACACACACACACACACACACATCTCCACACACACACACACACACACACATCTCCACACACACACACACACACATCTCCATACACACACACACATCTCCATACACACACACACACACACATCTCCATACACACACACACACACACACACACACACACACACACATCTCCATACACACACACACATCTCTATACACACACACACACACACATCTCCATACACACACACACATCTCTATACACACACACACACACACATCTCCATACATACACACACACACCTCCATACACACACACATCTCCATACACACACACACACACATCTCCATACACACACACACACACACATCTCCATACACACACACACACACACACACACACACACACACATCTCCATACACACACACACACACATCTCCATACACACACACACATCTCCATACACACACACATCTCCACACACACACACACCTCCACACACACACACACATCTCCATACATACACACACATCTCCATACACACACACACACACATCTCCATACACACACACACACACACACCTCCATACACACGTGTACACACAGTAACACACACTCCCAATAATCTCCACCTGAATAAATAGATCCAACCAAAAGATCTTAGAAGTTCATTGGATCCATCACAGAAATAAAGAAATGGATCGTTCTACGAGGGCTTAGTGGTTTAGCATGTTCTCCTCTCAGCAATAGGGATTCCCGCTTCGAATCCCAATCTAGGTGGAGTTTGCATGTTCTCCCCGTGTCTGCGTGTGTTTCCTCCGGGTTCTCCGGTTTCCTCCCACAGTCCAAAAACAATCTCAAACCTGTGAAGAAGTGAGAGACAAGACAAGAGGACAAGAGGGAGAACGTTTCGGGCGCTGGGCAGATACACCCAGGACAGGACGCCAATCTATCACTGGACACACACTCACTCACTCACACAGACACACACTATATGGGGCAACTTAGTATTCAATTCACCGTGAATCCATGTTTTTGGACTGTGGGAGGAAAACGGAGAACCCGGAGGAAACCCAGGCGGACACGGGGAGAACCTGCAACCTCCACCCAGATCCCAGATCCACCCAGAATAGGGCATCAATCCATCACTGGGCATACACGCACACTGGACACACTCTATATGGGGCAATTTAGTATTCAATTCACCTTGAATCCATGTTTTTGGACTGTGGGAGGAGACCCGGAGGAAACCCAGCGGACACGGGGAGAACATGGAAGCTCCACCCAGATTGGGATCCCTAGCACTGAGAGGACTAAACCTAAAGACTAAGCCATGCAGGCCAAACTGAAACTCAAAGGAACAAGTGGAGATCTGTTAAAGGTGAAACTTCAGGTGATGTGAAGTCGGTTCTTCGGGTTTGTGGAGGTGCTGCTCTTCTTGGTCTTTACTTTTCGGGTTCTGGGTTTGACCTTCTGACCTTTCCCTGGCTGGGTCTCAGGGCGTCCGGAGGTTCGGTCGGCGCGGCTGCCGCAGTGGATTCTGGGACACTGGGCTGGCGGGTGTGTGAAGCGTCAGGCTGAGAGGCAGCGGGCGCAGGAACTGTAGGGGGCGCTCTTCTGGGTTTTCCAGGCCTCCTGTCTGGCGGCGGTTTGTCGTAGAGCGTCAGTCCCGTCAGCAGACCTTTGGCGGCGGCGCCCATCAGGATGTCCGTCACCGTCTCTGAATCCTGTCCACACAAAAGACATCACAACAACCGGGGTGAGCGGTCACTGATGTTCTGTGATGCTGACGTCCTCCAGAACAACTGTTAGAACCTTAAGAACCATCAGAATCTTCAGAACCATCAGAACCTTCAGAATCTTCAGAACCTTCAAAGCCTTTAGAATCTTCAGAACCTTCAGAGCCTTCAGAATCTTCAGAGCCTTCAGAACCTTCAGAATCTTCAGAACCTTCAGAATCTTCAGAGCCTTCAGAACCTTCAGAGCCTTCAGAGCCTTCAGAACCTTCAGAGCCTTCAGAACCTTCAGAATCTTCAGAACCTTCAGAGCCTTCAGAACCTTCAGAGCCTTCAGAATCTTCAGAACCTCCAGAATCTTCAGAGCCTTCAGAACCTTCAGAGCCTTCAGAATCTTCAGAACCTTCAGAATCTTCAGTTCTAATCTTTCTCTGTGCTTCATTCATTGCTCTTCTCTAATTATGATCAGCACCTTTTTTTTTTTTTTACAAAATCAAGATTCTTAGTTGAAATTCTTTGATTTTTCTGAGAACCCTGTTGTAGAACCCCCCCCCCATCCATCAAAAATCCTTCACATTGTGATCAGTGTAGATCACATCCATCCATCATCTTCAGCTTTATCCTCTACTAGGGTCACGGTCGGTGGGGTTCCCCATGCCCATCCAGGGGAGAACATCTCAGGACAGGGGGGGGGGGCAATCTATCACTGGACACACACTTACTCACACAGACACACTCTATATGGGGCAATTTGGAGAACTCAACTTACCTTGATCCATGTTTTTAGAAACCCACGGGGAAGTTACACCCAGAACAGGGTGCCAATCCATTGTTGGGCAAACACTATCACACACATTATATGGGGCAATTTAGAGCAGCCAATTGACCTTGAATCCATGTTTTTGGACTGTGGGAGGAAACCGGAGAACCCGGAGGAAACCCACGCGGACACGGCGAGAACATGCAAACTCCAGCGCTGGGGATTCCCGGTTCGAATCCCAATCTGGGTGGAGTTTGCATGTTCTCCCCGTGTAAAAAAACATGGATCAAGGTCAATTGAGTTCTCCAAATTGCCCCATATAGAGTGTGTGTGTGAGTGAGTGTGTGTTCCATGATAGATTGCCCCCTGTCCTGGGTGTGTCTGCCCAGCGCCCGAGACGTTCTCCCCTGGATGGGCATGGGGACCCCCCCCCCCGCGACCCAAATAGAGGATAAAGTGGAAGATGATGGAAGGAACTGTAATTCTGAATGATGAAGATGTTCACCTTAAAAAAACCTGAACAAATGAAAACCTCAGAGCAGCAGAACTCCGGTCGTCATAGCGATGCATCGTATGAAATAACGTTCCAGTTGAACGATGGTCCGTCCGTCCGTCCGTCCGTCAGACAGACAGGTCTGATCCACTCAGACGGATCGCCGACTGAACCAAAGAAATCTGCTGTAAATAAAGATCTTCAGAAGTTTGTAAGCACCTCTCTCTTCAGAGCGCAGAGGAAGCAGCCGTCCACGGTGCGAGACTCCTCCAGACGGTAAGACGTCTCCGCCTCGCCCGTCCTCCACCCCAGAGACACCATCCTGCAGTGATGAGAGTAATGTTAGGGTTCAGACATCATCATCATCATCATCATCATCATCATCATCACCATCATCATCATCAACAACATCAACATCACCATCATCATCATCATCATCCTCATCAACATCATCAACATTATTAACATCATCATCATCATCATCATCAAAATCATCATCATCATCATCATCATCGTTATTCATTCAGTGAAGTGCTGTTTTAAAATCAGTTAAAAAATAAAACCAACGCGGCACGGTGGCTTAGTGGTTTAGCATGTACTCCTCTCAGCGCTAGGGATTCCCGGTTCGAATCCTAATCAGGGTGGAGTTTCCATGTCCTCCCCGTGTCCGCGTGGGTTTCCTCCAGGTTCTCCGGTGTCCTCACACAGTCCAAAAACATGGATTCAAGGTGAAGTGAATTCTCCAAATTGCTCCATCCAATGGCAGATCATAAAACACGCGTTTCAAAACTGCAGTCTGACTTTTAATAACGATGCGGGACAACGTCTCAATCTGCGGGACGAAACTGTGGGACTGTCCCGCACAAAGAGGGACATCCGGTCACATATTCGATATTCGGTCAGTAAATCAGTGAGAGGGTGATCTTTACCTGAAAGGTGGTAACTTGGACCTGACCACGGCGTTCTTCAGCGCTCTGGTCACCACCTGCTGGTTCTCCTCTGCATACACTGAGCATGTGCAGTACACCACGCCGTGCACCCTGGGAACTGGAGTTCAGCACAAACCGCATTCAATTCACTCCAATGAACAACTCCATCTGTCCAGCTTTCATCTGACCGTCCTTCTGTCCAGCCTTCATCTGACCGTCCTTCTGTCCAGCTTTCATCTGACCGTCCTTCGGTCCAGCTTTCATCTGACCGTCCTTCAGTCCAGCTTTCATCTGACCGTCCTTCAGTCCAGCTGTCATCTGACCGTCCTTTAGTCCAGCTTTCATCTGACCGTCCTTCTGTCCAGCTTTCATCTGACCGTCCTTCAGTCCAGCTTTCATCTGACCGTCCTTCTGTCCAGCTGTCATCTGACCGTCCTTCTGCCCAGCTTTCATCTGACCGTCCTGTTTGGGGTGGTGTGGGGGGTGTGGGGGGGGTGTATTGATGTTATGCTTTGGTTACATTTACATTGTGATGGACGACCATCTAAAAACTATAAAAGAATTTAGTGGAGTTGGTTTTCTCCAATGGGGGCACAGTGGCTTAGTGGTTTGGCATGTTCTCCTCTCAGATCTAGGGAATCCCGGTTCGAATCCCATCTGGGTGGAGTTTCCATGTTCTCCCCGTGTCCGCGTGGGTTTCCTCCGGGTTCTCCGGTTTCCTCCCACAGTCCAAAAACATGGATCAAGGTCAATTGAGTTCTCGAAATTGCCCCATATAGAGTGTGTATGTGTGAGTGAGTGTGTGTTCAGTGATAGATTGCCCCCTGTTCTGGGTGTATCTGCCCAGCGCCCGAGACGTTCTCCCCTGGATGGGCATGGGGAACCCCCCCCCCACCGAGACCCTAATAGAGGATAAAGCGGGAGATAATGAATGGATGGATGGTTTTCTTCATGTCTTCTGACTGTGATGTTCTCATTTGTAAGTCTCTTTGGATAAAGTCTCTGCTAAATGTAAATGTAATGTAAATGAAATCTGAGGACTCACAGCTCAGGGCCCGACTGAGGTTCTGATCTTGTTTGTGGACCAGCGCCTCCAGCTTGTTGGTGGAGACGGTGCACTGAGGCAGACCGTGCAGCAGCAGCTCTCTGTCTGCAGAAGGTGAAGGTTATAATGTTTTAATGAAGGACGGGACGCGCTGTGGTTGTACTTTAAAGGTGTAGAACCTCCATCCTCGGTGACGATGTGCGCTATCGGATCACAGAGGGCCGACGCGGAACATCTGGGCAGCAGCAGGACGACCCGGACCTTCTGGATGCGCGAGTCCTCTTTGTGCAGCTCGCTGAATTCTTCCAGCAGCAAACAAACATCTTCAGACAGACGGAACAACAACATGAACCTGAAGACAGGACATTCAGACTGCAGGACATCACATCACATGAACCCAAATACTGCTCTCTAATTGAGGACAAGACAAATTTTCCAAAATTTTCAAATAAAAAAAAATTGCATCTTTAAAATAAAAAGATCATCATTTTGATCTTAAATTTTTTTTTTAATTAAAAAATCGTTTTGAATTTAATTTTTTATTAAAATTTTTTTTTTAATTAAAATCGTTTTGAATTTAATTTTTTATTTAATTTTTTTTTGGTCTTTGGAAAAAAAAAAAAAATAAAACTCGTTTTGTTCTTTGAAATTTTAAAAAGTTTCAAAAGTTAAATTAAAAAGTTTTGGTCCTTAAAAATAATAAAATAGTAATAATAATAAAATAATAATTAATAAATAAATCATTTAATAGAATTAAAAATTTAAAAAGAATTTTTTTTTTATTGTTAATTTTTTTATTGTTTATTTTTTATTATTTATTAAAAATAAATTATTGTATATATATATTCATTCACTCATTATCTTCCGCTTTATCCTCTTTTAGGGTCGTGGTGGGGTTCCCCATGCCCATCCAAGGGAGAACGTTTCGGGCGCTGGGCAGATACACCCAGGACAAGACGCTGATCCATCACTGGGCACACACACAGACACGCACACAAACACACTCTATATGGGGCAATTTGGAGAACTCAATTGACTTTATCCATGTTTTTGGACTGTGGGAGGAAACCGGAGAACCCGGAGGAAACCCACGCGGACACGGGGAGAACATGGAAACTCCACCCATATGGGGATTCGCACCGGGAATCCCTAATGCTGAGAGGCGAACATGCTAACCACTAAGACACCGTGCCGCTATATATATATATATATATATATATATATATATATATATATATATATATATATATGTATATATATATATATATATAATACAGTCTTTAAAATAAAATAATAATCACTTTTGGTCTTTAAAATAAAAAAATATATAAATAAAAAATAATAAAAATTTTAATAAAATTATTTGTTTTGGTTTTTGTTTCACATCATGTTTTGGGTCATATTTCTGTAGAAACATAAAAAGTGTTAAAGGCTTCACAGACTTTGGAACACCACAGAACACAGAAGGTTCTAAAGTGAGTTAGTAACCTCAGAACCTGATGGAAATTTTTTGAAAAAAACATACAGGTTTTGCCTGATAAAAAACCCAGAACCTCAGATAAAGCTACAACCCTCAGCCTCAGGGTTAACCAACCAGCCCTGCGACCTGAAGGTCCCCGGTTTGATTCCCGGTCCCACCGAGTACTACGACTGAAGTGCCCTTGAGCAAGGACCCTAACCCCAATTGCTCCCTGAGCACCAAGTACAGGACTGCTCACCATTTGAGACACGTGTGCTCACTTCACTCAGTGTGTGTGTGTGTGAGTGTGTGTGTGTGTGTGTGTGTGTAATGTGGAGGACACAGAGCAGGAATCGGCCTGGTGGACACACTTTTGCAGCCGATGCTGGAGATTGTGGACAGCATGTCCTCTCTGTAGCTGGGATCATCGGAGACGCCGCAGACGAAGACGGTGGTGTTGTGGATGGACGACTGGACCGCCACGTGAGCCACGGTGTACGGCGAGACCGAGCCCACCAATAAAACGTCCTGATTCGAGCTGAGCAGACGACACAGTGCATGAGCCGCGAGACAGCGAGACTTCTCCTGCAGGAAACATCATCAGTATTATTAAAATACACCGTCTCAACATCACGGTCCTGAGGTCATATTTCAGTTGGACCGCCGCTAGCTTTGATCACGGCATGTGTCCCTCAAAATCTGGCAGAACCGACCTGCACTCCACTCACTCAACATAAGTCTGATCACGAGATAACGAGATTTATTATCTCGAGATAACACGTAAAGATAATTAAAGAATAACACGTGTCCTCTGTGCTCGGAGGACTGACGTAATGAGCTTAACATAAATTCATAAAAATAATTAAAAACACACACTCATTAAAACGAACCTCCAACACAACATATGAAAATAAACTTTAACTGAAATAAAAACGGCGGAGACGAACTCTCTGCTGTGCACCAACCGCTTAAATCCAGCAGGTGGCAGCAACAACACATTTACATTTATTCATTTTGCAGACGCTTTTATCCAAAGCGACTTACAAATGAGAACATTACAGTCAGAAGTTCTGCAGAAAACCAACCATACTGTAAAATCATCAAACCTGATTGATATTTGATGCTGCGCCCCTCCGCTTTTTTATTTTGTTTATTTTTTCTCTACAACAGGTTTTTGTTAAAGAGATGCGTCTTCAGTAGTTTCTTAAAGCTGCTCAGTGGTTCTGCCTTACGGACAGAGTTGAGAAGATCATACTATCATGTTGCAGTGGTGAACGCCACGGAGTGAGAATCAGCTCCTCGGTGAGGTGGAACCACCAGGGGGCGATCATCACCGGAGCGAAGTGAACGAGTGTGTTTTTTGAAAAGATCCAGAAATGGTTCTGTAGTCCAGAGTCAGTGACTTGTACTGAATGCAGCAGCTACAGGGAGACAATGGAGGGACATGAGTGATGGAGGGACATGAGTGATGGTGGGACGTGAGTGATGGAGGGACGTGAGTGATGGAGGGACGTGAGTGATGGAGGGACGTGAGTGATGGAGGGACATGAGTGATGGAGGGACATGAGTGATGGAGGGACATGAGTGATGGAGGGACATGAGTTCTTGGGGGTTAAACACGAGTCGGGCTGCAGAGTTCTGAATCAGTTAAAGAGGTCTGATTGTGGACGCTGGGATACCGCCAAGCAACGCATTACAATAATCAAGCCGGGATAGGACGCGGGCTTGAACGAGCAGTTGGGTAGCATGTTCAGTCAAAAATGGTCTGACACCAAACACCAAACCTACATCATATATAAGAAAGAACGCTATTTTTTTTACGCAGAGCAGACTAATTGCCCCAGGGCAATTTCTCTGATATCAGCTATGAGCTGTTTTATTATTATAGAATTATAAAATCAACCCCACTAAACACCTTTGGGATGAACTAGAACACTGATTGGGAGTCAGGTCAGTGTCTGACCTCAGAGTACCTGTATTATAAGTGTGTGACTTTTCAGCAGCCCGGTCTTGTCCAGATGTCCTCTAACCTGCTGTGAGAACAGGAGAACGTTTGGGCAGTCGAGGTCCCTGTAGAACACTCTGCCCTCCAGAAGAGACGGTGAAAGGACGCAGGAGAAACCTTCTGATCTGAGGTTCTCACACACGTTCTCCACGCTGTGCCATCAGAGGACGAAGGTACGGACATGCAGTTAGAGCAGGAGACATATATATAATATAACAATATAATATAATATAATATGATATAATTATATATATATATGGCGGCGGCACAGTGGCTTAGTGGTTTAGCATGTTCTCCTCTCAGCATTAGGGATTCCCGGTTCGAATCCCCATCTGGGTGGAGTTTCCATGTTCTCCCCGTGTCCGCGTGGGTTTCCTCCGGGTTCTCCGGTTTCCTCCCACAGTCCAAAAACATGGAACAAGTCAATTGAGTTCTCCAAATTGCCCCATATAGAGTGTGTCTGTGTAAGTGAGTGTGTGCCCAGTGATGGATTGGCGTCCTGTCCTGAGTGTATCTGCCCAGCAACTGAAACGTTCTCCCCTGGATGGGCATGGGGAACCCCCCCGCGACCATAATAGAGGATAAAGCAGAAGATAATGAATGAATGAATATATATGTATATGGGCGGCACGGTGGCTTAGTGGTTTAGCACGTTCTCCTCTCAGCACTAGGGATTCCCGGTTCGAATCCCCATCTGGGTGGAGTTTCCATGTTCTCCCCGTGTCTGCATGTGTTTCCTCCGGGTTCTCCGTTTTCCTCCCACAGTCCAAAAACATGGATCAAGAACTCAATTGAGTTCTCCAAATTGCCCCATATAGAGTGTGTGAGTGTGTGTGTGTGTGTGTGTGTGTGAGTGAGTGTGTGGGGAACCCCCCGCGACCCTAATAGAGGATAAAGCGGGAGATAATGGATGGATGGATTTGAAGGTCATGTGGGTTCCAGCTCCTAAAACCCATGATCACAGGAATCAAACAGTGAGAACACTGTGGAGACATCAGTCCAGATGTTGCAGCAGAGCCTGATGGTTCTGAACAGAGTGTGAGACTCTGATCATCTACTAAACCGTCGAGGTGAGGAACCCAATCCAAACGTCTCGAAGTCCAGTTTGGGGAAACTTTGCTCTCCACATTTATTACTAAATTTTATATATCCATCCATCATCTTCCGCTTTATCCTCTATTAGGGTCGCGGTGGGGGGGGGGTTCCCATGCCCATCCAGGGGAGAACGTTTCGGGCGCTGGGCCGATACACCCAGGACAGGACGCCAATCTATCGCTGAACACACACTTACTGATACATACACACTCTATAATGGTGCAATTTAGAGAATTCAATTGACTTTATCCATGTTTTTGGACTGTGGGAGGAAACCGGAGAACCCGGAGGAAACCCACGCGGACACGGGGAGAACATGCAAACTCCACCCAGATGGGGATTTGAACCGGGAATCCCCAGCGCTGAGAGGAGAACATGCTAAACCACTAAGCCACTGTGCCGCCCAACTTTATACTTCACAAGCAGAATTAATTAAGGATAAAGTCATTTAACACAATATATAAAAAAGTTTTAAAAATATTTTGCTTGTTTTAAATTGAAATTTACATTTTTTTTCCCTTAAAAAAAAGTTTTTTGCATGTTCTCCCTGTGTCCGTGGGGGTTTGCTCCGGGTTCTCCGGTTTTCTTCCACTGTCCACTGGGGGGTGCAGTGGCTCAGTGGTCAGGGTGTTGGGTTATCAATCTGAAGGTTGTGGGTTCAAATCCCAGGTCCTCTGAAGTTACCAGTGTGGGTCCTTGAGCAAGACCTATAACCCTCATTGCTCCAGGGGGCGCTGTGATGAACCCTGTGCTCACCTTGCAAGTCGCTTTGGATAAAAGCGTCCAATAAATGACCAAATGTAAATGGTGTATGGGGTACCTGGCCTTGAGGGTGTTGACCCACGTACAGAGAGGCAGTCTGGACGTCCTCTGGTGCTTCTCTCTCACGGCCGGAGGCAGAATGTCTTCGAGGCATCTGAGCCCCTTCTGAATCCTGACGCGAGCCAATGATGCGGCGAGCCTCGTCCCAAATCTGAAAAAGTTCCTCAAACACACCGTGCACACGGATTAGAACCCCTAACGCAGCCCACACAGAGCAGCCCACACAGAGTGTTGGTGGTGCTGGTGGTTGATCTGAGTGTTGGTGGTGTTGGGTGGTTGATCTGAGTGTTGATGGTGCTGGTGGTTGATCTGAGTGGTGGTGGTGCTGGTGGTTGATCTGAGTGTTGGTGGTGCTGGTGGTTGATCTGAGTGTTGGTGGTGCTGGTGGTTGATCTGAGTGTTGGTGTTGGGTGGTTGATCTGAGTGTTGGTGGTGCTGGTGGTTGATCTGAGTGGTGGTGGTGCTGGTGGTTGATCTGAGTGTTGGTGGTGCTGGTGGTTGATCTGAGGGTTGGTGGTGTTGGTGGTTGATCTGAGTGTTGGTGGTGCTGGTGGTTGCTCTGAGTGTTGGTGGTGGTGGTTGATCTGAGTGTTGGTGGTGCTGGTGGTTGATCTGAGTGTTGGTGGTGCTGGTGGTTGATCTGAGTGTTGGTGGTGCTGGTGGTTGATCTGAGTGTTGGTGGTGCTGGTGGTTGATCTGAGTGTTGGTGGTGCTGGTGGTTGATCTGAGTGTTGGTGGTGCTGGTGGTTGATCTGAATGTTGGTGGTGTTGGTGGTTGATCTGAGTGTTGGTGTTGTTGGTGGTTGATCTGAGTGTTGGAGGTGTTGGGTGGTTGATCTGGGGTCAGTCTGTCCTGGGGTTTAATTAAACCTGTGGGAAACAGCAGTGTGTTAGAACCTGATCAGACGTTCCTCCACCTGCCTGACGTCCTGTATGTTCTCCTCCTCGTTGGGTTCTCTGAGCTGAAACCTCCGGCTCTGCAGGTCGTACAGCATCACCATCCAAGTGCCGTGAGGTCGCCTGACTGCAAAGACAGCAAAGCGTGTAGGTAACCGTCCCACAGGTGTGAGCGCTCGGCCCGGATACGGTTCCAATCATCGTACCTGTTCTTCAGAGTCGTGAAGTCGGCTGTCGCTCAGCACGTTCTTCAAAAGTTCCTGAACTGGAGGACGAGAGATCAGAATCAAAGGCCAGGTCATCCTGATCAGATTTAAAAAAGTGGTTGGGAGTGCCAGGCCACGCCTCACCTTCGTTTCCCGTTTTCCGTTAATTAACGTTTCGTATCGCCTCATTTGGTTAATTAACTGTTTCACTTTGTTGGTTCCCTTCGCAGTCATGTGACTTGACCCGGTTACCTGACTCCACACGGTGAGTTTGAGCACCTCACGCCACGCGGTTATGCACAGCTCTGACAAAAAGAGCTGGCGTCCCACAAGAATCTGTGCTGGGTCCACTGTGGTTTTTGCCAATTTCACAAAAAACACAACTAAACTTGTTATTTCACGCATTCTCTTTAATGCCCCATATATAGTGTGCTTAGTGATAGATTGCCCCCCCTGTCCTGGATGTATCTGCCCAGCGCCCGAAACGTTCTCCCCTGGATGGACATGGGGAACCCAAGTAGAGGATTAGGCAGAAGATCATGAATGAATGAATGAACAAAGCAGCACAGAGGAGTCCAGGGTCAGATCTGAGGTCAGCAGGTAGGATGACATTGATGGACAGAATGGAGACATTTATTATTTATCATTCGGTTCTCTCGTCCCTCAGTTTTAGTCTTTTGTCGAGTTAAAGTTCAACTCATTTATTTATAGAGCGTTTTTTTTTTTTTTTACAATTGTTCTAAACCTTTAAACCCCCAAAGAGCGAGACCAAGAGACAGCGGCAAGACAAAACTCCCCGTTATGTTGATATTTTAAGGAGGAAACTTTGTGAGGACCGAGGCTTAGTGGGGGACTTGTCCTCCTTGAGCATCAACAGTGTAGGACAGACATGTACAGATCCTGTGGTGGTCATGTGACCCGTATTTAACAATTAAACACTCTATAAGTCCATTGAGGACGTCCTGCAGGACCAATAGAACTCCAGGTTCCGTCAGTAACCATCGCAGCCATGGTGCTTTTGTGAGATTTCTCAGAGAACCAATGTCTCTCTGACTCTCTGGAGTTACAAGCCAGCGTCCTCCCGCTCAGTGTGGACACTCTATAACTTTAAAGCTCTAGATGTTATTTATTCAGCAGTTCCTCACCCCTGTAGGTGGTCCACGGTGTTACTTACATTTCAGGGTGTTGAAGGCCAGCTCATACGTCCACAGCTCCGTCTGCAGCGCACGCCGATGGTTCCCCTTGGGTCGCTGGGTGGGGAACTCGATGGTTTCTGCCCCGGGGGTCACGTCCAGAGCGGCATAGACGATACGGGCGGCGTGCATGAAGACAGAGTCGGGAAACGGTCCGGTGTCCACCTCAGCCATGGTTCTACTGATGAAGCTCCAGAGGTGTCCACAGCAGGAACCTTTCAGCTGGACATACACAACGAAGACACGAACACCAAGACCAAGAACAAATGAGTGGAGCTCCACTGAGAGCACACACACACACACACACACACACACACACGCCTTCAAACAGCTGATCAGATGTCACCCTGACATCAAACACAGTAGTGTCCTGTCAGCAGCCTCTTCATTCCATCAATCACCTGTCAGTCAACCTCTCTCTGTCTGTATATCTCTCTCTCTGTATTTCTCTCTCTCTCTGTCTCTCTCTCTCTCTCTCTCTCTCTCTCTCTCTCTCTCTCTCTCTCTCTCTCTCTCTCTCTCTCTCTCTCTCTCAGAACAGAACCCAGACTGATGGACGTGAGCCGGTTTGGTGTTTAGCTGAACTGGACGGACAGACAGCCGTTACACAGACGCTTTAGAGGATGACCTGCGAGGGAACTGGATCAGAACGTGAGGCGTGCACCACGATTTAAAATAATACTTTTTAAGCCAAAATTATAAAAAAGTTACAACTCTGAACACACGGAAAAAAACGTCAAAAATTTCGTTCATCCATTCATTATCTCCCGCTTTATCCTCTATTAGGGTCGCAGTGGGGGGGGGGTTCCCCATGCCCATCCAGGGGAGAACGTCTCGGGCGCTGAGCAGATACACCCAGGACAGGACGCCAATCTATCTCTGGGCACACACTCACTCACACACACACACTCTATATGGGGCAATTTGGAGAATTCAATTGACTTGATCCATGTTTTTGGACTGTGGGAGGAAACCGGAGAACCCGGAGGAAACCCTAAGCCACCCTCATCAAAAATAAAAAAAATAATAAAAAAAGGTTGTTAGACTTCAAATTCGACTTCGATAACCTTTATTGTCATTCAGTTGTACACTTGTTGTGCGCAGAGCGAAATTCTGTTGCATTTGCTCGCAAGTATAAAAAAGAGGTAGTGACATTTCTAGCTTTTTTTTTTTTTTATAGCTATAAAATATAGATAAAAGACCTGAGGTGTTTGAATTGCATTCATTCATTCATTCATTATCTCCCACTTTATCCTCGATGAGGGTCGCGGTGGGGTTCCCCATGTCCATCCAGGGGAGAACATCTCAGGCGCTGGGCAGATAGACCCAGGACAGGACGCCAATCTATCGCTGGGCACACACTCACTCACACACACACTCTCTATATGGGGCAATTTTTGAGAATTCAATTGACTTGATCCATGTTTTTGGACTGTGGGAGGAAACCGGAGAACCTGGAGGAAACCCACGCAGACACGGGGAGAACATGGAAACTCCACCCAGATGGGGATTTGAACCGGGAATCCCTAGTGCTGAGAGGAGAACATGCTAAACCACTAAGCCACCGTGCCACCTGTTTGAATTGCACATAAACAAAATTCTAGGTGATAAACAGTGGCACAAACAGCATGTGGCTCGGAACTGAATTTGAAATCTTCCCAAGTGAGTCTAATGACCAGGTGGGGGTGGGACTGCTGCAGAACCTAGTGTTCCTCCATCAAATGCTCCTGAGTCTTTTTTTTTCAGAAGCCAGCAATGAAAACTTTTTCTTTTCCACAAAATAACAAAAAGATAACAAATCAAAACATTTGATCTCGGGCCGTTTTAGAAAAATAAACTTCATCTTTAACCATCTTTAAATATTTCTGCTCCCCATAAAAATGTTCCTGTTAAGTTAAAATATGAGGACGCTCCAAAAAAAACAAAAAAAAAACATATGAGTCGCCAATACCAATAATAATAGATCAATTTAAAATGAGTAAAATGATCTCGCAGGCCGGACAGAATTGTATTACGGGCCGGATACGACCCTCGGGCCGCGAGTTTGATACCTGTGTTGTAGGAGCTTGTTTCATATTGTGGAACTGGTGTCCTCTATTCCTTCTTGTGTAAGCTCCCTTCTCTTCTGCCTCTTGGCTCTATTCCAATTGGCTCTATTCCACCACCAACGCTGTCGCACTTTTCTTCTCAGCTCATTGAAGCTGTCCCAATCAGGCCGTGCTTGATCGCAGCACCATGTTAAAGAAAATAGAATTCTGTTTGTGAGAGCAGGTTCCAAGTGCTCCACACTCCGGTCATTGAGACCGTCTGGTCTAAAGGTCAACTCTGAAACGAGCATGATTTAAATCCCTCCGTATGGTTCACCACTGATCGCCGGTGGAACGATCTTCCCAACACTGTCCGTAAGACTAACGGCACTTTAAAGCGACAAGTTTCTCATGAGGAAGCGCCACATGATCACATGATCACATGAACACATGATCACATGAACTCATGAACTCATAAACACATGAACACATGAACTCATAAACACATTTATAAGTCGCTTTGGATAAAAGCTTTTGCTCAGAGACTAAATATAAAGAAGACGTTGTGCTGCTTTTCACCACCAGAGGACGACATTTCACCGATTACAGCTCAACCTAAAGCCCGACAGCCTTTACAGAGTTTCTCCTGTATGTCGTGACGTCATTAAAGATTGCTGCTGAATACAATAAATACTAATAATAAATAAATTATGTAATAAATACCTCATCACAGTAACTCTCTGTGGTCACATAATCCCGCGGCATCGATTGTTAAGTGGAAAGTCATCAACCGAAAGTCGAGCGGTGTTGCGGGCTGAGGTCAACGTGGTTGGTCTTCAGTTAATGGCTTTAATGCACGTCGACTTTTACAACTTCAAACGGCATCGCTAAAAAAATAAGTTAACGTTTAAACAAATCGCTGATAGTTCCCGTCAGTTCCGTCAACTGCTTTCGGTCCTCAGCCTGCAGAATAAAGACGTGAACGGTCTGAGGGCGTGGTAGCTCAGTGGTCGGGGTGTTGGGCTGTCAATCAAAAGGTTGAGGGTTCAAATCCAAAGTCCACTGAAGTTTGAAGTTACCAATGTGGCTCCTTGAGCAAGACCCTTAACACCCATTGTTAACATCCAGGGGGCGCTGTATCAACCCTGTGCTCTGACCCCAATTGTTCATTTGGGATATTGTCTGCTGTAAATATCTATCCCTTCCTGTCTCACCGACGCAGGACAGCGTACTTGTTTATGTTTAGAACCCAGAATAACCGCAGCAGCGGATGATTTACAGACTCTGATTCTACATCCACAAGGTGGTGCTGTAAGGTGGAGAGTATACAGTGTGTGGATACAGGGTTTAAATTCCAGCAGCACTGCAGTGTCTGATCCACCCATCATTATCTTCCACTTTATCCTCTATTAGGGTCTCGGGGGGTTCCACATGCCCATCCAGGGGAGAACGTTTCAGGCGCTGGGCAGATACACCCAGGACAGGACGCCAGTCTATCACTGTACACACACTCACTCACACACACACACAAATGGGGCAATTTGAAGAACTCAATTCACCTTGATCCATGTTTTTGGACTGTGGGAGGAAACCTGGAGAACCCGGAGGAGACCCATGCGGACACGGGGAGAACATACAAACTCCACCCAGATGGGAATTCGAAACGGGAATCCCTAGCGCTGAGAGGAGAACATGCCAAACCACTAAGCCACCATGCCGCCCCCTATATATATATATATATTACTATGCAAACGTTTTAGGCGTAGTTTAAGGTGTGAATGTAACCCTAATAGAGGATTAATCAGAAGATAATGGATGGATGGAGTTCCATCATCAAAGTCCCTTTGATCCACAGTAAAGATAAAAGTCGTCCATGTCCATTGTAATGTCCCACAGTCTCCAAAATCCTGTAGATAGCATTTCTGTAAGTGGTTATGAGTGGACGAACCAATGAGTGGACGAACCAATGAGTGGACGAACCATTCGGTTTACTTGTAGTTCTAGAATGTTCACCATTCCAACTGAGAAGCTTTATATTTTGTAAGTTCTGCTCATGTATGGATGTATATGGATGAAGATGGATGTATATGGATGGATGTATATGGATGTAGAGTGGACGCTAATGTTGAAAATGGACCGTGGCCATTAGCAGAGCGGCGGTCGGGTCCAGCGCAGGTCAGATCAGATCAGATCAGACGTTTGAGAGAAGTTAAAGTGAACCACAAAAAGCCAGCCCTCTCTCACTCTGAAGACGTGCACACACTTAAAAACCACGATGGACACCGAGTTGCGTCCTCATTACGTCCTGATGCCCTGCGAGGATGTGGATTTGAGGAGCTGAGGCTGCGGAGCGATGGACAAGAAGAGGACATGGACGCTTAACTGTGATGTGATGTCATAATACAGAAAACGTACATCTGATGTTATAACATTACAATCTGATTTTATAAAACCCAACATCAGTGGTGGGGTTGAGGGTTCAAATCCCCAAAGTCCACTGAGGTTACCAATGTACTGTAGCTCCTTGAGCAAGATCCTTAATCCTCATTGCTCCAGGGGGCGCTGTATCAACCCTGTGTTCTGACCCCAAACATGTTGGGATACTTTAAGCCACTTGTAGAACCTTTGTGTGGGGGGGTGTGATGGCGGAGTCTGCAGACAGGTTATTCTCTGAACACCAAGTTGCCAGCTTCAGGACCTTGTCTCTGTGGGCTGTCCCTCCCTCTGAGATGAGTCCCACTACTGTAGTATCATCAGCACACTTGTCCATGAGGTGGACATCATGGGTATATAGTATGTATGTATAGTATGTAGCTCAGAGTTCAGGTAGAGGAGAGGTGACGGCCAAGTCTCAGATTCTGGGGTCAGTTGGTAAGATAGTCCTTTGTCCACTCATATGTGAGGGGGGAGGGGCAGTATAGTCCAGTTTGGTGGTGTGTTTGGGCTGATGGTGTTCCTGAAAACCACCAACAACATCCAGACATAACTTGCAGTGAGAAGAGCCAGAGCGATGGTGACCCCTGTGATGTTGTGTGATGGACAGTGTGAGTACTGGTGGGGATTCTCTTGATGTCTCTTGAAGCACTTGATGATTACAGAGACGACCTCAGGACGAATGGTCATTTAGGCTGGAGGACCTCTTGGGCACCAGGGAGAGGTTAAAAACACTAGTGAAGGTGGGGCAAGCTTTGAGCACCTTGACCGGTACACCATCTGGGGCAGCAGGCTTCTTCAGATTGACTGTTAGGAGCACCCGTCTGCCATCGTTCTCCTGTACAGAGAGTGGACTGGTGCAGGAACCAGGTAGGGGCAGGGCTGAAGTGGTGCAGGAACCAGAGGTGGTGCAGGAACCAGGTAGGGGCAGGGCTGAAGTGGTGCTGAAACCAGCGGGTGGTGCAGGAACCAGGTAGGGGCAGGGCCGAAGTGGTGCAGGAACGAGCGGGTGGTGCAGGAACCTGGTAGGGGCAGGGCTGAAGTGGTGCAGGAACCAGGTAGGGGCAGGGCGAAAGTGGTGCAGGAACCTGCGGGTGGTGCAGGAACCAGGTAGGGGCAGGGCTGAAATGGTGCAGGAACCAGCGGGTGGTGCAGGAACCAGCGGGTGGTGCAGGAACCAGGTAGGGTCAGGGCTGAAGTGGTGCAGGAACCAGCGGGTGGTGCAGGAACCAGGTAGGGGCAGGGCTGAAGTGGTGCAGGAATCAGCGGGTGGTGCAGAAACCAGGTAGGGGCAGGGCCGAAGTGGTGCAGGAACCAGCGGGTGGTGCAGGTAGGGCTGGATTGGTCTGGGAACTGGTTTGGGGCATTTATTAGCAATTACTTTTAATTTATATATATATATATACAAATAAATCTTTGAACAACATCACGTCGTCTCAAAGCAGCTTCACAGAGACATCAGCCTGAACCTCCAAAATGCAAGATGAAGAGACAGCGGCAAGAAAAAACTCGCTGCCTAGTTTTTAAGGAAGAAACCTTGTGAGGACCGAGGCTCAGTGGGGGGGGGGCAGCATCAACAATGCAGGACAGGTACAGATTGTGTATTTGCGTGTCGCCATCTGTTGTCCGAACATCATAACAAATTTAAAGAGAAGGTAACCGGGAAACAAATGGTTCCAACGTGAACGCTGCGTGCGTCCAACACGTGCCTCTCCTGAGTACAGCTTCCGCACGGTCATTAAAAATTTCCAAATCAAATTTCCAAAGTTTGGGAGTTTTATTTTCATTCAAAAGATTTTAAAATATCCAGAAACTTTAAATTATGTGATGACGACAGAAAGTGTTAAATAATTAAAACAAATAGATTTTATATAAGAGTTTTATCACTACGTTAAAGCTTTTTAAAGATAAGAACCGGTCTCAGCTGGAAAAAGACATCGAGCTCTGAATCTGTACCAATCTGCCGTCAGCAACAACAACAGAAAAAAGCCCGAGTCAGCGGCAGCTGCACGGAACACTGCCGTTCAATCAGCGGGTTCATCAGAGTGATTATCTGATTAACATTCGCATCATCGTTAATTATTATAACATCTATTGATTGATTTGTTACAACAGGCAGCACGGTGGCTTAGTGGTTTAGCATGTTCTCCTCTCAGCACTAGGGATTCCCGGTTCGAATCCCAATCTGGGTGGAGTTTCCATGTTATCCCCATGTCCACGTGGGTTTCCTCCGGGTTCTCCGGTTTCTTCCCACAGTCCAAAAACAACCCGGAGGAAACCCACACGGACACGGGGAGAACCACCCAGATCGGGATTCGAACCTGGATCCCCACAGCTGAGGCAGAAGATAATGAATACAGATAGCTACAGTATATCCATCCATTATCTCCCGCTTTATCCTCTATTAGGGTCGCGGGGGGGTTCCCCATGCCCATCCAGGGGAGAACGTTTAGGGCGCTGGGCAGATAGACCCAGGACAGGACACCAATCTATCACTGGACACACACTCACTCACACACACACACACTCTATATGGGGCAATTTGGAGAACTCAATTGACTTGATCCATGTTTTTGGACTGTGGGAGGAAACCGGAGAACCCGGAGGAAACCCACGCAGACACGGGGAGAACATGGAAACTCCACCCAGATGGGGATTCGAACCGGGAATCCCTAGTATTGAGGAGAACATGCTAAACCACTAAGCCACCGTGCCGCCCAGCTACAGTATATATACTCTCTAATTCTATATATATAGATGGTCTTTGCACACGACCCTCTCAGATGGACCTGCAGTGACTCGGCGGGTTTTGGATTCGTCTGTCTGTTTGGGTTCGGATCGTGTCATCGGTACAGATGAGTCACTTTGATAAAGTGAACCGAGTGTGAGTCAGCATCTTTACCTCACACACACACACACACACACACACACACACACACACACAGACAGCTCGTAATAACCACTTTAGAACGTTTAGAACGTGCGTCATTGTGTCATCCATCATCATCACAGCGAGACCCCCACGCGGTCACGTGCTCACGGTCCGGTCCTCACAGCTCGGTCTGGCCGCGGTGGATGACGGGAAGTCATCTCTGTAATGAACCTGGCCGCGGCGGCGCCCGGACACCGCTCCAAAACACGCGCCTGCGCATGCGCACTCGCCCCCACACACACACGCACACACACACACACGCACACACACACACACACACACACACACGCACACACACGCGCGCGCTCATGTCGGGAGGACGCGACGAGGACGCAGACGCATCAGACGGAGCGAGCGCGCGGCGTGGACATGGACAGAGCCGGGGTCCTGTTCAGCATCACCCTCATCCTCACCTTCATCAGAGGTACGACCCGCAATCATCATCATCATCATCATCATCATCATCATCATCATAATAACAACAACAATAACAATCACAATAATAATAATATAACAACAACAACAACAACAATAATAATAATTGTTGTTGTTGTTAATATTATTATTATTAATTGTTATTTTATTATTATTATTGTTATTATTGTTGTTGTTGCTGTTGTTATTATTATTATTATTATTATTGTTGTTATTATAATAAACGGTGGTATTGTTATATTCTATAGCTTTATTGTCGTGATGTTGCACACGGTTCTGGTTGTTGAAGTTCGATGTGTATCAGTTAATGACGAGATGAATAAGTTTACGGGACGCTGTTCTGTAAAATAGAATAAAAAAAAAAAATTAAATAAATAAAATAAATAAAATAAAATAAATAAATAAATAAATAAAGCTGAAGTTGAAGGCGCTGTGTGTTCGCAGTCGAACTCTGGATCAATAATTGATTTGTAATCAGACACGCGTCAGGATCCGATACTAAATATGTGACGACATAATAAAAGAGTAAACAAGCATGTGCGCAGCGGCGGGTGTGTGTGTGTGTGTGTGTGTGTGTGTGTGGGGGGGGGGGGGGGGGGGGGGGGGGGGGGTCGGGTTACCTGTTCCTTAAGGTGAAGCGGTGTTACCTGAGCAGGTGAGCGGGTCTGTCCCTAACCGTTCCCCTCATTTACATAACCGCAGCGTACATCTCACCACTGACACAACTCTGACACATCAGACACATCTGACACATCAGATCTAACACATCTGATCTAACACATCTGATCTAACACATCTGATCTAACACATCAGACACATCTGATCTAACACATCTGATCTAACACATCAGACACATCTGATCTAACACATCTGATCTAACACATCTGATCTAACACATCTGATCTAACACATCAGACACATCGTATCTAACACATCTGATCTAACACATCAGACACATCTGATCTAACACATCTGATCTAACACATCTGATCTAACACATCAGACACATCACATCTGACACACATCTGATCTAACACATCTGATCTAACACATCAGACACATCTGATCTAACACATCTGATCTAACACATCAGACACATCTGATCTAACACATCTGATCTAACACATCAGACACATCTGATCTAACACATCAGACACATCTTATCTAACACATCTGATCTAACACATCAGACACATCTGATCTAACACATCTGATCTAACACATCTGATCTAACACATCAGACACATCTGATCTAACACATCTGATCTAACACATCTGATCTAACACATCAGACACATCTGATCTAACACATCTGATCTAACACATCAGACACATCTGATCTAACACATCTGATCTAACACATCAGACACATCTGATCTAACACATCTGATCTAACACATCTGATCTAACACATCAGATCTAACACATCTGACACATCAGACACATCTGATCTAACACATCTGATCTAACACATCAGATCTAACACATCTGATCTAACACATCAGACACATCAGACACATCAGACACATCTAATCTAACACATCTGATCTAACACATCAGACACATCAGATCTAACACATCTGATCTAACACATCTGATCTAACACATCAGACACATCTGATCTAACACATCTGATCTAACACATCAGACACATCTGATCTAACACATCTGATCTAACACATCAGACACATCAGACACATCTGATCTAACACATCTGATCTAACACATCTGATCTAACACATCTGATCTAACACATCAGACACATCAGACACATCTGATCTAACACATCTGATCTAACACATCTGATCTAACACATCTGATCTGACACATCTGATCTAACACATCTGATATAACACATCAGACACATCTGATCTAACACATCTGATCTAACACATCAGATCTAACACATCTGATCTAACACATCTGATCTAACACATCAGATCTAACACATCAGATCTAACACATCTGATCTAACACATCAGATCTAACACATCTGACACATCTGCTCTAACACATCTGACACATCTGACACATCTGACACATCTGATCTAAAACATCTGATCTAAAACATCAGACACATCAGACACATCTGATCTAACACATCTGATCTAACACATCAGACACATCAGATCTAACACATCAGATCTAACACATCTGATCTAACACATCTGACACATCTGATCTAAAACATCTGATCTAACACATCTGAAACATCTGATCTAACACATCTGATCTAACACATCAGACACATCTGATCTAACACATCTGATCTAATACATCTGATCTAACACATCTGATCTAACACATCAGACACATCTGATCTAACACATCTGATCTAACACATCAGACACATCTGATCTAACACATCTGATCTAATACATCTGATCTAACACATCAGACACATCTGATCTAACACATCAGACACATCTGATCTAACACATCAGATCTGCCCTCAACTTAAACTTTACGTTCTTATTTTAACATGTTCTTGATTGTGTCGGCTCTGTTGACCATATCGATGGACTTTGTAGTTCTACATTACAGTTTGTAGTCCATCTGTCTTTACCATTTACTCTGTTTTCCAAAACAGCAGGTGTATAATAAATCACTACAGTACGAGGGGGCGGGGCTTATTCTGAATAACCCCCATAAAGAGGTGTTGTGAGTCCCGGTGTGTAGTGGAGAACAGCGCCCCCTCTGTACGTGATTTATTCCAATAATACAGAACCTCGAGAGTCTGATTGCTTTAATAAAACACTTACAAACACACTATCATAAACAACAAGCTCTGAGTAACAGCATTCCACTTTCTCTCACCATCACACTGCCCTCTAGTGTTCACACTCCAGAAGACACTTTGTAAACAGTGGAACAGCTTTAGTGCTGATCTCTGTTTCTATCAATCTGTATTTTAGGATTTAAAATAATGTATTGTATATCACATACTGATACCAATCACAAGATCAGAGGGGGGGGGGATTGTTGATAATGATGTCACATGGCTCAGCCAATCGGATTTAAGGATGGAACTGCCTGGTTTTATAGTTAGTATTTACTTATTAATTATCGACAAACCTGCACTAACACCTTTAACTTTAATTTGTTTTTAATTTTAGTCTCCTGTAAAACGGTGGTGGTGGTGGTGGTGGTGTGTGTGTGTGTGTGTGTGTGTGTGTTGTACTGGATTAGATGCAACAGTGCTGCTGGAGTATATAAAAAAAAATCTCCCTTCAAAACACATGACCTGCCGCCTCTGATTGCACAGCCACAAGGTGGCACAGTGAGGTGGAGGTGTGTAGCAGAGTGTACAGTGAGTGGACGCAGGATTACATTTTTTCTGTATCTTGTTGCTTCAATTTTGATATGGGGGGCTGGAGCTTATCCCGGCACTCAAAGGACAAAGTGCAGGGAAGAACATGCCAAAGATCCTCCTCTTTGAGAAGCCAAACCAAGAAACCACGAAATTCAGTTTCATTTCAGACGGAGAACGCAAAACAAGATCTACAATCCATAGACAAATAATGGTGGGGGGGGGGGGTGAGGGGGGGTTAATGGCAGAACAAAAGAACTCTGATGAACCATGTGACCTGTCATTAGAAAGAGTATGACATCATAATGCAAGATAAACGAGAAGTCTGCACACGGCCTGAAAAAGTGTTAAACCAGTGATTCTCAATTATTTTCTGTTAAGCCCCTCCCCCTAGGAAGAAGAAAACATCTTCGCCCCCCACGCACGCCACTCACCCTCACCCCCCCCCACGACAAAATGGGATGATCGGGGTGTAATGTCTTTAATTGATGGGGGTGTAATGTCTTTAATTGATGGGGGTGTAATGTCTTTAATTGATGGGGGTGTAATGTCTTTAATTGATCGGGGTGTAATGTTTTTAATGTCTTTAATTGATTGGGGTGTAATGTCTTTAATTGATGGGGGTGTAATGTCTTTAATTGATCGGGGTGTCATGTCTTTAATTGATGGGGGTGTAATGTCTTTAATTGATCGGGGTGTGATGTCTTTAATTGATTGGGGTGTAATGTCTTTAATTGATCGGGGTGTAATGTTTTTAATGTCTTTAATTGATTGGGGTGTGATGTCTTTAATTGATTGGGGTGTGATGTCTTTAATTGATGGGGGTGTGATGTCTTTAATTGATGGGGGTGTGATGTCTTTAATTGATCGGGGTGTGATGTCTTTAATTGATGGGGGTGTAATGTCTTTAATTGATCGGGGTGTAATGTCTTTAATTGATTGGGGTGTGATGTCTTTAATTGATCGGGGTGTAATGTCTTTAATTGATCGGGGTGTAATGTCTTTAATTGATCGGGGTGTAATGTCTTTAATTGATCGGGGTGTAATGTCTTTAATTGATTGGGGTGTAATGTCTTTAATTGATTGGGGTGTGATGTCTTTAATTGATTGGGGTGTGATGTCTTTAATTGATGGGGGTGTGATGTCTTTAATTGATGGGGGTGTGATGTCTTTAATTGATCGGGGTGTGATGTCTTTAATTGATGGGGGTGTAATGTCTTTAATTGATCGGGGTGTAATGTCTTTAATTGATTGGGGTGTGATGTCTTTAATTGATCGGGGTGTAATGTCTTTAATTGATCGGGGTGTAATGTCTTTAATTGATGGGGGTGTAATGTCTTTAATTGATCGGGGTGTAATGTCTTTAATTGATCGGGGTGTGATGTCTTTAATTGATCGGGGTGTAATGTCTTTAATTGATCGGGGTGTAATGTCTTTAATTGATCGGGGTGTAATGTCTTTAATTGATCGGGGTGTAATGTCTTTAATTGATTGGGGTGTAATGTCTTTAATTGATTGGGGTGTAATGTCTTTAATTGTTCGGGGTGTCATGTCTTTAATTGATTGGGGTGTAATGTCTTTAATTGATTGGGGTGTTATGTCTTTAATTGATCGGGGTGTAATGTCTTTAATTGATTGGGGTGTAATGTCTTTAATTGATTGGGGTGTCATCTTTAATTGATTGGGGTGTAATGTCTTTAATTGTTCGGGGTGTGATGTCTTTAATTGATTGGGGTGTGATGTCTTTAATTGATCGGGGTGTAATGTCTTTAATTGATTGGGGTGTAATGTCTTTAATTGATTGGGGTGTAATGTCTTTAATTGATTGGGGTGTGATGTCTTTAATTGATCGGGGTGGAATGTCTTTAAGTGACGTCTTCATTTATTTGGCTTCACGCTGTCCGCTACCAACATTTTAAGACACAGAGGACACAGCGGTCTTTCTTCGTCTCCACCTCAGTTACAGTGAAGTCAGGCGCTACATTCACTTCATCATTTAGTTTTCGGTTGACTTTTGTTTGTCTCATTGTCTTCGTCTCTCCCCGCCGTCTCTGTTAAATATTTGTCCATTTTGTCTCTTGAGGGTTTGTTCAGTTCACTTGCCCTGTGATTTCTTGTTATGCGACCCCCCCCCCCCCAGGCACTGCATGCACTTAATTACTGACTTAAAGTAAGGATTACTTTTAACCCGGGGCGGATTAGCTCAGTGGTCAGGGTGTTGGGCTGTCAATCTGAAAGTTGGGGGTTCAAATCCCAGGTCCACTGAAGTTACCAGTGTGGGTCCTTGAGCAAGACCCTTAACCCTAATTGCTGCAGGGATGTTGTGATGAACCCTGTGCTCACATTGTAAGTCGCTTTGGATAAAAGCGTCTGATAAATGACCCCAATTTAAGGATGAGGACGGTCACTCAGCCGCGGGGGCTCTCTCATAGGGCAGTGCTGTACCTGGGCTTAAGGAAGCAGAGTTAGAATCCCGGTCCCAACAAGTACCACGACTGAAGTGCCCTTGATCTAGGGACCTAACCCCAATTGCCCCCTGGACGCGGTGAACCCCGTGCTGATGGGTTCCGCGTGGAGGACACACCCCTCTGTGTGCGGGACAGAGGACGTTCTCACTAATGTGAGACCTCCGCATTATGATGGACCTCGTGAGAGGTTGAACGTAATGGAGGAGGAGCCTGTGGGCGCCGTGGGCGCGTGGTCTCCATGCCATGTGACCCGTGCGTTTGAGGACATCGAGGTTTTGCCTGAAGAAATGTCACAAGAGGAGGCAGAACATTGGAAGCCTGTTCTCACTGCCAAACCTCCACGGTTCACGCCGCCGCCGGCCGTCCGTCACTGCGGTCACGCCGTGTGATCCACCGCGTCCATATGAGACGCGCACCCACCTCACCGTATGAGACCCACCTCACCGTATGAGACCCACCTCACCGTATGAGACCCACCTCACCGTGTGAGACCCACCTCACCGTATGAGACCCACCTCACCGTATGAGACCCACCTCACCGTGTGAGACCCACCTCACCGTATGAGACCCACCTCACCGTCTCTCTAAATTCACTCATTCATTCCAGAAAAACATCCGTCTTTCAGAGTCTTGCAAAATTTGCCGTCATTCATTCATTATCTTCTGCTTTATCCTCTATTAGGGTCGCGGGGGGGAAGGGGTTCCCCATGCCCATCCAGGGGAGAATGTCTCGGGCGCTGGGCAGATACACCCAGGACAGGGGGGCAATCTATCACTGGACACACACTCACTCACTCACACACACTCTATATGGGGCAATTTGCAGAACTCAATTGACTTTGATCCATGTTTTTGGACTGTGGGAGGAAACCGGAGAACCCGGAGGAAACCCACGCAGACACGGGGAGAACATGCAAACTTCACCCAGATTGGGATTCGAACCGGGAACCCCTAGCGCTGAGAGGAGAACATGCTAAACCACTAAGGCACCGTGCCGCCCGTCATCCATTTACGTTAGTAAATTTTTTTAACAATCGTACAGCTTTACAGAGTTCTAAACCTTTAAACCCCCAAAGAGCGAGACCAAGAGACAGCGGCAAGACAAAACTCCCTGTTCTGTTGATATTTAAAGGAGGAAACCTTGTGAGGACCGAGGCTCCTCGTCCTCCATCAACAGTGTAGGACAGCCATGTACAGATCATGTGGTGGTCATGTGACCCGTATTTAACAATTAAAACTCTATCAGTCCATTGAGGACGTTCTGCAGTACCGCCGGTCCAATAGAACACCAGGTTCCGTCAGTAACTGCCGTAAAAAAAAAAAAAAAAAAAATGTATATATAATAATAATAATAATAATAATAATAATAATAATAATAATAATAATAATAATAAAATAAATAAATAAAAAATAAATAATAATAATAAAATTTTAAAAAGTAACCGTCGTAGAACCAATGGATGAAGATCTGACCCCGCCTCCAGGACATGAGGCCACACCTCAAAAGGAAAGAGGAGTACAGCACAGTGTATCTCCACTGAGCGTCCAAAGATAAATGTTGGGCGGCACGGTGGCTTAGTGGTTTGGCATGTTCTCCTCTCAGCTCTAGGGATTCCCGGTTTGAATCCCCATCTGGGTGGAGTTTCCATGTCCTCCCCGTGTCTGCGTGGGTTTCCTCTGGGTTCTCCGGTTTCCTCCCACAGTCCAAAAACATGGATCAAGGTCAATTGAGTCCTCCAAATTGCCCCATATAGAGTGTGTGTGTGTGTGTGAGTGAGTGTGTGTCCAGTGATAGATTGCCCCCCCTGTCCTGGGTGTATCTGGACTATATGGGGCAATTTAGAGAACTCAATTCACCTTGAATCCATGTTTTTGGACCATGGGAGGAAACCCACAAAGACACGGGGAGAACATGCAAACTCCACCCAGATGGGGATTGGAACCGGGAATCCCTAGAGCTGAGAGGAGAACATGCTAAACCACTAATCCACCGACATGATGTTTTTAATTTAATTAGTTAATTATCTGAAGTTCATTGTTGCACACGGCACACGATCAGATTTACATATGGATTTCATTCGTTAAGTTTTATAAAGCCTTTGAAGTTTTAATTTTGATTAATTACTAAATGAACCACGAGGGCCGAGGTTGCCCCGCTCGGAGTCGGGCCCCCGGGGGGCGTCCCTCATGTCCCTCATGTCCCTCATGTTTATGGGTGACGGTGGCGACCCTACCGCTAACCCCGGGGTGCAGATCTCAGCCGTGAGTCCCCGTGTTCCCTGTGTTCCGCCGTAGGACGGTTCCACCCGGTCATCCGTCCCGACGTCCCTCACCTGGTCGTCCTGAAGGGTGGACAGCTGGAGCTGCGCTGTGATGACATCACACACGCCGGTCCAGCCAAGGTGCAGTGGACCCGGGAGAAGGGCCGGCGGGTGGACGGAGAGCGGGAGGACGAGGGCGTCGCCGTCATCAACCTGACCTCCACCCAGACCCACCACATGGGGCGCTACACCTGCCGCAACACGCAAACGGGGCAGAACGGCTCCATCTACGTCTTCGTTAAAGGTACGTCCACCCGGCCCACGTCCACCCGGCTCATATGCACCCGGCTCATGTCCACCTGGCCCACGTCCACCCGGCTCATGTCCACCCGGCTCATATGCACCCGGCCCATGTCCACCCAGCTCGCGTCCACCCGGCTACGTCCACCCGGCCCGCGTCCACCCGGCTCATGTTCATCCGGCTCATGTCCATCCGGCTCGCGTCCACCTGGCCCATGTCCACCCGGCTCATATGCACCCGGCCCATGTCCACCCAGCTCGCGTCCACCCGGCTACGTCCACCCGGCCCGCGTCCACCCGGCTCATGTTCATCCGGCTCGCGTCCACCCGGCCCGCGTCCACCCGGCTCATGTTCATCCGGCTCGCGTCCACCCGGCCCGCGTCCACCCGGCCCGTGTCCATCCGGCAAGCGTCCACCCGGCTCATGTCCACCCGGCTCATATGCACCCGGCTCGTGTCCACCCGGCTCATGTCCACCCGGCTCATATGCACCTGGCTCGCGTCCACCCGGCCCATGTCCACCAGGCTCGCGTCCACCCGGCCCATGTCCACCAGGCTCGCGTCCACCCGGCCCGCGTCCACCTGGCCCGCGTCCACCCGGCCCGTGTCCACCCGGCTCATATACACCCGACCCGTGTCCACCCGGCTCATATGCACCCGGCTCATGTCCACCCGGCTCATATGCACCAGGCTCGCTTCCACCCGGCCCGCGTCCACCCGACCCGTGTCCACCCGGCTCATATGCACCCGGCCCGTGTCCACCCGGCTCATGCCCACCCGGCTCATATGCACCCGGCTCGCGTCCACCCGGCCCATGTCCACCAGGCTCGCGTCCACCCGCCCGCGTCCATCCGGCCCATGCCCACCCGGCTCATATGCACCCGGCTCATATGCACCCGGCTCATGTCCACCCGGCTCATATGCACCTGGCTCGCGTCCACCCGGCCCATGTCCACCAGGCTCGCGTCCACCCGGCCCATGTCCACCAGGCTCGCGTCCACCCGACCCGTGTCCACCCGGCTCATATGCACCCGACCCGTGTCCACCCGGCTCATATGCACCCGGCCCGTGTCCACCCGGCTCATGTCCACCCGGCTCATATGCACCCGGCTCGCGTCCACCCGGCCCATGTCCACCAGGTTCGCGTCCACCCGGCCCATGCCCACCCGGCTCATATGCACCCGGCTACGTCCACCCGGCCCGCGTCCATCCGGCTCGCGTCCACCCGCCCACGTCCATCCGGCCCATGCCCACCCGGCTCATATGCATCCGGCTTGCGTCCACCCGGCTACGTCCACCCGGCTACGTCCACCCGGCCCGCGTCCATCCGGCCCGCGTCCACCCGGCCCTCGTCCATCCGGCCCTCGTCCACCCGTCCCTCGTCCATCCGTCCCGCGTCCATCTGTCCCTCGTCCACCCGTCCCGCGTCCAACCAGCTCATATGCACCCGGCTCATATGCACCCAGCCCGCGTCCACCCGGCCCTCGTCACTCACATCAACCTGGCCCATGCCCACCCGGCTCATATGCACCCAGCCCGCGTCCACCCGGCCCTCGTCACTCACATCAACCTGGCCCATGCCCACCCGGCTCATATGCACCCAGCCCGCGTCCACCTGGCCCTCGTCACTCACATCAACCTGGCCCATGCCCACCCGGCTCATATGCACCCAGCCCGCGTCCACCCGGCCCTCGTCACTCACATCAACCTGGCCCATGCCCACCCGGCTCATATGCACCCGGCTCACTCACATCAACCCGGCTCACGTCCACCCGCCTCACGTCTACCTGCCTCACGTCCGCCCGGCGGTGAGGTGTGGAACCCTAACCCTAACCTTTGACATGTTCTCGCTCCACCTCCAGACCCCCAGAATGCATTTGTGCGCTCCATGGTGAACGGTTTGCTGGTGAGGGAGCGGGAGGACTGCACGCTGCCCTGTCTGGTGACCGACCCGGGCGTGGCTCACCTGTCCCTGCGCACCTGCGGCGGCGACGCCCTGCCCGCCGGCCTGCGCTACACCGCCGATCCACAGAGGGGCGTGACCATCCGAAACATCTCCAAGGCCTTCGAGGGCTGCTACGTGTGCGTGGGCGAGGTGGACGGCGTGGGCGTGAGGTCCAGCACGTACGACGTGGACGTGAGATTAGGTCTGTGGACACGGTCTTAATTACTTACTTCATTAATGAATTAATTACTTAATTATTAATTAATCTCAATCTGTTGAGTGATTAGTGCAGCTGCAAACGAACATGAGGCTTTATAATGAACGCTGTGTTCATAAAGCCGTCTGAAGGGGGAGCTAGAGCAGCTTAAAGAGTCCTCAAACTTTAAACTAAAATTCATTATGGCGTGGGGGCACGGTGGATTAGTGGTTTAGCATGTTCTCCTCTCAGCTCTAGGGATTCCCGGTTCGAATCCCCATCTGGGTGGAGTTTCCATGTTCTCCCCGTGTCTGCGTGGGTTTCCTCCGGGTTCTCCGGTTTCCTCCCACAGTCCAAAAACATGGATCAAGGTAAATTGAATGCTCTAAATTGCCCCATATAGAGTGTGTGTGTGTGAGTGTGTGAGTGTGTGTTCAGTGATAGATTGGGTGTAACTGCCCAGCGCCCGAAACGTTCTCTGCTGGATGGGCATGGGAACCCCCCCCGCAACTCCCCGTGGAAGATAATGGATGGATGGATGGAATTATGGGGTCGTAACAGGTTCCTCATGCCCATCCAGGGGAAAATGTTTTGGGCGCTGGGCAGATACACCCAAAACAGGGGGGCAATCTATGAACACACACTCACTCACACAGACACACTCTATATGGGGCAATTTGGAGAATTCAATTCACCTTAATCCATTTTTTTGGACTGTGGGAGGAAACCGGAGAACCCGGAGGAAACCCACGCAGACGCCGTGCCGCTTAATGTTAATTATTAATGTAAATTATTAATTAAATGTTAATGTTAATTATTTATGTAAATTTTTCATATTAATTAATGTTAATTATTAATGTTAATTATTAAGTAATGTTCATGTGAATTATTAATTAATGTTAATTATTAATGTTAATTATTAAGTAATGTTTATGTTAATTATTAATGTTAATTGTTAATAAATGTTAATTATTAATTAACGTTCATTATTAATGTAAATTATTAATGTAAATTATGAATTAAATGTTAATGTTAATTATTAATGCTAATTGTTAATTAATATTCATGTTAATTATTAATGTTAATTATTAAGTAATGTTAATGTTAATTATTAATGTTAATTGTTCATTAATGTTAATGTTAATTATGACTCCAGCTCCGGACTCTGCGCCGGTTCTCGACCTCTCCAGGTCAGAACGTGTGATCCTGATCCGGGATGAAGATCTGGAGCTGGTCTGCAGCACCACCAACATCAACCACGACTTCCGCGTGAAGTGGATCCTCCCCCCCGGAGCCGTAAGACCCGCCCACCCTCACATCCTCACGCGCACTCGGGGCGCGGGTTCTAATCCCGGCCCCTGTCGTTTCAGAGGGCCCTCACGTCCCACAGCTCTCACCTGCTGCCCGGGTCCCGCGGTTACAGACGCTCTGCCACGCTCTGGATCCGCTCCGTCATCAGCAGCGACTCGGGGGTGTTCCGCTGCCACGCCCAGAACGAGAGGGCGTCCTCCACCGCCTCGGTGCACCTCCACGTCTACGGTGAGCCACGCCCCAGGCTTCCTTTACAGAGAGCTTAGATACATAGGGTCGCGGGGGGGTTCCCCATGTCCATCCAGGGGAGAACGTCTCGGGCGCTGGGCAGATACACCCAGGAGAGGGGGGCAATCTATCCCTGAACACACACTCACTCACACACACACACTCTCTATATGGGGCAATTTGGAGAATTCAATTCACCTTGAATCCATGTTTTTGGACTGTGGGAGGAAACCGGAGAACCCGGAGGAAACCCACACGGACACGGGGAGAACATGGAAACTCCAGCCAGATGGGGATTCGAACCGGGAATCCCTAGCGCTGAGAGGAGAACATGCTAAACCACTAAGCCACCGTGCCGCCCGAGCTCAGACTGATTATAATTTATAGATCAGACCTCTCTCAACTGAACAAGCTCTCAGCCTATCCCGGCACTATTACTGAAATCCCAGCATGCACCATCAGACCTCTACCACTGATTCAGAACTGCTGTTCAACCCCCCATGTGAGTCATGTGACTCCACCTCTCCTCTCTGATTGGCTCCCTGTAGCTGACTCTGATCTGCAGGACGTTCTCTGGATCTGACCCCTCTGACCTTCACTCTAGATTATAGAACACACTCCGACTCGGTCACTACGTTCTAGTGATGAATGTGGCCTGGTGGGGCCACCTCACCTCCACTCTGTATGGTTCTTCTGATCAATGGTGGAACCATGTTCCCGACTCTGTCTGTAGGACGCTGAGTCAGCATCTTTAAGAAACGACTGAAAACACGTCTGAAACTCAAACACCTGAGAGATTAAATAACGCTGCAGTGTAGCTGGTTTTTTCGTAACTCGTAGCTGGTTTTTTCGTAACTCGTCGCTTTGGATAAAATTCCGTTAAATAAAAATTCAGTAGTACTTTTAGAACTACATTTTAGAACTTGGTGGTGGTTTAGCATGTTCTCCTCTCAGCGCTGGGGATTCCCGGTTCCAATCCCGACCTGGGTGGAGATTGCCCCCTGTCCTGGGTGTATCTGCCCAGCACCCGAAACGTTCTCCACTGGATGGGCATGGGGAACCCCACCGCGACCCTAATAGAGGATAAAGCGGTAGATAAATGATTAATGGATGGATGTTTTTAGAAAGGTTCTCAATCAGACGTTCTCAATGAGAGGTTCTCAATGAGAGGTTTTCGGTTCTCAATCAGACGTTCTCAATGAGAGGTTCTCAATGAGAGGTTCTCAATGAGAGGTTCTCAATGAGAGGTTCTCAATCAGAAGTTCTCAGTGAGAGATTCTCAATCAGACGTTCTCAATGAGAGGTTCTCAATCAGACGTTCTCAATCAGAGGTTCTCAATGAGAGGTTCTCAATCAGAGGTTCTCAATCAGACGTTCTCAATCAGACGTTCTCAATCAGAGGTTCTCAATCAGAGGTTCTCAATGAGAGGTTGTCAATCAGAGGTTCTCAATCAGAGGTTCTCAATCAGAGGTTCTCAGTGAGAGGTTCTCAATCAGAAGTTCTCAGAACCGTAATTGTTCCAGAAAATTAGTACTGCCTCCACTGGTTCTTAGAGCCATGCTAATCATCTAATGAGTGTTTTAATGAATTGTTGTCATGTTCTCGTCCCAGACCGCGGCTTCATCAACGTAACGGAACCGGAGGACAGGGTGGTGGAGGTGCGGGAGGGCGAGAGCCTCACCCTGAGGGTGCAGCTGACCTCATACCCCAACCTGAGCTCCACCAGCTGGAGCTACAATCACCAGCGGCTGGAGAACACGTCGGAGCACGTCATCGCCCTCGAGCGGCAGGACTACAGGTGCCCACGACGCCACCTACAGGACGCGGCATGTAACGCGGCGTATTCGTCACGTTGACGTTCTTCTAATGTTCTAAGGTTCATCAGTCAGCTGAGGTTGGTGCGAGTCCACGGGTCCGAGGGCGGGATCTACACATTCTCAGCCAATCACAGCGATGCTTCGGTCAACCAGACGTTCTACGTTCATGTCATCTGTACGTTTAAACTGGATTTCTTATATATATTCATTATCTTCCGCTTTATCCTCTATTAGGGTCGCGGTGGGGGGTTCTCCATGCCCATCCAAGAGAGAACGTCTCGGGTGCTGGGCAGATACACCCAGGACAGGGCACCAATCCATCGCTGGGCACACACTCACTCACACAAACACACTCTATATGGGGCAATTTGGAGAACTCAGTTCACTTGATCCATGTTTTTGGACTGTGGGAGGAAACCGGAGAACCCGGAGGAAACCCACGCGGACACGGGAAGAACATGGAAACTCCACCCAGATGGGGATTCGAACCGGGAATCCCTAGCGCTGAGAGGAGAACATGCTAAACCACTAAGCCACATACACAGCACATCACTTAATTTAAATACTGTGTACTCCATGGGCGGCACGGTGGCTTAGTGGTTTAGCATGTTCTCCCCTCAGCACTAGGGATTCCCGGTTCGAATCCCAATCTGGGTGGAGTTTGCATGTTCTCCCCGTGTCTGCGTGGGTTTCCTCCGGGTTCTCCAGTTTCCTCCCACAGTCCAAAAACATGTATTCAAGGTCAATTAAATTCCCCAAATTGCCCCATATAGAGTGTGTCTGTGTGAGTGAGTGTGTGGGTTCAGTGATAGATTGCCCCCCCTGTCCTGGGTGTATGTCATTGTGGTGCAGGTGTGTGTGTGTGTGTGTGTGTGTGTGTGTGTGTGTGTGTGTGTGTGTGTGTGTGTGTGTGCTATTGGAGTTTAAACCCTGTATCCCTCACTGTACACTCTGTTACACTCCTCCCCCTCACAGCGCCACCTTGTGGATGCTGCACAGTGTGTGTTAGTCATCCTCTCCTCCTTCATCAGTGATCACATGACTCTCATACAGCACACCACACACTAACACACCTGCACCTCCATCACGTTAGTGGGAACGTCCATCTCTACCATAAACACAGGGGGCAGTCACGGGCTGAGGTTAAGGAACCAGCTTTCTGACCTGAAGGTCCCCGGTTCGATTCCCCGTCCCAACAAGTACGACACTTGAAGTGCCCTTGATCAAGGGACCCTAACCCCATTGCTCCCTGGGTTCTGGAGGAAGGAACAGAAGATGTGGCTGAACGTTATAAAGGTTCCGGTGGAACTGAATGTAAAGTTCAGTAAGTTGGTTTGGAA
>JAFMOC010000581.1:97500-137500 GCA_019802505.1 Corydoras sp. C115 | reverse complement strand
TTCGAATCCCCATCTGGGTTGAATTTGCATGTTCTCCCCGTGTCTGCATGGGTTTCCTCCGGGTTCTCCGGTTTCCTCCCACAGTCCTGGATGTATCTGCCCAGCGCCTGAGACGTTCTCCCCTGGATGGGCATGGGGAACCCCCCCCCCCCCCACAACCCTAATAGAGAATAAAGAGGAAGATAATGGATGACTATAATATAACATCCATCCATCCATTATCTTCCGCTTTATCCTCTATTGGGGGGGGGGGGGCATCCAGGGGAGAACGTCTCAGGCGCTGGGCAGATACACCCAAGACAGGGGGGCAATATATCACTGAACACTCTCACACAATTTGGAGAATTCAATTGACCTTGATCCATGTTTTTGCACCCACGCAGACACGGGGAGAACATGCAAACTCCACACAGATTGGGATTTGAACCGTTAATCCCTTGCGCTGAAAGGAGAACATGCCAAACCACTAAGCCGCTGCGCCGCCCGATTCATAAATGTGTTTATTGAAAACTAAATTATTAATAAATGGATCCTTCATGACGTAATCCAGTCCGGTTTATAAAGTGAATGCAGATCTCTGAGTAACAGGATTCTGGTTTCTCTCACCATCACACTGCCCTCTAGTGTTCACACTCCAGAAGACACTTTGTAAACAGTGGAACAGCTTTAGTGCTGATCTCTGAGTAACAGCATTCCACTTTCTCTCACCATCACACTGCCCTCTAGTGTTCACACTCCAGAAGACACTTTGTAAACAGTGGAACAGCTTTAGTGCTGATCTCTGAGTAACAGCATTCCACTTTCTCTCACCATCACACTGCCCTCTAGTGTTCACACTCCAGAAGACACTTTGTAAACAGTGGAACAGCTTTAGTGCTGATCTCTGAGTAACAGCATTCCACTTTCTCTCACCATCACACTGCCCTCTAGTGTTCACACTCCAGAAGACACTTTGTAAACAGTGGAACAGCTTTAGTACTGATCTCTGTTTCTATCAATCTGTATTTTAGGATTTAAAATAATGTATTGTATATCAATGTATTGAAGCTCGGGGGGGTGTTGTTAATGATGTCACACGGCTCAGCCAATCAGATTTAAGGATGGAACGACCCATTTTATAATCTAAATAAAGACTCTGTGGTGTGTTTGCAGGTCGGATCCTTGGCGCTGGGGCATTTGGTAAAGTGGTGGCAGCCACAGCGTACGGCCTGAGCTCGCCCGATACGGTCACCACCGTCGCCGTGAAGATGCTGAAACGTGGGTCGTGTCCTGAACGCGTTCCATCCATCAGTCCGTGACGTTCATGAAGCTTCCTAATGGAATTAACCGCCGTGTTTTGTTTTTTCCCCCTCGGCAGCGAGCGCTCACTCCAGCGATAAGGAAGCTCTAATGTCCGAGCTGAAGGTGCTCAGTTACCTCGGCAACCACATTAACATCGTCAACCTGCTCGGCGCGTGTACCGTGCAAGGTAAACCTCAGGGCAACATGGAGAAGGGGCAGGTGCAGTTCAGCCGGAGAGCACACGACTAATTTAATAATAAAAAGTTGAAAAGTTCAGATCAAAGCCAATCGCACCGCGGGCCCAACGTTAAAACCATCTTCAGGTGGCGGGCCCAACGTTAAAACCATCCTCAGGTGGCAGACCCAACGTTAAAACCATCTTCAGGTGGCAGGTCCAACGTTAAAGCCATCTTCAGGTGGCAGGTCCAACGTTAAAGCCATCTTCAGGTGGCAGACCCAACATTAAAACCATCTTCAGGTGGCGGGCCCAACGTTAAAACCATCTTCAGGTGGCAGGCCCAACGTTAAAACCATCTTCAGGTGGCGGGCCCAACGTTAAAACCATCTTCAGGTGGCGGGCCCAACGTTAAAACCATCTTCAGGTGGCAGACCCAACGTTAAAACCATCTTCAGGTGGCAGGCCCAACGTTAAAACCATCTTCAGGTGGCGGGCCCAACGTTAAAACCATCTTCAGGTGGCGGGCCCAACGTTAAAACCATCTTCAGGTGGCGGACCCAACGTTAAAACCAACTTCAGGTGGCGGGTCCAACGTTAAAACCATCTTCAGGTGGCGGGCCCAACGTTAAAACCATCTTCAGGTGGCGGGCCCAACGTTAAAACCATCTTCAGGTGGCGGACCCGACAGGACAAACATTCATGTGGTGGTTATTCCCAGTGGACGTTCCGTGTGGATGAAAGGCGGAGAGGTCAGGAGTGCACGCGAACTCCATGATAATGATAAATATTCATTCATTCATTATCTCCCGCTTTATCCTCTATTAGGGTCGCGGGGGGGTTCCCCATGCCCATCCAGGGGAGAACGTGTCGGGCGCTGGGCAGATACACCCAGAACAGGGGGGCAATCTATTACTGAACACACTTACTCACACAGACACACTCTATATGGGGCAATTTGGAGAACTCAATTGACCTTGATCCATGTTTTTTGGACTGTGGGAGGAAACCGGAGAACCCAGAGGAAACCCACGCGGACACGGGGAGGACATGGAAACTCCACCCAGATTGGGATTTAAACTGGGAATCCCTAGTGCTGAGAGGAGAACATACTAAACCACTAAGCCACCATGCCGCCCATCCATCCATTATCTTCCGCTTTATCCTATATTAGTGTCGGGGGGGGGGGGTTCCTCATGCCCATCCAGGGGAGAACGTCTCGGGCGCTGGGCAGATAGACCCAGAACAGGGGGGCAATCTATTACTGAACACACTCACTCACACAGAAACACTCTATATGGGGCAATTTGGAGAACTCAATTGACCTTGATCCATGTTTTTTGGACTGTGGGAGGAAACCGGAGAACCCGGAGGAAACCCACGCGGACACGGGGAGGACATGCAAACTCCACCCAGGTGGGATTTAAACTGGGAATCCCAAGTGCTGAGAGGAGAACATACTAAACCACTAAGCCACCATGCCGCCCATCCATCCATTATCTTCCGCTTTATCCTATATTAGTGTCGGGGGGGGGGGGGGGGGGGGGGTTCCCCATGCCCATTCAGGGGAGAACGTTTTGGGCGCTCGGCAGATACACCCAGGACGGGGGCAATCTATCACTAAACACACACACACTCACTCACACACACACAAACACACTCTATATGGGGCAATTTGGAGAATTCAATTGACCTTGATCCATGTTTTTGGACTGTGGGAGGAAACCGGAGAACCCGGTAGAAACCCATGCGGACACGAGGAGAACATGGAATCTCCACCCAGATTGGGATTCGAACCAGGAATCCCTAGTGCTGAGAGGAGAACATGCCAAACACTAAGCCACCGTGCCGCCCATCCAATATTTGGATAAAACTCAACAAACCCAAACATTCGTCTCGGTTCGTATGGAGACATCAGTGTCTTCACCTCCACGAGGACGACGGCTCACCCCTCTGCTCTGCGAGCAGGTCCCACCTTGGTGATCACGGAGTACTGCTGTTACGGAGACCTGCTGAACTTCCTGAGGAGAAAGAGGGACACGTTCTTCAGCTCCAAAACCGGAGACGGTTATTATAAAAACCTGCTGAGTCAGACCCAGATCTCCAGGTTGGTCAGGACGTGCGAGATGTTTGTGAGGTGAAGGCCCCTCCCTGAACCCGAGTCTGATTGTGTTTCAGTGAAGGTGCTGACCACGGCTACGTGCCCATGAGGTCCCATCAGAAGAGACCCAATCAGCTGGGTATGAGCTCGTCATGAACAACTAGAGGAACCATCTCAGGTGGACACGTCAACCTCCTCACCTCCATGCTTCTTGTCTTTCAGAATGGAACGAGGACAAAGATGAGCTGTCTCTTGACACCGAGGATCTTCTAAGCTTCTCCTACCAGGTGGCCAAGGGCATGGACTTCCTGACCTCCAAAAACGTAGGTGCATGAGTTCCAGAGGTGGCGCTCTGCAAGAACCAGGTATCTGAACGCAATAAGAACGTTGTGATCTTCCATCTCGGGCAGTGCATCCACAGAGACCTCGCGGCTCGGAACGTCTTACTGACCAAAGGACGAGTCGCCAAGATCTGCGACTTCGGGCTGGCTCGGGACATCACCAGGGACGCCAACTACGTATTGCGAGGAAACGTAAGTCGTCCTAAATCAATCCAACATTAACAGGTTCTCCCTCGTACGTCATGCAGCAACACGGGGACATGTCCTGACCAATGGCGGTTGTTAATTATACTGATGTTAATTATACTGCCGCGTTGGCGAGGAACGTAGACGCCTTGGGGGTCGCCATTTCACAAGAAGATCCGTTAATTCAGTATATCTCCCAAAACTCTCCCTTAATATTGGTGGGTCCACTTGACTGACAAACCACGCGCCAAGCTGTTTTAAAGACGTCCTGATGGAACTAATGGAACCCTTTCAGCCCCCCCCCCCCCCGGTCTTCACCCCTGTACCTGTTGTCCCTTCAGGCTCGTCTCCCGGTGAAGTGGATGTCCCCCGAGAGTCTGTTCTCCTGCATCTACACGTTTGAGAGTGACGTCTGGTCCTACGGCATCCTGCTCTGGGAGATCTTCTCTCTAGGTTCGTCTTTTGTCTGATCTCCTCAGCCTTTGATCTCCTCGCCACCAGAGGTCACCAGAGGTCACCAGAGCTAGAACTTCAGACAGATCAGAAGATCTTACAGACCTTCAGCCGAAACGTCACGAGGAACCGGACACCAGACGTGGCTTTAGACCACACGATGTCCACACTTTTTCAGCGGAGAACATTTCAGACGCTGGGCAGACACACCCAGGACCGAGGACACACCCACACACAAAGACATACTCTACATGGGGGCAATTTAGAGCAGCCAAATGACCTTGAATCCATGTTTTTGGACTGTGGGAGGAAACCGGAGAACCCGGAGGAAACCCAAGAGTAGAACATGCAAACTCCACCCAGATTGGGATATGAACCTGGAGCCTCAGCACTGAGAGGAGAACATGCCAAACCACTACGCCAGTGTGCTGTCCGCATAAAGATTATTAAACATTGTAATTTAAAGAAACTTTAATCGCTGTGGTGCAGGGAGGAGGCGGAGCCATCGATGATGGACTTTGATTAGTTCATTAAGCTCCGCCTAACGACGTGTGCGCCCTTCAAAAGCAGGAACAGCGCAGGAACCGTAGAGGGTTCCACAACCACCTGGAACCATGTGCCATGCGCCGTCGCTGGTTTTAAAGGGCGCACACGTCGTTAGGCCGAGCCGCGACAGGTGTATTAATTAACTGTAATTAAAGTCCATTACGATGGCTCCGCCTCCCCCCCCCCGTGCGGCCACGAGGTCATTATACAGACGCCTTTAACCAAAGCGACCTACGTGTACCCCGACGTGATGGTGGAGGTCAGAACACCGCCCCCTGGTGGAATAGGGGTTAAGAGTCTCGCTGACCCACATGGGATAGAAATGTGAAGGTTGTGGGTTCAAATCCTAGAGCCAATGACACCAACACCCAAAGAACCGTGGTGTTTGGTGGTGTTTGGTCATAATGAGGACTTCAGAACGACCTCAGAAACATTAAAACCTAACGTAACCCTCTACCGCCCCCCACAGGTAACAGCCCGTACCCCGGGGTTCCAGTGGGTTCCATGTTCTATAAGATGATACAGGACGGGTACCGGATGAACGAGCCGGATTTCGCTCCGAGTGAAATGTGAGTGCTTCCTGATCTGATATATATAAATGTAAATATATAAATATATAAATATGTAAATGAGTTGACGTTGGCGCGGTTCCAGCTACGAGGTCATGCGGTGGTGCTGGAGCGCCGACCCGCTGAAGAGGCCGAGCTTCAGGAAGCTGGTGGAGAGAACGGAGATGCTGCTCTCAGAGGCCACCAAACACGTAAGTGCTGCGGGGGGTGGGGGGGTGGAGGGGGTTTGCACAATGAGCACTTTATGAGTCAGGGGGTCATGTGAGTGGAACGAGCCAATAGGGAAGGGGCCGCAGGGGACGTGGACGGGACGAGTGAGGGGGACACGGGTACACGGTTCGGTTCACTCTGTGGTGCTGGGGGGGGGGGGGGGGGGGTTGGGGGCGGGGTCAAAGGAAGAGGAACAAAAAGAGAGAGGAAGATTATTCTACAATAAATCAACTTCAGCTTTTTATAGAACTTTCAAATTGTTTGCTCGTTATAAAAAAATATCTCCGGTCAAAATTATAAGAAGTTAGAGCTCTGAACACGCTGCAAAAAAAAAAACCCAAAAAAAACATCAAAAAAAAAAAATTAAAATAACAAATCAAAACGTTCAGGTTTCTTTGATCTCGGGGCCGTTTTAGAAACAATAAACTTCAACTTTAAATCTCATTAAATGATTCTGCGCTTCATAAAAATGTTAAAATCATACAGATTTAAAAGATCAGCACGCTCCAAAAAACATCACCAAGTCGTTAATAATAATAATAATAATAATAATAATAATAATAATTCATTCATTATCTTCAGCTTTATCCTCTATTAGGGTCGCGGGGGGGAGAACGTTTTGGGCGCTGGGCAGATACACCCAGGACAGGGGGGCAATCCATCACTGGGCACACACTCACACATACACACTCTATATGGGGCAATTTGGAGAACTCAATTGACTTGATCCATGTTTTTAGACTGTGGGAGGAAACCGGAGAACCCAGAGGAAACCCACGCGGACACGGGGAGAACATGGAAACTCCACCCAGATGGGGATTCGAACCGGGAATCCCTAGAGCTGAGAGGAGAACATGCTAAACACTAAGCCACCGTGCCGCCCAATAATAATAACAATAATAATAGATCAATGTAAAAAGTTCCGGCCCACGAGTTTCACACCTATAGTTTGGGGTTATGGAGTTTTTTTTAAAAACGTGAAACCAGGGCCCACCAGCGCTGGGATGGGAATGTGGACCATCAGAGGTACAGACGTCGTTTGCTGCATCACAGATCACTTTTCAAAGGATTTTTAAATAAATATAAATAAAATTCAGTATCATAGTTTTTATTTTAATAAAAATAAATTTTAATAGTTTTTATTTTATTGCGGGGTTTTTTTTCGTGTATAATCGAGCTGAATTTGCAAAGACCTTAATAACATGTGAACAACTGATCAGAGAGCGAGCATCACCCTGAAACCACACCCCCTCCCCACCAGGTCTACCTCAACTTCAGCACCAACGGATCGACCGCCGAGACCTTCGATCTTCCAGACCTCCAGAGGGCGCCGTCGGAGAGGCTGAGCTCGGTGGGCAGCTCCACCACATCCACCCACCCTCTGCTGCTGGCCACCAACGACGTGTTCTCCGAGCACGAGGCCTGCTGAGGCTCCTCCATCGAGCTGAATTCCATGAGGCAGAGCGCCACCTGGTGGTGGTGTGGACGAACATTTTCAGTTGTTTTTTTATTTATTTTTTTCGTTAATCGCGGCGTCGATGTTAAAACAGCTCGGAGATCCCAACAGGAAAATCCCGGGGCAGGGTGCACGGGATCCTTCATGTGTGGGAACTGCATGTTCTCCACGTGGCAGTTTGGGCTTCCACTCATGACTACCATCTTATGATCTAGAACAAACATCTAACCCAAAAACATCATCATCAGAAACATCAGAACAATATGGGGCGTGGCCTCCGAGCCGGTGCCACGGTGCCGGGATAGGCTCAGGACGTCCCCGTCTTTGTTTAGGTTTCAGCGCAGTGACCCATGCGGTGTAGCAGGTGCATGAAAACGCCGAGTGTGCCGTATTTACAGCGTCTGCGCATTAACCCCCCACTGCACGCAGATTACAACATAATCCAGATTACGCAGATTAACCGCTGATGACATCATCGTCTTACTCACCAATAGAATTAGGGCAGCGATATTACAGAGGTGTTCAGGTTTCAATACAAATGCATTTTATACTTCAACTAAAAGCCTTTAATGCATGAGATCAAAGGTCATCGCATCTTCATTTTTTATTATTATTATTAATAAATCAAATTAAATAATAAGAGAATTTGTAAGTGAGAGAATTAATGCTGATGTAGCAGAATGCGTTCAGACCCTGACGGACGGACGGACACGGCACCCTTTGATCTTTGTAACATTTGTGAGATGTAATGACATTAAAACGAACAAACGTTCTTGTTTCTCTTTGTTTTTATTTCTTTATGGTAAAAAAAAGGAATAAACTCCGTGGCTTCGGTCATTTCAGAAAATACATGAACAAAAGTATCAGGACAAAGCTTTTAATCGCTGACCTCAGGGTTTCGGTCTCGTTACCGTGACAACAATACAGAACCTCAAGAGTCTGATAGCTTTAATAAAACACTTACAAACACACTATCATAAACAACAAGCTCTGAGTAACAGCATTCCACTTTCTCTCACCATCACACTGCCCTCTAGTGTTCACACTCCAGAAGACACTTTGTAAACAGTGGAACAGCTTTAGTGCTGATCTCTGAGTAACAGCATTCCACTTTCTCTCACCATCACACTGCCCTCTAGTGTTCACACTCCAGAAGACACTTTGTAAACAGTGGAACAGCTTTAGTGCTGATCTCTGAGTAACAGCATTCCACTTTCTCTCGCCATCACACTGCCCTCTAGTGTTCATACTCCAGAAGACACTTTGTAAACAGTGGAACAGCTTTAGCACTCTATTTTATTTATTGTATAAAACGGGTCCTTAAATCTGATTGGCTGAGCCGTGTGACATCATTACCAACACCCCCCCTCTGATCTTCTGATCTTCTGATTGGTATCAGTGTGTGATATACAATACATTATTTTAAATCCTAAAATACAGATTGATAGAAACAGAGATGGGCGGCACGGTGGCTTAGTGGTTTAGCATGTTCTCCTCTCAGCACTAGGGATTCCCGGTTCAAATTCCGATCTGGGTGGAGTTTCCATGTTCTCCCCGTGTCCGCGTGGGTTTCCTCCGGGTTCTCCAGTTTCTTCCCACAGTCCAAAAACATGGATCAAGGTCAATTGAATTCTCCAAATTGCCCCATATAGAGTGTGTGTGTGAGAGTGAGTGTGTGTCCAGTGATAGTTTGCCCCCCTGTCCTGGGTGTATCTGCCCAGCGCCTGAAACGTTCTCCCCTGGATGGGCATGGGGAACCCCCCCCCACAACCCTAATAGAGGGTAAAGTGGAAGATAATGGATGAATGAATAAACAGAGATCAGCACTAAAGCTGTTCCACTGTTTACAAAGTGTCTTCTGGAGTGTGAACACTAGAGGGCAGTGTGATGGTGAGAGAAAGTGGAATGCTGTTACTCAGAGCTTGTTGTTTATGATAGTGTGTTTGTAAGTGTTTTATTAAAGCTATCAGACTCTCGACGTTCTGTATTATTGGAATAAATCACGTACAGAGGGGGCGCTGTTCTCCACTACACGCCGGGACGTATAACTCTATAAAGTATGTTCATTAGAACGTTAAACCTTTAATTATTATTATTATTTTTTTAAATCGTTTATAAAAACAATCAGAGCATACAGTAGGGTTGGCTGAACATAACGGGTCATGTGACCAAACAGTCACGTGACCGAGGCGTGACGTCTTTGGTGTTTGGGTAACGAAAGTGCACGAGACTGAAGACCGCCCGGTGGGAGGAGCCCACGCCCAACGAGGACGCCACCTGCTGGAGGCTCCCACAGTATTACGAGGTCAGCGCACAGTTTGTCGTAAGAGTTCCTATGAAAATAATTAATTTTAATTGAGATGTAATTAAAACTGAGGTATGCAGCTGCCGAACCCGTGACTCTGAGAACCAATCAGCACGGAACACCGAAGCTAGAGGTATCAACGTTAACACTGCAATCAACGTACCCCCCGCCATCCCCCCACCCCCCCAAATCTATTACCACAGGTACGTCAGTCAGCTCCACATCACTGCCTCTAATGAACATGAGCGTAATATTAAATTAATAGAGTAATAAACAGTAATAATTATAATCTGAAATGTAATGTATAATTATAATAATTCATAATTAATATTAAAATAAAATTAACGATCACTTTTTTTTTTTTCATTTGGTCCAAATACCAAAGTGATTGATGGCTGCTGAGATGTGAGCGTACAGTGGATATAAAAAGGGATATATGGGGCGGGGGGGGGGGGGCATGGTGGCTTAGTGGTTTGGCATGTTCTCCTCTCAGCACTTAGGGATTCCCGGTTTGAATCCCAATCTGGGTGGAGTTTCCATGTTCTCCCCGTGTCCACGTGGGTTTCCTCCGGGTTCTCTGGTTTCCTCCCACAGACCAAAAACATGGATCAAGGTGAATTGAGTTCTCCAAATTGCCCCATATAGAGTGTGTGTGTGAGAGTGTGTGAGTGTGTGTCCAGTGATAGATATCTGCCCAGCGCCCAAAACGTTCTCCCCTGGATGGGCATGGGGAACCCCCCCCCCCCCCGTCCCATGATCCTAGCAGAGGATAAAGCGTAAGATAATGGATGGATGGGGGTGTGGTAGCCCACTAAGGGTCGCTGAGACTCTTAACCCTCAGTGCTCCAGGGGGCGCTGTACCAACCCTATGCTTATTTGTAAGTCTGCTGAACGACCAAAAATCACTAAACCTGCCGTTTTTATATCCACTGTACATTCAAACCAGACGGGGGCCACCTGTAGGGGGCGCCGCCAGACCCCTGAACAGATGTGAGGGTTTTAAAACGTGGATCACTTTCGGCTCACGGGCAGCTCGCAGGACCATACGGTCTGTCCAACGTGGACACGTGGGCCGGGTTAACGTCCGGCCATGTGGCCCTCATCCAGACGCTTTAATTATCTGTAAATATAATGAACCTTAACGAAGCTGCCCGCACCGTCAGATAATTAACACTGTCGGTGGTTTAATGAGGGTTCCTCATAACACTAGTGCATTCATTCGGGTCACATGACTACAATCACAACATCACGAGGGCCATTTAGAGTGGGGGTCCACAGTAAGTGCTAACATTCACTCACCCGCCACTTCATTAAAAACAGCTGCACCCCCGCCGTGGTAGCCCAGCGGCCTCAGGGACACGGTGATTATCTCTATAGACTGCTCTGGCGACAACAACCCCGCCACGGTCAAGCCCACGGCGGTCAGAGGAGTCCATTGGCAGGTGTTTTTAATAAAGTGCCCAATGAGAGAACAATCAAGGGACAAAGGGGCGGGATTAAAAAAATAGAATTCTAATGGAATAAATATTTTTAAAAAAAAGTACCTTCCACACAAACGTACAATTTCACGATGGAAGAACTAAATTTTGGCACTTAACGAGTTCTAGAGAAAATAGAGATATTTTTAGTAGAAAACAACGTTTTTTTTATATATATATATATATATTTTAGATTTATAAAGTCAGTGAAGACGGAGACGTGTTGATTAAAAATAATAAAACACCTGCAGGTTTGATCTCCGAACAGATGAATAAATATCTGATTATTCCTGATCTGACGACGCCGACTCGTTAGTTAATGAGTGTTAACGAGTTCCTGGAGATTGAGACGAGGTATGAGGTGAGGTGAGGATCTGATCCCCCGTCGTTGTAACCTCACCATCAACCAGGGGACTCACCACGCCCGTGTCCTGAGGAAGCACGTTACAGCACCGACGTCCCATCATGCATCACTGTGGCTGTGGCCCGGTGCTGTCGGTCGGGCGAGGGGCCTGAGTCTTGGGCTGAACGGGAGGCTGTGGTTTCAGCAGCTGCTGCTGCTGCTGTGGGGGTTTGATCCTGCTCTGCTGCTGCAGAGGAAACGCCTGAAGGATCAGCTGAGTGGACGGATTACTGTGGACGAGGTGAGGTCCCTGTGAGGACCACAAACACACACACACACACACACACACAAACACACGATCACAAAAATACAAATCACAAGATCAATTCATTTATTGATAGTGTTTTTAACAATCGTACAGCTTTACAGAGTTATAAACCTTTAAACCCCCAAAGAGACAGCGGCAAGACAAAACTTATTTTTAAAAACTTGATATTTTAAGGAGGAAACCTTGTGAGGACCGAGGCTCAGGACATTAACAACTAGACCGTTATCACGTTACTGTTCACTGAGTAACGAGAGCGCGGACATGACGTGATAGAAAAGAGTAATAGTGTACGAGGGGGCGTGGCTTATTCTGAATAACCCCCATAAAGAGGTGTTCTGAGTCCCGGCGTGTAGTGGAGAACAGCGCCCCCTCTGTACGTGATTTATTCCAATAATACAGAACCTCGAGAGTCTGATTGCTTTAATAAAACACTTACAAACACACTATCATAAACAACAAGCTCTGAGTAACAGCATTCCACTTTCTCTCACCATCACACTGCCCTCTAGTGTTCACACTCCAGAAGACACTTTGTAAACAGTGGAACAGCTTTAGTGCTGATCTCTGAGTAACAGCATTCCACTTTCTCTCACCATCACACTGCCCTCTAGTGTTCACACTCCAGAAGACACTTTGTAAACAGTGGAACAGCTTTAGTGCTGATCTCTGAGTAACAGCATTCCACTTTCTCTCACCATCACACTGCCCTCTAGTGTTCACACTCCAGAAGACAGTTTATAAAACCAGCATGAAATGTCACAAACACCACAAAATGTGACCACCACACGTCCTTAAACTTAAAAAACGTCCACAAAGTCTTAATTATCGCAAAAAATTAGACCGACAAAAGTCCTTAAAAGCACAAAATGCAACTGCCAGAGTTCCTAAATACCAAAAAGTCCTAAAACAAAACTGTAGCCACCTATAGTTCTTAAACCCGAAAAACACCATAAAATGTGACCACCACACGTCCTTAAACTTAAAAAACATCCGAAATTAAACACATCACGCGAGCGCCAGACGTCCTAAAGACCTAAAATGCAGTAGTTTTTTCAGAGAACAGGTCTCTGGTCTCTCTCTAACAGTGAAGCTCACATGCACGGCTCTGTGATCTGTGATGATGCTGCTGCTGGAAGGGTTTTTGTTTTTTTGGAGGAACACTGAGGTTCTAGATGTGAAGATCTTGTAAAGCTCAGTTACCTGGAGCAACTGCTGCTGCTGCTGCTGGGGTGGACGCTGCTGCAGCTGCTGCTGCTGGGGTGGATGGGGTGGAGCCGTGACCGACGGAGATGTGAAGGGGGTGTAGGCGGTCACTACCTGACTCATGAACATGGTGGTGGGAACCATCACAGTGCTGCAGGACATGGGAGCGGTCACCATCTGCTGCCCCGCAGTGACCATCTGCTGCCCCGCTGGAAACCTGAACAGAGACACAACACAAGCATGATGTGTGTGTCAGTGTGTGAGTGTGTGTGTGTGTGTGTACCTGTTGAGTGTGTGTGTGTCAGTGTGTTGGCTATCTGTATGAAGCTGGCAGCAGCAGCAGGCTGAGTGAGTGTGTGTGTGTGTGTGAGTGTGTGAGTGTGTGTGTGTGTGTGTGTATACCTGTTGAGTGGGTGTGTGAGTGTGTGTGAGTGTGTGTGTGTGTACCTGTTGAGTGGGTGTGTGAGTGTGTGTGAGTGTGTGTACCTGTTGAGTGTGTTGGGTATCTGTATGAAGCTGGCAGCAGCAGGGTGAGTGAGTGTGTGTGTGTGTGTGTGTGTGTGTGAGTGTGTACCTGTTGAGTGTGTTGGGTATCTGTATGAAGCTGGCAGCAGCAGCAGGCTGGGTGAGTGTGTGTGTGAGTGTGTGTGTGTGTACCTGTTGAGTGTGTTGGGTATCTGTATGAAGCTGGCAGCAGCAGCAGGCTGTGTGATCATCATGGTGTTGAATACAGAACTCTGAAACAGAACCAGAGCAGAGTCAGCTTCCCTCATCCAATCACATCCAATCACATCCAATCACATCCAATCACAACCAATCACAACCAATCACAACCAATCACATCCAATCACAACCAATCACAACCAATCACATCCAATCACAACCAATCACATCCAATCACAACCAATCACATCCAATCACATCCAATCACATCCAATCACAACCAATCACATCCAATCACATCCAATCACATCCAATCACATCCAATCACAACCAATCACAACCAATCACATCCAATCACATCCAATCACAACCAATCACATCCAATCACAACCAATCACATCCAATCACATCCAATCACATCCAATCACAACCAATCACATCCAATCACATCCAACATTACCACAGAGACAGAGAGTTACATACAGAATGTGATTATTTAAATCTGCAGATTATTATGTTATTGTAAAGTTATTATAACATGTTCTGTTATGATTATTATGTTATTATAAAGTTATTATAACATGTTCTGTTATGATTATTATGTTATTATAAAGTTATTATAACATGTTCTGTTATGATTATAATGTTATTATAAAGTTATTATAACATGTTCTGTTATGATTATTATGTTATTATAAAGTTATTACAACATGTTCAGTTATTATTATGTTATTATAAAATGTTCTGTTATGATTATTATGTTATTATTATGTTATTATAACATGTTCTGTTATGATTATAATGTTATTATAAAGTTATTATAACATGTTCTGTTATGATTATAATGTTATTATAAAGTTATTATAACATGTTCTGTTATGATTATTATGTTATTATAATGTTATTATAACATGTTCTGTTATTATTATTATGTTATTATAACATGTTCTGTTAACTTTATAATAACATAATAATCATATTATAACATGTTATGTTATGATTATAATGTTATTATAAAGTTATTATAACATGTTTTGTTATGATTATTATGTTATAATAAAATGTTCTGTTATGATTATAATGTTATTATAAAGTTATTATAACATGTTCTGTTATGATTATTATGTTATTATAACATGTTCTGTTATGATTATTATGTTATTATAAAGTTATTATAACATGTTCTGTTATGATTATTATGTTATTATTATGTTATTATAAAATGTTCTGTTATGATTATTATGTTATTATAAAATGTTCTGTTATGATTATTATGTTATTATAATGTTATTATAACATGTTCTGTTATGATTATTATGTTATTATAAAGTTATTATAACATGTTCTGTTATGATTATTATGTTATTATAAAATTATTATAACATGTTCTGTTATGATTATTATGTTATTATAAAGTTATTATAACATGTTCTGTTATGATTATTATGTTATTATAAAATGTTCTGTTATGATTATAATGTTATTATAAAGTTATTATAACATGTTCTGTTATGATTATTATGTTATTATAAAGTTATTATAACATGTTCTGTTATGATTATTATGTTATTATAAAGTTATTATAACATGTTCTGTTATGATTATTATGTTATTATAAAATGTTCTGTTATGATTATTATGTTATTATAAAGTTATTATAACATGTTCTGTTATGATTATAATGTTATTATAAAGTTATTATAACATGTTCTGTTATGATTATTATGTTATTATAAAGTTATTATAACATGTTCTGTTATGATTATTATGTTATTATAAAGTTATTATAACATGTTCTGTTATGATTATTATGTTATTATAACATGTTCTGTTATGATTATTATGTTATTATAAAGTTATTATAACATGTTCTGTTATGATTATTATGTTATTATAAAATGTTCTGTTATGATTATTATGTTATTATTATGTTATTATAACATGTTCTGTTATGATTATTATGTTATTATAACATGTTCTGTTATGATTATTATGTTATTATAACATGTTCTGTTATGATTATTATGTTATTATAAAGTTATTATAACATGTTCTGTTATGATTATTATGTTATTATAAAATGTTCTGTTATGATTATTATGTTATTATTATGTTATTATAAAATGTTTTGTTATGATTATTATGTTATTATAAAATGTTCTGTTATGATTATTATGTTATTATAATGTTATTATAACATGTTCTGTTATGATTATAATGTTATTATAAAGTTATTATAACATGTTCTGTTATGATTATAATGTTATTATAAAGTTATTATAAAATGTTCTGTTATGATTATTATGTTATTATAAAGTTATTATAACATGTTCTGTTATTATTATTATGTTATTATAACATGTTCTGTTATGATTATTATGTTATTATAAAGTTATTATAACATGTTTTGTTATGATTATTATGTTATTATAAAATGTTCTGTTATGATTATAATGTTATTATAATGTTATTATAACATGTTCTGTTATGATTATTATGTTATTATAAAGTTATTATAACATGTTCTGTTATGATTATTATGTTATTATTATGTTATTATAAAATGTTCTGTTATGATTATTGTTATTATTATGTTATTATAAAATGTTCTGTTATGATTATTATGTTATTATTATGTTATTATAAAATGTTCTGTTATGATTATTATGTTATTATAATGTTATTATAACATGTTCTGTTATGATTATAATGTTATTATAAAGTTATTATAACATGTTCTGTTATGATTATAATGTTATTATAAAGTTATTATAACATGTTCTGTTATGATTATTATGTTATTATAACATGTTCTGTTATGATTGTTATGTTATTATAAAGTTATTATAACATGTTCTGTTATGATTATTATGTTATTATAAAGTTATTATAACATGTTCTGTTATGATTATTATGTTATTATAAAGTTATTATAACATGTTCTGTTATGATTATTATGTTATTATAAAGTTATTATAACATGTTCTGTTATGATTATTATGTTATTATAAAATGTTCTGTTATGATTATTATGTTATTATAAAGTTATTATAACATGTTCTGTTATGATTATAATGTTATTATAAAGTTATTATAACATGTTCTGTTATGATTATTATGTTATTATAAAGTTATTATAACATGTTCTGTTATGATTATTATGTTATTATAAAGTTATTATAACATGTTCTGTTATGATTAATATGTTATTATAACATGTTCTGTTATGATTATTATGTTATTATAACATGTTCTGTTATGATTATTATGTTATTATAAAGTTACTATAACATGTTCTGTTATGATTATTATGTTATTATAAAATGTTCTGTTATGATTATTATGTTATTATTATGTTATTATAACATGTTCTGTTATGATTATTATGTTATTATTATGTTATTATAAAATGTTCTGTTATGATTATTATGTTATTATAATGTTATTATAACATGTTCTGTTATGATTATAATGTTATTATAAAGTTATTATAAAATGTTCTGTTATGATTATTATGTTATTATAAAGTTATTATAACATGTTCTGTTATTATTATTATGTTATTATAACATGTTCTGTTATGATTATTATGTTATTATAAAGTTATTATAACATGTTTTGTTATGATTATTATGTTATTATAAAATGTTCTGTTATGATTATAATGTTATTATAATGTTATTATAACATGTTCTGTTATGATTATTATGTTATTATAAAGTTATTATAACATGTTCTGTTATGATTATTATGTTATTATTATGTTATTATAAAATGTTCTGTTATGATTATTATGTTATTATTATGTTATTATAAAATGTTCTGCTATGATTATTATGTTATTATTATGTTATTATAAAATGTTCTGTTATGATTATTATGTTATTATAATGTTATTATAACATGTTCTGTTATGATTATAATGTTATTATAAAGTTATTATAACATGTTCTGTTATGATTATAATGTTATTATAAAGTTATTATAACATGTTCTGTTATGATTATTATGTTATTATAACATGTTCTGTTATGATTGTTATGTTATTATAAAGTTATTATAACATGTTCTGTTATGATGGTGGAGGTCCATGCAGGGTTCTGAATCAGCTGTAGGGTTCTGATGCTGTGAGTTGGGGGACCAGCCAGCGATGCGTCACAGTGATGGAGCCGGGATAGGCTGAGGCATCTCTCACCTGTGTGACGGCCGGGACTCTCATGGCCTGCTGCTGCTGCTGCTGCCGCTGGGGGGCGCTCTGCTCTGGTGCTGGATCAGGTGGAGGTCCACCGTGGTCTGAGACGCTCTGTTTGTGCAGCGGTCCGGTTTCAGTCCGAGGTTCTGATCCAGTAGACGGCTGCTGCAGGAACATCTGCTTCAGAGACACGGAACCTCGAGATGAGTCCACATTTACTGAAGGGGTTCAGATCAGCTCCACCATGAACCATGAAGATGTGAGTGGGTGTGGTAACTGTGGTATCTCAGTGGGTGGGCGTGGTTAACTGTGGTATCTCAGTGGGTGGGTGTGGTATCTCAGTGGGTGGGCGTGGTTAACTGTGGTATCTTAGTGGGTGGATGTTTGCATGTTCTCCCTGTGTCTGCATGGGTTTCTTCCGGGTTCTTCGGTTTCCTCCCACAGTCCAAAAACAGATAGTGTGTCTGTGTGTCCCCATTGGCGCCCTGTCCTGGGTGTATCTGCCCAGCACCCAAAACGTTCTCCCCTGTATGGGTAGAACACTACCTCCCCCCCCCCCCCCCCCACTGTGACCCCAGTGATGGATAACTGCAGGTGGAACCATTTGTGGGTGACTTTTGAAGGACACGTTGGGTCCATGCTGTGATGCAGATCTGGACGTTGTACCCAGTGGACAGGGGGACATGAAGATCTCTGGAGACGGTTCTCGCGGTTCCACAGTGCTGGGGTTCTCGGTGAGACAGACGCCGGACAGTAGCCGTGATTTCACGACGGATTTAAGGAGAAGACCAATAAAAATAACTGAAGAGACCAAACCTGCAGGCCCCGCCCCTGCACCCTCTGCAGCTGCTGGTGGATTTGCCGGAGCTCCTCCTGCTGCTGTTTGATGTTGTCCTCGATCATCTGCGTCCTCTGCTCCAGCTGCTCCCGCAGGTGCTGCATGGCGTTCATCTGCGCCGAATACTGTTAGAACAAAGAACCCCCCGTTCACATCCACATGCCACACCCACACACAAGACAGACGGGATGGAGGTTCACCTGCGCGTCAGGCAGCGCCCTCTGCTGGAGGATGGCGTCGGGACTGCGAGGGCCCAAAGGTTCTGTGTTCTGAGGTCCTACGGTCTGTTAGAGAATTAAAGATCAGAAAGAAGTTTATAAAAAAAAATTATAAATAAATAAAAAAAAAGAGTGGTGGTGATGGAGAAGAAGGCGGAGCCAATGGTAATCAACTTTATTAATTATTAATTATCACACCTGACTAACTAATGCAATAGGCGGTGAATAATGAGCGTGTGCGTCCTGTATAAGCGGCAACATCACGTGACAAACGTTGTGTAGTGGGAGCGTGGTGGTGCTGGAAAAGAAGGCGGAGCCAATGGAAATAGACTTGGTTTATTAATAATTAATTATCACACCTGACAAGGCTCCGCCTAATGAGCGTGTGCTTTCTTTATAAGCAGGAACATCACCTGACAAAAACATTGTGTGGCGGGAGTGCAGTGGTGCTATAAAAGAAGGCAGAGCCAACGGTAATTGACTTTATTAAAAATTTATTAATTATCACACCTGACGAGGCTCCGCCTAATGAGCATGTGCTTTCTGTATAAGCTGGAACATCACCTGACAAAAACATTGTGTGGCGGGAGCATGGTGATGCTGGGGAAAAGAAGGCGGAGCCAACGGTAATTGACTTGGTTTATTAATAATTAATTATCGTACCTGACGAGGCTCCACCTAATGAACGTGTGCGTCCTTTATAAGTGGTAACATCACAATGAGAAAAAAATTGTGTAGCGGGAGCGCGGTGGTGCTGGAAAAGAAGGCGGAGCTAACGGTAATAGACGATTTATTAATAATTAATTATCGCACATGACGAGGCTCTGCCTAATGAGCGTGTGCGTCCTTTATAAGTGAACAAAAATTGTGACAAAAATATTGTGTAGCGGGAGCGCGGTGGTGCTGAGGGAGAAGGCGGAGCCAACGTTATCAACTTTGTTTATTAAAAATGTATTAATTATCGCACCTGACGAGGCTCCGCCTAATGAGCGTGTGCGTCCTTTATAAGCGGGAACATCATGTGACAAACATTCTGTGGCGGGAGCATGGTGGTGCTAGAAAAGAAGGCGGAGCCAGCAGTAATAAACTTTGATTTATTAATAATAAATTAATTATTGCACCTGACGAGGCTCCGCCTAATGAACGTGTACGTCCTTTATAAGCGGGAACAAATGCGTTAGAAAAACATTGTGTAGCGGGAGAGTGGTGGTGCTGGAAAAGAAGGCGGAGCCAGCAGTAATAAACTTTGATTTTTTAATAATAAATTAATTATCACACCTGACGAGGCTAATGAGCGTGTGCGTCCTTTATAAGCGGGAACATCGCAATGAGAAAAAAATTGTGTAGCGGGAACGCAGTGGTGCTGGAAAAGAAGGCGGAGCTAACGGTAATAGATGATTTATTGATAATTAATTATCGCACTTGACGAGGCTCCGCCTAATGAGCGTGTGCGTCCTTTATAAGCGGGAACATCGCGTGAGAAAAACATTGTGTATCTGGAGCATGGAGGTGTTGAGGGAGAAGGCGGAGCCAAAAGTAATAAACTGATTATTAATAATAAATTAATTATTGCACCTGACGAGGCTCCGCCTAATGAGCGTGTGCGTCCTTTATAAGCGGGAACATCGCGAGAGAAAAACATTGTGTGGCGGGAACGCGGTGGTGCTGAGGGAGAAGGCGGAGCCAACGGTAATAGACGGTTTATTAATAAATTAATTATCACACCTGACGAGGCTCCGCCTAATGAACGTGTACGTCCTTTATAAGCGGGAACATCGCGTGAGAAAAACATTGTGTAGCTGGAGCGTGGAGGTGTTGAGGGAGAAGGCGGAGCCAAAAGTAATAGACTGATTATTGATAATAAATTAATTATTGAACCTGACGAGGCTCCGCCTAATGAGCGTGTGCGTCCTGTATAAGCGAGAACATCGTGTGGGAAAAACATTGTGTAGCGGGAGTGCAGAGGTGCTGGAAAAGAAGGCGGAGCCAGCAGTAATAAACTTTGATTATTGATAATAAATTAATTATTGCACCTGACACAGCGCCACCTAATGAGCGTGTGTGTCCTTTATAAGCGGGAACATCGCGGGAGGAAAACATTGTGTAGCGGGAGTGCAGAGGTGCAAAGGGAGAAGGCGGAGCCAACAGTAATGTAATAATTAATGTGCGCGTCCCGTATAACCGGGAACATCGCGTGCCACGGAGAGAGATCTGGCAACCCGCTGCAGGAAGTGAGCGCACGGTGATGTCATCAGCCCGAGGCCTATATTTATATTTATATATGAAACCCATGATGCACTTGGGGTTAGGTGCTTTGCTCAAGGGCCCTTCAGCGGTGGTATTCGGTGGGACCGGGAACCGAACCGAGGACCTTCAGGTCGCAAGGCTGGTTCCTTAACCACCACTGAGAATGGAGGTGATGTTGGGCGGCCCCTTCAGGTCATATAACTGAAGTGTTCTATAATGAAGGTAAGGCCTCACCGGAGCAGAGGGTCTCCGCTGCACAGTCTCATCAGATGAGGGCGTGGTGACATCCACCTGCAGCTTGGGGGGAGGGGCTACAACACAAAGCATCATTACAGACTTTACTGAAATTGGGGAACCTCTCACAACAGAACATCACTAAAGCAACACGAGATACTGTATACACTAAAAATAAAATAAAATTAAATGTTTATATGTATATATAAATAAATAAATATAAATAAATATATAAATAAAGAAAGAATTTATTTATTTACTGATGGCAATTCATTTATTCATTATCTTCCACTTTATCCTCTATTAGGGTCACGTGGGGGGGGGGGGGGTTCCCCATGCCCATCCAGGGGAGAACGTTTTAGACGCTGGGCAGATACACCCAGGACAGGGGGCAATCTATCACTGAACGCACACTCACTCACACACACTCTATATGGGGCAATTTGGAGAACTCAATTGACCTTGATCCATGTTTTTGGACTGTGGGAGGAAACCGGAGAACCCGGAGGAAACCCAAGCGGACACGGGGAGGACATGGAAACTCCACCCAGATGGGGATTCGAACCGGGAATCCCTATCGCTGAGAGGAGAACATGCTAAACCACCGTGACGCCCCAAAATGAAATCAAATCAAGGAAAAAAAAAGTATGTGAATCAAATTAAACTAGAGGAACATGTGAGTGGGACTGCAGTTACAGTGGACATTAAAGCAATAACGTGAATGAGGTAAAAAAAAAAAAAATTTTAAAGTGGGCGTGGCCGGGTAACAGGGTGTGGTCAAAGGTCAGGACGTGGCCGTGTGAGTGTGTTTGATCGACTAATTAAAAAACCACAGATCGTTAGATTAATGAATAGAGTGATCGTTCGGTGCAGCCCTGTCTTATTTAGAAATCTATTCATTTAAAATGGACTTACGTGAGCGCGTGTCCTCCGGCGGCGGCGGCGGCGTGGGCGTGGACTTGCGGGAGCTGTGTGAGGAGACGGAGGACGTGGGGCACTGATTGAAGTTCTCCAGCACCTTCTTCAAACTGGAGGTCTTCAGCGGGGAGTCGGAACGAGAGTCCTGAGAACGCCGGGGGACAGGGGAGGGGGTTAGAACCGGAAATCAAATCCTTTCATCTAAAGCCAGAGGGGGGGCAATTCACACAAAATCTACCCCTACATAGTGATTACCCAGGATTAAAAAGCTACAAGACAACGTGAGGAACCAAGGAACCAGAGGAGAACCATCAGGAGAACACAGAACCAACAGTAAATAATTAGTAGGGGAGCGAATCTCTCAGTGTCTGGCGATTCGATTACGATCCTGATTTTTGATTCACGATCCGATTCAAAAACGATTTCCGATTTTTTTTTTTTTCCGTGGCGCCCCCTCTGGATCCGCTCGGTCGGGGTACAGAACGCTTGTTAACAGCTCCTGTTGCAGTTCGCTAGCATGGAGCGACGAATGTGTGATCCTGTGTGATTTCCGATTCAAAAACGATTTTCAATTCAGAATCGGGCGGCACGGTGGCTTAGTGGTTTAGCACAACATCATTCTCAGCTCACTCTCAGCTCTAGGGATTCCCGGTTCGAATCCCCATCTGGGTGGAGTTTCCATGTTCTCCCCGTGTCCACGTGTGTTTCCTCCGGGTTCTCCGGTTTCCTCCCACAGTCCAAAAACATGGATCAAGTCAATTGAGTTCTCCAAATTGCCCCATATAGTGTGTGTCTGTGTGAGTGTGTGCCCAGCGATGGATGCCCCCTGTCCTGGGTGTATCTGCCCAGCGCCCGAAACGTTCTTCCCTGGATGGGCATGGGGAACCCCCCCGCGACCCTAATAGAGGATAAAGTGGAAGATAATGGATGAATGAATGAAGGATTCAGAATTGATTCTTCAGTTCAAACGCTCTTTAAATTTAGGTTAAATTTTGTGATTGTCGAGATGAAACGACGATGTAAACAAATAGAACATTTAATTAAATCACTACGTTCAGGTTCCGTCCTGTATCAAATCTTTATACATTATTTTATATTTATATATAAAAATAGGATTAAATTAAAATGAGCAGTGTCAGGTATTAGTAACATAGAGAGCGCAGAACACCACCGCAACACTAACAATACCCCCCCCCACACTCGTATAAACACTTCATATTAAACACTTTCTAAAGTCTTAAACTAATTTAGTAACATAGAGAGCACAGAACGCCACCACAACACTAAATAAAATAATTAATTCATTAATAAAGGGACCCTCACCTTGTCCACCGCAGGGTCTGGAGGACAGTCTTCAATGCCCAACTCCTTCCTCTGCTCGGCCCGGACATCTGCATACCTGAACCAGACCAAACCCAGAGGAACCCGTTGAGACCCATCGGATCAGGGGTCACGACCTTTAGAACACTATGCGCTACATGGAGGGTTCTGAGTAACGTGAGGTTCTAGGTGTGGGGACAGTGAGGACACGGTACCTGACCACGGTGTGCGTGCAGACGATGAACTCGGGTCGCGAGTTCCACTGGTGGTACGTGATGTAGTACTGCGTCTGCAGCCAGATCCACTGCTGGCCCTTGGTCAGGAACCGATAGTAGCACGATGTCCCCTTCCCAAACTGCATCACTGCGCAGAAACAGACCCGCTCATTATCGACCGCTCATTATGAAATGCACTCCATCGACCAATCACAGAGCAGCGGCGTAACGTACACGATCACGACAACGTGTGTGACGTACAATAAATTATTTTAAATCCTAAAATACAGATTGATAGAAACAGAGATCAGCACTAAAGCTGTTCCACTGTTTACAAAGTGTCTTCTGGTGTGTGAACACTAGAGGGCAGTGTGATGGTGAGAGAAAGTGGAATGCTGTTACTCAGAGATCAGCACTAAAGCTGTTCCACTGTTTACAAAGTGTCTTCTGGAGTGTGAACACTAGAGGGCAGTGTGATGGTGAGAGAAAGTGGAATGCTGTTACTCAGAGATCAGCACTAAAGCTGTTCCACTGTTTACAAAGTGTCTTCTGGAGTGTGAACACTAGAGGGCAGTGTGATGGTGAGAGAAAGTGGAATGCTGTTACTCAGAGATCAGCACTAAAGCTGTTCCACTGTTTACAAAGTGTCTTCTGGAGTGTGAACACTAGAGGGCAGTGTGATGGTGAGAGAAAGTGGAATGCTGTTACTCAGAGCTTGTTGTTTATGATAGTGTGTTTGTAAGTGTTTTATTAAAGCAATCAGACTCTCGAGCTTCTGTATTATTGGAATAAATCACGTACAGAGGGGGCGCTGTTCTCCACTACACGCCGGGACTGAGAACACCTCTGTATGGGGGTTATTCAGAATAAGCCCCGCCCTCTTGTACCATACTGCTTTATTATATTCATTCATTAATTATCTTGTGCTTAATCCTTTATTAGGGTCTCGAGGGGGATCCCCATGTACATCCAGGTGGCGCCAATCAAGCGCTGGGCACAAACTCACTCACACAGACACACTCTATATGGGGCAATTTGGAGCCTTCAGTTCACCTTGATCCATGTTTTTGGACTGTGGGAGGAAACGGGAGAACCCGCAGGAAACCCACGTGGACACGGGGAGAACATGCAAACTCCACCCATGATCCAGTGCGCAAAGGAGAACATGCTAAACACTGACACCATACCACCCTGCTTTATTATTATTATTATTATTATTAATTGAGTCATTAAACAGCTTTATTGTTATTATGTGTTTTACGTGTTTCTACTATTTAATTAAAGATGTTACACTGTTTCATTTATTAAAAGCATCTTTGAGGTTTCAGAAAAGCACTATAGAAATAAAATGTATTATAAATATTATTATAACTATTATTATTATCAATATTATTATTATTATTATTATTATAAATATTATTATTATAAATATTATTATACTATTATTATTATCAATATTATTATTATTATAATAAATATTATTATTATTATTATAAATATTATACTATTATTATTATCAATATTATTATTATTATAATAAGTATTATTATTATTAGTAGTAGAATTATAAATATTATTATTATTGTTATTATTATTATTATTGTTGTTATTATAATAAGTATAATTATTTTAATTATTGATATTATTATCATGATTATTATTATAATAAAAATTATTATTATTGTTATTAGTAGTATTATAAATATTATTATTATTATTATTAATATTATTATTATTGCTGTAATTATTATTGTTATTATTGTTATTATTATTATTATAAATATTATTATTATTATAAATATTATTATAAATATTATTGTTATTATTATTATTATAAATTGTATTATTATTGTTATTGTTATTATTATCGTTATTATTATTATTATTATTGTTATTATTATCAGAAGCCTTATTAAGCTCATTAAAAAGCCGTCTCATCATTTTTGGGATGAAGATCATAATACTGTTAATTACTGTTACTGATAATACTGATGTTTGATGAATGAGTGACTCTGGACGGACGGACGGACAGACAGACGGACGGGACACTCACGGTGCTCATGACATCGGGACAGCGACTCCAGGTCGTCCACGTGGTAGTAATCATAACCGGAGGTTCCGAGAACTTCAAAGGGAAGGTAGCCGATGATGGGCGGAGCTCTGAAACATGTGACCACAGAAGGTACGAGGTCAGATCCGTTCAGTAAGAACTTCTGAAGGTCAGTATGTTCTATTATAATAAACATCACGAGGTTTAATAGGCCACGCCCCCAAATGCAAAGGTTCCACTATTTACAGTGGGTTGCAAAAGTATTCATACCCCTTGAACTTTTCCATATTTTGTCACATTACAACCACAAACATAAATATATTTCACTGGAATTTAATGTGAAAGACCAACACAAAGTGGTATACAATTGTGAAGTGGAAAGAAAATTATACATGAATCAACATTTTTTACAAATAAAAAACTAATAAGTGCGACGTGCAAAAGTATTCAGCCCCCTTTTCCCTGAGTGCAACCAATTGCATTCAGAAGTTGCCTGATGAGTGCTAATGACTCAAAAGGGTCCACCTGTGTGTAATCTAATCTCAGTACAAATACAGCTGCTCCGTGACGGCCTCAGATGTTGGTTAAGAGAATATTGGGGAGCAAACAGCATCATGAAGTCCAAAGAACACACCAGACAGGTTAGGAATATGGTTTTGGAGAAGTTTAAAGCAGGCTTAGGTTATAAAAAGATTTCCAAAGCTTTGAACATCTCACGGAGCACTGTTCAATCCATCATCCGGAAATGGAAAGAGTATGGCACCACAGTAAACCTGCCAAGACAAGGCCGTCCACCTAAACTTACAGGCCGAACAAGGAGATCACTGATCTGAGAGGCAGCCAAGAGGCCCATGGTGACTCTGGATGAAATGCAGAGAGCCACAGCTCAGGTGGGGGAAACTGTCCACAGGACAACAATTAGTCGTGCACTACACAAATGTGGTCTTTATGGAAGAGTGGCAAGGAGAAAGCCATTGTTAAAAGAAAGTCCCGTTTGCAGTTTGCCAGAAGCCATGTTGAGGACACAGCAAACATGTGGAAGAAGGTGCTTTGGTCAGACGAGACCAAAATTGAACTTTTTGGCCACAATGCAAAACGCTATGTGTGGCGGAGAAATAACACTGCACATCACTCTGAAAACACCATCCCCACTGTCAAATATGGTGGTGGCAGCATCATGCTCTGGGGGTGCTTCTCTTCAGCAGGGACCGGGAAGTTGGTCAAAGTTGATGGGAAGATGGATGGAGCCAAATACAGGGCAATCTTGGAAGAAAACCTGTTGGAGTCAGCAAAAGATTTGAGACTGGGGCGGAGGTTCACCTTCCAGCAGGACAACGACCCTAAACATAAAGCCAGAGCTACAATGGAGTGGTTTAAAAAAAAGAATATTCATGAGTTAGAATGGCCCAGTCAAAGTCCAGACCTAAACCCAATTGAGAATTTGTGGCAAGATCTCAAAACTGCTGTTCACAAACGCTCTCCATCCAATCTGACTGAGCTTAAGCTGTTTTGCAAGGAGGAATGGGCAAGAATTTCAGTCACTAGATGTGCAAAGCTGGTGGAGACATACCCTAAAAGACTTGCAGCTGTAATTGCAGCAAAAGGTGGCTCCACAAAGTATTGACTCAGGGGGGCTGAATACTTTTGCACGTCGCACTTTTCAGTTTTTTATTTGTAAAAAAAATGTTGATTCATGTATAATTTTCCTTCCACTTCACAATTGTATACCACTTTGTGTTGGTCTTTCACATTAAATTCCAGTGAAATATATTTATGTTTGTGGTTGTAATGTGACAAAATATGGAAAAGTTCAAGGGGTATGAATACTTTTGCAACCCACTGTATTTATTACTGTAATGAGGGAGGGGGCTGGATTAGTGATTTGGCATTTTCTCCTCCCAGTAGTAGGGATTCCTGGTTTGAATCCCAATCTGGGTGGGGTTGGCATGTTCTCCCTGTGTCCGCGTGGGTTTCCTCCGTGTTCTCCGGTTTCTTCCCACAGTCCAAAAACGAAGTTGAATTGAGTGCTCACAGTCAAGTTGAATTGAGTGCTCCAAATTGCCCCATATAAAGTGTGTGTGTGTGAGTGAGTGTGTGCCCAGGGATAGATTGGTGTCCTGTCCTGGGTGTATCTGCCCAGCGCCCGAAACGTTCTCCCCTGGATGGGCATGGAGAACCCCCCTGCGACCCTAATGGAGGATAAAGCAGAAGATAATGAATGGATGGAGGTTATGAGGGATGGAGGTCATGAGGGATGGGGGTCATGAGGGATGGAGGTCATGATGGATGGAAGACATGAGGGATGGGGGTCATGAGGGATGGGGGTCATGAGGGATGGGGGTCATGAGGGATGGAGGTCATGAGGGATGGAGGTCATGAGGGATGGAGGTCATGAGGGATGGAGGACATGAGGGATGGGGGTCATGAGGGATGGGGGTCATGAGGGATGGGGGTCATGAGGGACGGAGGTCATGAGGGACGGGGGTCATGAGGGACGGGGGTCATGAGGGACGGGGGTCATGAGGGATGGAGGTCAGGACATGAGGGATGGAGGACATGAGGGATGGAGGTCATGAGGGATGGAGGTCATGAGGGATGGAGGTCAGGACATGAGGGATGGAGGACATGAGGGATGGGGGTCATGAGGGATAAAGGACATGAGGGATGGAGGACATGAGGGATGGAGGACATGAGGGATGGGGGTCATGAGGGATGGAGGTCATGAGGGATGGAGGACATGAGGGATGGGGGTCATGAGGGATGGGGGTCATGAGGGATGGGGGTCATGAGGGATGGGGGTCATGAGGGATGGGGGTCATGAGGGATGGAGGTCATGAGGGATGGAGGTCATGAGGGATGGAGGTCATGAGGGATGGAGGACATGAGGGATGGAGGACATGAGGGATGGAGGTCATGAGGGATGGAGGTCATGAGGGATGGAGGTCATGAGGGATGGAGGTCATGAGGGATGGAGGTCATGAGGGATGGAGGACATGAGGGATGGAGGACATGAGGGATGGGGGTCATGAGGGATGGAGGTATGGATGGAGGTCATGAGGGATGGAGGTCATGAGGGATGGAGGTCATGAGGGATGGGGGTCATGAGGGATGGAGGACATGAGGGATGGAGGACATGAGGGATGGAGGTCATGAGGGATGGAGGTCATGAGGGATGGAGGTCATGAGGGATGGAGGTCATGAGGGATGGAGGACATGAGGGATGGAGGACATGAGGGATGGAGGACATGAGGGATGGGGGTCATGAGGGATGGAGGTATGGATGGAGGTCATGAGGGATGGAGGTCATGAGGGATGGAGGTCATGAGGGATGGGGGTCATGAGGGATGTGGGTCATGAGGGATGTGGGTCATGAGGGATGGGGGTCATGAGGGATGGAGGTCATGAGGGATGGAGGTCAGGACATGAGGGATGGGGGTCATGAGGGATGGAGGTCATGAGGGATGGAGGTCATGAGGGATGGAGGTCATGAGGGATGGAGGTCATGAGGGATGGAGGTCAGGACATGAGGGATGGAGGTATGGATGGAGGTCATGAGGGATGGAGGTCATGAGGGATGGAGGTCAGGACATGAGGGATGGAGGTCATGAGGGATGGGGGTCATGAGGGATGGGGGTCATGAGGGATGGAGGACATGAGGGATGGGGGTCATGAGGGATGGGGGTCATGAGGGATGGAGGTCATGAGGGATGGAGGTCATGAGGGATGGAGGTCATGAGGGATGGGGGTCATGAGGGATGGGGGTCATGAGGGATGGGGGTCATGAGGGATGGGGGTCATGAGGGATGGGGGTCATGAGGGATGGGGGTCATGAGGGATGGAGGTCATGAGGGATGGAGGTCATGAGGGATGGGGGTCATGAGGGATGGGGGTCATGAGGGATGGGGGTCATGAGGGATGGGGGTCATGAGGGATGGAGGTCAGGACATGAGGGATGGAGGTCAGGACATGAGGGATGGAGGTCATGAGGGATGGAGGTCATGAGGGATGGAGGTCATGAGGGATGGAGGTCATGAGGGATGGGGGTCATGAGGGATGGAGGTCATGAGGGATGGGGGTCATGAGGGATGGAGGTATTGATGGAGGTCATGAGGGATGGGGGTCATGAGGGATGGGGGTCATGAGGGATGGAGGTCATGAGGGATGGAGGTCATGAGGGATGGAGGTATGGATGGAGGTCATGATGGATGGGGGTCATGAGGGATGGGGGTCATGAGGGATGGAGGTATGGATGGAGGTCATGATGGATGGGGGTCATGAGGGATGGAGGTCATGAGGGATGGAGGTCATGAGGGATGGAGGTCATGAGGGATGGAGGTCATGAGGGATGGAGGTCAGGACATGAGGGATGGAGGTATGGATGGAGGTCATGAGGGATGGAGGTCATGAGGGATGGAGGTCAGGACATGAGGGATGGAGGTCATGAGGGATGGGGGTCATGAGGGATGGGGGTCATGAGGGATGGAGGACATGAGGGATGGGGGTCATGAGGGATGGGGGTCATGAGGGATGGAGGTCATGAGGGATGGAGGTCATGAGGGATGGAGGTCATGAGGGATGGGGGTCATGAGGGATGGGGGTCATGAGGGATGGGGGTCATGAGGGATGGGGGTCATGAGGGATGGGGGTCATGAGGGATGGAGGTCATGAGGGATGGAGGTCATGAGGGATGGGGGTCATGAGGGATGGAGGTCATGAGGGATGGAGGTCATGAGGGATGGGGGTCATGAGGGATGGGGGTCATGAGGGATGGAGGTCAGGACATGAGGGATGGAGGTCAGGACATGAGGGATGGGGGTCATGAGGGATGGAGGTCATGAGGGATGGAGGTCATGAGGGATGGAGGTCATGAGGGATGGGGGTCATGAGGGATGGAGGTCATGAGGGATGGGGGTCATGAGGGATGGAGGTATTGATGGAGGTCATGAGGGATGGGGGTCATGAGGGATGGGGGTCATGAGGGATGGAGGACATGAGGGATGGAGGTCATGAGGGATGGAGGTATGGATGGAGGTCATGATGGATGGGGGTCATGAGGGATGGAGGTATGGATGAGGTCAGGACTCTTCAGCAGATGGATGTGGTGTTGTGTTCACCTGTGGTCCAGCAGAAGGAACTTCCACTCCAGACTGTGTCGAGATGTAAATTCCTCAGACGGTTCCTCAGCGGTACACATCTCCTACAGACACAACCACCAGGTAACCACCAAGTAACCACCAGGTAACCACCAGGTAACCACCCCACAACCACCCCACAACCACCAGGTAACCACCCCACAACCAGGAGGTCATGTTCTGATATGAGATCAGAGAACCTGGAGTTCTGTTGGACCGGCGCTCCTGCACGACGTCCTCAATGGACTTATAGAGTTTTAATAGTTAAATACGGGTCACATGATCACACCATCTGTACATGTCTGTCCTACACTGTGGGTTCTACATGGTGTTCAGGTTCTACATGCTGTGGGTTCTGCATGGTGTTCAGGTTCTACATGCTGTGGGTTCTGCATGGTGTTCAGGTTCTACATGCTGTGGGTTCTACATGCCGTGAGTTCTACATGCCGTAGTTGAGGTTCTACATGGTGTTCAGGTTCAACATGGTGTTCAGGTTCTACATGCTGTGGGTTCTGCATGGTGTTCAGGTTCTACATGGTGTTCAGGTTCTACATGCTGTTCAGGTTCTACATGCTGTTCAGGTTCTACATGCTGATCAGGTTCTACATGTTGTAGTTGAATTTCTATATGGTGTTCAGGTTCTACATGCTGTGGGTTCTACATGTTGTAGTTGAGGTTCTACATGGTGTTCAGGTTCTCGATGGTGTTCAGGTTCTACATGTCGTAGTTGAATTTCTACATGGTGTTCAGGTTCTACATGGTGTTCAGGTTCTACATGCTGTGGGTTCTACATGTCGTAGTTGAGGTTCTACATGGTGTTCAGGTTCTCCATGCTGTGGGTTCAACATGCTGTTCAGGTTCATGTTGTGGTAAATGGTTCCATCAATGCTGTTCCATTAAAGCCGTTCCGTTCTGTTCCTCAGGTCGTTAATCTTAATTACATTAATTAATTACAGTAACGAGTAATGAGTCATGAAAGGCGCCTCACCTTGAGGAACGGGGGCTGCGTGAGGCGGACGGTGGCTACGAAGCAGACGTGATCATCAAAGGCGGGGTGCAGTGACCTCTGAATGACCCCCTCCAGACCGTTCCGCGGGATATGAGGCACTGAGACAGAACGTAGGACAACCGCATCGTGAGGACAAGACGGACGTCCAGGACGCAAACAACCAATCAGCAAGCAGGTTCTAACAACGTGCTCACAGTGTGTGTGTGTTCTCCTCTCAGCGCTAGGGATTCCCGGTTCGAATCCCCATCTGGGTGAAGTTTCCATGTTCTCCCCGTGTCTGTGTGGGTTTCCTCTGGGTTCTCCGGTTTCCTCCCACAATCCAAAAACATGGAACAAGTCAAGTGAGTTCTCCAAATTGCCCCATATAGAGTGTGTTTGAGTGAGTGTGTGTTCAGTGATAGATTGCCCCCTTGTCCTGGGTGTATCTGCCCAGCGTCTGAAACGTTCTCCACTGGATGGGCATGGAGAACCCCCCCCCTCCCCCCGCGACCCTAATAGAGGATAAAGTGGGAGATAATGATGGATGGACTTTAAACATGTTTTAATGAATCCATGTTTAATTAATTGATTCCACTATTTAATTATGGGATGTGGTGTCTCAGGGGTTTAATTATGGGATGTGGTGTCTCAGGGGTTTAATTATGGGATGTGGTGTCTCAGGGCTGAGGGTGTTGGGATGTCAATCTAAAGGATGTGGGTTCAAATCCCAGCTCCTCTAAAGTTACCAACATGGGTCCTTCAGCCAGAACATCCATCCATAATCTTCCGCTTTATCCTCTATTAGGGTCGTGGGGGGGGGGTTCCCCATGCCCATCCAGGGGAGAACGTTTCGGGCACTGGGCAGATACACCCAGGACAGGGGGGCAATCTATCCCTGGACACACACTCACTCACACAGACACACTCTATATGGGGCAATTGGGAGAACTCAATTTACTTGATCCATGTTGTTGGACTGTGGGAGGAAACCGGAGAACCCGGAGGAAACCCACACAGACACGGGGAGAACATGCGAACTCCACCCAGATGGGGATTCGAACCGGGAATCCCGAGCGCTGAGAGGAGAACACACACACACACACACACCCTGTGAGCGCGTTGTTAGAACCTTTAGAAAACGTTGTTAGAAACGTTATTAGGGTCGCGGGAGGGGGGGGGGTGTCCCCATGCCCATCCAGGGGAGAACGTTTCAGGCACTGGGCAGATACACACAGGACAGGGGGGCAATCTATCACTGAACACACACTCACTCACACACACTCTATATGGGGCAATTTGGAGAATACAGATGACCTTGATCCATGTTTTTGGACTGTGGGAGGAAACCTCCCAGGCAGACACGGGGAGAACATGGAAACTCCACCGAGATTGGGATTGGAAGCGGGAATCCCCTGCGCTGAGAGGAGAACATGCTAAACTCTAAGCCAGCTGTATGTAATGGAGATGAAGTCATGTCTGGACTTACTGTTGGTGAGGGACTTGAAGTTGCCGATGAAGCGGACGTTCTCGTAGACCGGAGACGCTTCTGGATCCACGGAGCCTCTCCGCATGTGGCAGCTGAACTCCAGCTGACCCTCAGCTGCAGAACCAGAGGGGCGGGGTTACAGACGGTACAGCTAGGTGGTCACATGTTCTCCGTCCCCCCGTCCCCGTCCCTTATCAAAACCCTGTTTTTGGACTGTGGGAGGAATCCGGAGAACCTGGAGGAAACCCACACAAACACGGGGAGAACATGGAAACTCCACCCAGATTGGGATTTGAACTGGGAATCCCTAGCGCTGAGAGGAGAACATGCCAAACCACTAAGCCACCGTGCCACCAAGTCCAAGAATAAATTTTTTTAAAAATGTGCAAGTTTTATTTTTTGGCGCCCCCTCCTGACTGTACAGCATATCGCATTACGGACAGCACAGCTTGTTGTTCATGCTAACGGGAAGCAGGGAGCGGGGGCGCGATTCAAATGTTGTTGCAATATAGTTAAAAAGACTGAAATAGGCGGCACAGTGGATTAGTGGTTTAGCATGTTCTCCTCTCAGCGCTAGGGATTCCCGGTTCGAATCCCCATCTGGGTGGAGTTTCCATGTTCTCCCCGTGTCCTCGTGGGTTTCCTCCGGGTTCTCCGGTTTCCTTCCACAGTCCAAAAACATGGATCAAGTCAACTGAATTCTTCAAAATTGCCCCATATAGAGTGTGTCTGTGTGAGTGAGTGTGTGCCCAGCGATAGATTGCCCTGGGTGTATCTGCCCAGCACCTGAACACCCCCCCCCTAATAGAGGATAAAGTGGAAGGTAATGGATGACTGAAGTGTGTATTTTATTTTTAAGTTGAAGTTTTAAAGATTTGCAGAATCTAAAGTCACTCTGACTGTAAAGTCTGTATTTTAGTTTGGATTAAAGGTGAATGCACCATGGGAAACTACGGTAAATAATATATTTAGAATGATTTGTTGATGGATGTTTTTTATGTCAGATAAATCCGGGCTGCTCATTTTAATTTAACACAATCCTATTTTATACATTCATTCATTCATTATCTCCCGCTTTATCCTCTATTAGGGTCGCGGTGGGGTTCCCCATGCCCATCCAGGGGAGAACGTTTCGGGCGCTGGGCAGATACACCCAGGACAGGGTGCCAATCCATCACTGGACACACACTCACTCACACAAACACACTCTATATGGGGCAATTTGGAGAACTCAATTGACTTGATCCATGTTTTTGGACTGTGGGAGGAAACCGGAGAACCCGGAGGAAACCCACGTGGACACGGGGAGAACATGGAAACACCACCCAGATGGGGATTCGAACCGGGAATCCGTAGAGCTGAGAGGAAAACTTGCTAAACCACTAAGCCACCGTACCGCCCCCTATTTTTTTATATAAATATAAAATGATGCAGGAAGCTTTGATGCAGGACGGAACCTGAACGTATTGATTTAATTAAACGTTCTGTTTGTTTACATCGTCGTTTCATCTCCTCGATCACAAAATTTCAACTTAAAGAGCGTTTGAACTGAAGAATCGATTCTGAATCCAAAATCAATTTTTTCAATATCATTTTTTTATATATTTATATACGTGTTTATTGTATTGTACATGTACAAAGACAAGTTTCCATTGAATGTAAGTTTAATGGACAATAAAGTTTTATTCTATTCTGAATCGAATCGTGAACCAAAAATCGGAATCGAATCGATTCGCCGGACACTGAGAGATTTGCACCCCTAGTTTTGTGGTGTTGATTCAAGATTCACAAACATTTTATTATTATTAATATCACACGTGGTACATGAGATAAGAACGAAATTATGGGTCACGGACCCCGATTACACCCCCCCCCCCCCCCCCCGTTATTTTAAAGTTATCATCTAAATTTAGATTTTAAAGAAGAAAATGAGAATTAAATTTTTTTTTTTTTAATACAAAAATACAGCATATAGATGTGTGAAATCTACTAATATACAACTATATATATATATATATATATATATATATATATATATATATATATATATATATATATATATATATATATATATATAAATATACGACTACAGGTATAAATATAATAATTATTATTATATTTATTATTATTATTATTAATATAATATAAGATATGATGGCATTAGAGAATCAGAGAGTCTCAGGACTCACCTTTGAGGTATTCAGGACTGAGGTTCTGGCCTTCTGGATGAGAGGACAAAGCTTTATAGACACCTGAGTGTTCTCCAACCGGAAGGAAGTTCAGCAGGTTCTGGTCCATCAGGTCCGACTTTATTAAACAATAATAAAGAAAGAAATGAATCATTAGGGCGGCACAGTGGCTTAGTGGTTTAGCATGTTCTCCTCTCAGCACTAAGGATTCCCGGTTCGAATCCCCATCTGGGTGGAGTTTCCATGTTCTCCCCGTGTCCGCATGGGTTTCCTCCGGGTTCTCTGGTTTCCTCCCACAGTCCAAAAACATGGATCAAGTCAGTTGAATTCTCCAAATTGCCCCATATAGAGTGTGTGTGTGTTAGTGAGTGTGTGTCCAGTGATAGATTGCCCCCATGTCCTGGGTGTATCTGCCCAGCGCCCGAGACGTTCTCCTCTGGGTGAGCATGGGGAATCCACCCCCCCGCGACCTTAGTAAAGGATAAAGCGGGAGATTAATGAATGAATCATTAGTATAAATTTAACAGAAGCTAAACCCGTCCAGATGTTGAGATTAAGATTAAAGTCAGGTTTAAGATTAAAGTCAGGCTTAAGTTTAAAATCAGGCTTAAGATTAAAGTCAGGCTTAAGATTAAAGTCGGGCTTAAGGTTAAAGTCGGGCTTAAGATTAAAGTCGGGCTTAAGATTAAAGTCGGGCTTAAGATTAAAGTCGGGCTTAAGATTAAAGTTGGGTTTAAGATTAAAGTCAGGCTTAAGATTAAAGTCAGGCTCAGTGAAGTTAATCCTGACTTACAGACGTGTTTCAGTTACATTAGCTCCACTGAACACACAGATGGATGTAGTTTGACGTTCTCTACTCCATCCCATTCTCCAGTGGACATGATGAGACCCCCCCGGTGGAGGTGTTATTAGGGTGGAGGATGATTCTCAGTACTGCTGTGACTGGAAGTGGAACTCTACGTTGTGTTCATCATGAAGCGCAGAACACAATGGTACAGAACCCGTGAGAACCAAGGAACCTTAGGTGGAGCTAAACTGTGGAGGTGAGTTGTACTGGGGGGGGGGGGGGGGGGGGGGGAGTTGTGTGTTGCACCACCACGCTGTAAAGCCCTCTGCTCATGCCATGCCGAGTGGATCTCAGTTTGGAGGCGGAGCCTGGAGCACCAGTGGAACCCAAACACACCAATCACACACACTGCTTCATTCAGATCAACCGTGTGGGAGGAGCTTGGCTTCCGGTGATTGACAGCAGCACCAGGTGGGGGGGGGGATCCAACAGGGACGGTCTGTCGGCGTCGTGCGGCGGTGGTGAGGAACGTTCGTGGAACCGTTTAGAACGTGCCACATGGAGAACCGGAGCTCCTAAAGGACCCGCAACCCGAGGACATGGTGGTGGTTTGTTAGTGTGTGTTGTGCCACATCCACAAGGGGGCGCAGTGAGGTGGAGGTGTGTAAGAGTGCAGTGAGTGATACAGGGTTTAAAGTGCAGCAGCACTGCTGTGTCTGATCCACTCGCATCACAGAAACACTCAGTAACACCTGCACCACCACGCAGCACCACTGCAGTACTGAGCTCATCCACCACCCTAACGACACCCGCTCTGAGGGGGTTCTAACCATCAGAGAACAGAGGGGACAGGACGATCAGATGGAGGACACAGTGTGACGGGCTTCATTTCAGACGCCGGTGATACTGAGACCAGAACCGAGATCCTGAACGCGGTCTCACCGTCAGGTGGCCGAGTAAAGATGTGACGCTCTCCGAAACATAGATGATGTTCCCGTCGGTCCGGATCACTAAGAAGAACCCGTCGAGAGCCTGCAGAGAGACAGAACACGGACATGACACCAGAGCTTCACCAACACGCTGCTCCAGGTCCACAGGGGGGGACGTTTCAGATACACCAAAGACTGGGCACACACTCACTATATAGGGGCAATTTGGATAGGGGCAACTTAGTGCAGCCAATTCACCTTGAATACACATTTTTGGAGTGAGTGAGAAACACAGAGAACCCGGAGGAACCCCACTGTGAGGATACACACCAGGATCAGAATCCCCATCTGGGTGGAATTTGCATGTTCTCCCCGTGTCCGCGTGGGTTTCCTCCGGGTTTCCTCCCACAGTCCAAAAACATGGATCAAGGTCAATTGAGTTCTCCAAATTGCCCCATATAGAGTGTGTGTGTGTGTGAGTGAGTGTGTGCTCAGTGATAGATTGCCCCCTTGTCCTGGGTGTATCTGCCCAGCGCCCGAGATGTTCTCCACTGGATGGGCATGGGGAACCCCCCCCCCGCTCCCGCGACCCTAATAGAGGATGGATGGATGTTCCGGACTAGGGGTGGCACGTTGGCTTAGTGGTTTAGCATGTTCTCCTCTCAGCACTAGGGATTCCCGGTTCGAATCCCCATCTGGGTGGAGTTTGCATGTCCTCTCCGTGTCCGCGTGGGTTTCCTCCGGGTTCTCCGGTTTCCTCCCACAGTCCAAAGAACATGGATCAAGGTGAATTGAGTTCTCCAAATTGCCCCATATAGAGTGTGTGTGTGTGAGTGAGTGTCCAGCGATAGATTGATGTCCTGTTCTGGGTGTGTCTGCCCAGCGCCTGAAACGTTCTCCCCTGGATGGGCATGGGGAACCCCCCCCCCCCCCGCGAGGTTAAAGCGGGAGATGATGGATGAAAAATCTGAATGATCTCCGGAGTCGACCAATCAGAGCAGCCGCTGGAGCAACGCTTCCTGTGACAGTACGCTTCTCTGCACGCTTCAGCTCTGGTTCTGGTTCTGATGAAGCGTTTGGGTCTCAGCTCCGGTTCTGATGAAGCGTTTGGGTCTCAGCTGTCAGAAGGTCTTCAGGAGATCTGAACATCTCACCTCCAGCATCAGCTGAGTGAAGTCCTCATCACTGAGGAACCCAGGCTTCCAGTCCTGTTTGACCTCACACGCCTCCGACCTCACACACTCTGAGAAGACAGAACACAACAGCCATCAAGAGGGCGGGGCCTCATCTGAATAACCCCCATTTTAGGATTTAAAATAATGTATTGTATATCACACACTGATACCAATCAGAAGATCAGAGGGGGGGTATTGGTAATGATGTCACGGCTGGAGGAACAGCTCAGCCAATCAGATGTAAGGAGTGAATATATATATATATATATATATATATAGGGGTGACACAGTGGCTTAGCATGTTCTCCTCTCAGCGCTAGGGATTCCCGGTTCGAATCCCAATCTGGGTGGAGTTTCCATGTTCTCCCCATGTCCGCGTGGGCTTCCTCCGGGTTCTCCGGTTTCCTCCCACAGTCCAAAAACATGGATCAAGTCAACTGAACTCTCCAAATTGCCCCATATAGAGTGCGTGTGTGTGAGTGAGTGTGTGTCCAGTGATAGATTGGCGCCCTGTCCTGGGTGTATCTGCCCAGCGTCCGAAACGTTCTCCCCTGGATGGGCATGGGGGAACCCCCCCCCCCCGCGACCCTAATATAGGATAAAGCAGAAGATAATGGATGGATGTTTATGTATTTATGTGAGGGTTGGGACATGGTGCTGCAGTGCGCTCTGGTCCTTCAGGTAGAGTTTAGACCTCAGAGACACTGATCCAAATCCACAGACGAACGCGTGAACATGGACGTGTGGACATGCGCCCCCGGTGGTGGTGGTGATACCTTTGTTCTTGCGCAGAAAGTCGATGCACTTCTGCAGAACGGTGGACTTGTCCATCCTGTTGGGGTTTGAGGGCAGCGTGGTGCCCAGTTCCTTAATGAGGACATTGAATTGGTCTCTCCTCTTCTTCTCAGACTTGTTCCGGGACACTCTGGATCAGAGACACCACAGCAACGATCAATAACAATTAACGATCAATAACAATTAACAATAACAACTAACAATCAAGAACAACTAACGATCAATAACAACTAACAATCAATAACAACTAACAATCAATAACAATTAACAATCAATACCAATTAACGATCAATAACAACTAACGATCAATAACAACTAACAATAACAATTAACGATCAATAACAACTAACAATCAATAACAACTAACGATCAATAACAACTAACGATCAATAACAACTAACAATCAATAACAACTAACAATCAATAACAATTAACAATAAATAACAACTAACAATCAATAACAACTAACAATAACAATTAACGATCAATAACAACTAACAATCAATAACAACTAACGATCAATAACAACTAACGATCAATAACAACTAACGATCAATAACAACTAACAATCAATAACAATTAACAATAAATAACAACTAACGATCAATAACAACTAACGATCAATAACAACTAACAATCAATAACAACT
>JAFMOC010000581.1:72500-87500 GCA_019802505.1 Corydoras sp. C115 | reverse complement strand
GTCTCTGATGTGTGTGTGTGTGTGTGTGTGTTTCAGGTGCTATGGATGTAGCACTGGGTTCTGCTGCTGCGGGGGTTTTTACTAATTCAGATTGGCTTTGGGAGAAACTACACAAGGTATCAGAACAAAATACTATTAATAATTATTAATATTAATGTTATTACAATATAATATTATTCTATATCTCTACATTTATACTATACTATTAATATTATATACTACCATCACCACTACTAATACTATGCTGTTCTATACTACTGTTACTACAAATGCTTCAGCATACATCCATCATTATCTTCAGCTTTATCCTCTATTAGGGTCGCGGGGGGGGGGTTCCCCATGCCCATCCAGGGGAGAACGTTTCGGGCGCTGGGCAGATACACCCAGGACAGGGGGGCAATCTATCACTGGGCACACACTCACTCACACACACACACACACACTCTATAATGGTGCAATTTGGAGAACACAATTGACCTTGATCCATGTTCTTTGGACTGTGGGAGGAAACCGGAGAACCTGGAGGAAACCCACGCAGACACGGGGAGAACATGCAAACTCCACCCAGACTGGGATTCGAACCGGGAATCCCTAGTGCTGAGAGGAGAACATGCTAAAGCTTTAAGCCACTGTGCCGCCCCCTACAGCATACATACTACAGCTACATCTACTATAAAATAATATAAGGGACTACTATTACATACTATACTATTATAAGATAAGATATTATTTTTGGCGGCACAGTGGCTTAAAGCTTTAGCATGTTCTCCTCTCAGCACTAGGGATTCCCGGTTCGAATCCCAGTCTGGGTGGAGTTTGCATGTTCTCCCCGTGTCCGCAGGGTTTCCTCCGGGTTCTCCGGTTTCCTCCCACAGTCCAAAAACATGGATCAAGTCAATTGAATTCTCCAAATTGCCCCATATAGAGTGTGTGTGTGTGTGTGAGTGAGTGTGTGCCCAGTGATAGATTGCCCCCTGTCCTGGGTGTATCTGCCCAGCGCCCGAGACGTTCTCCCCTGGATGGGCATGGGGAACCCCCCCCCTCCCCGCAACCCTAATAGAGGATAAAGCGGAAGATAATGAATGAATGTATTTTTTAGGGGTGTCTTCAACTAAAGATTTTCGTAGTCGAATCTGATTCGTCAGATTTTCCCTATAGTCGACTGATAGTCGAATCAGTTAAAATTTCACCACAAGATGGCGCTATAAGCGTAGTTTTTAAAAAAACGATTTTCTTTTTTATTTTTTACTTGTTTTTCTAACAAAAGAAAACCTTTTTTTTTTCTTTTTTTTTTCTAGAAATTAGGATGATTTTATTTGACAAAAGGCTATATATATAACGAAAACAAAGACATTTCATGTAAAAACTAATGCATGGGGCGCCCCCATGTGGTCAAAATGGTACATTCCACTATGAGGTTCATAGTCGACTACGGTTCTCCGAATAGAATCGTCGAATCAGCGAATATTGCAGCTCACCCCTAATATTTTTATTAAAAATTTGTGGTAAAAAAAAAACACCCTGGGAACTTCACTTCATCCAATTTGGCTCTCTTCGCTAAAAGTTTGGACCCCCCCCCCCCTATAAGACTCGAGTACCGTTTCGTTTCTCATGCGATTCGTGTCGTGGTGTGTGCAGGCGAGTGTGGTCACCGGTGACCGGTTGTGGAGGATGCCGCTGTTCCAGCATTACACCAGACAAGTGACCGAGAGCGCGCTCGCTGACCTGAACAACGTCGGGAAATACAGCCGGTACCATTTCAGTCCCACTGCATTACGATACGATACGATACAATACAATACAATACAATACAATACAATACAGAAGCTCGAGAGTCTGATTGCTTTAATAAAACACTTACAAACACACTATCATAAACAACAAGCTCTGAGTAACAGCATTCCACTTTCTCTCACCATCACACTGCCCTCTAGTGTTCACACTCCAGAAGACACTTTGTAAACAGTGGAACAGCTTTAGTGCTGATCTCTGAGTAACAGCATTCCACTTTCTCTCACCATCACACTGCCCTCTAGTGTTCACACTCCAGAAGACACTTTGTAAACGGTGGAACAGCTTTAGTGCTGATCTCTGAGTAACAGCATTCCACTTTCTCTCACCATCACACTGCCCTCTAGTGTTCACACTCCAGAAGACACTTTGTAAACAGTGGAACAGCTTTAGTGCTGATCTCTGAGTAACAGCATTCCACTTTCTCTCACCATCACACTGCCCTCTAGTGTTCACACTCCAGAAGACACTTTGTAAACAGTGGAACAGCTTTAGTGCTGATCTCTGTTTCTATCAATCTGTATTTTAGGATTTAAATTAATGTATTGTATATCACACACTGATACCAATAACAAGATCAGGGGGGGGGGATTGTTGATGTCACATGGCTCAGCAGATTTAAGTTTGAGAAACACTGCTCTGTATTATTTTCCCAATTATTATTATTTTTTTATAAAATGTGTTTGTTTGCGTTGTTTATTATAGTGTGTTTGTAAGTGTTTTATTAAAGCAATCAGACTCTCGAGCTTCTGTATTATTGGAATAAATCACGTACAGAGGGGGCGCTGTTCTCCACTACACGCCAGGACTCAGAACACCTCTTTATGGGGGTTATTCAGATTAAGCCACGCCCCCTCGAACCATATTGGTTTTTCCATCATTTCATGTCAGTGCTCTCGTTACTCTGGGAGCAGTAACGTGATAACGGTCTGTTCGTTAACGTGGGTTCTCCGTGCTTTCGCAGTTCCGGTGGAGCGTGTACAGCCGCCGCGTTCCTCCAGGAGTTCGTAACGGCGACTCACTGGGCTCACCTGGACATCGCGGGCGTGATGTCCAATAAGGACGAGGTCCCGTACCTGCGCAAGGGGATGTCCGGACGCCCCACCCGCACGCTGGTGGAGTTTGCGGCAGCGTTGGCTGCCGAACCGTAACGGAATGTTCCAGAGTGGAACGTGGAATGTGAGCGGTGTACCGTAGAACGGTGTGACCACCCCGCGGTCCGTCACTTTGTTACAACATCTGAAACCGAGGGCAGGAACCAACAGGGGGCGGGGCTACCCCGCAAGAGAGTAGCAAAGAGGTCAGCAAATAAAAAGAAACAAAACGGTTTGCAAAACTGTTCAATGTTGTTATTCACCTCAGATCAGACCTGACATCAGATCAGACTTTAAATCAGACCTCAGATCAGACTTTAAATCAGACCTCAGATCAGACATCAAATCAGACCTCAGATCAGACATTAAACCAGACCTCAGATCAGACTTTAAATCAGACCTCAGATCAGACATTAAATCAGACCTCAGATCAGAGTTTAAATCAGACCTCAGATCAGACATTAAATCAGACCTCAGATCAGACTTTAAATCAGACCTCAGATCAGACATTAAATCAGACCTCAGATCAGACATTAAATCAGACCTCAGCTCAGACATTAAACCAGACCTCAGATCTGACTTTAAATCAGACCTCAGATCAGACATTAAATCAGACCTCAGATCAGAGTTTAAATCAGACCTCAGATCAGACATTAAATCAGACCTCAGATCAGACTTTAAATCAGACCTCAGATCAGACATTAAACCAGACCTCAGATCAGACTTTAAATCAGACCTCAGATCAGACATTAAATCAGACCTCAGATCAGACATTAAACCAGACCTCAGATCAGACTTTAAATCAGACCTCAGATCAGACATTAAATCAGACCTCAGATCAGACTTTAAATCAGACCTCAGATCAGACATTAAATCAGACCTCAGATCAGACATTAAATCAGACCTCAGATCAGACTTTAAATCAGACCTCAGATCAGACATTAAATCAGACCTCAGATCAGACTTTAAATCAGACCTCAGATCAGACATTAAATCAGACCTCAGATCAGACATTAAATCAGACCTCAGATGAGACTTTAAATCAGACCTCAGATCAGACATTAAATCAGACCTCAGATCAGACATTAAATCAGACCTCAGATCAGACATTAAACCAGACCTCAGATCAGACTTTAAATCAGACATTAAATCAGACCTCAGATCAGACATTAAATCAGACCTCAGATCAGACTTTAAATCAGACCTCAGATCAGACATTAAATCAGACCTCAGATCAGACATTAAATCAGACCTCAGATCAGACATTAAATCAGACCTCAGATCAGACATTAAATCAGACCTCAGATCAGACTTTAAATCAGACCTCAGATCAGACATTAAATCAGACCTCAGATCAGACATTAAACCAGACCTCAGATCAGACTTTAAATCAGACCTCAGATCAGACATTAAATCAGACCTCAGATCAGACATTAAATCAGACCTCAGATCAGACATTAAATCAGACCTCAGATGAGACTTTAAATCAGACCTCAGATCAGACATTAAATCAGACCTCAGATCAGACATTAAATCAGACCTCTGATCAGACATTAAACCAGACCTCAGATCAGACATTAAATCAGACCTCTGATCAGACATTAAACCAGACCTCAGATCAGACTTTAAATCAGACATTAAATCAGACCTCAGATCAGACATTAAATCAGACCTCAGATCAGACTTTAAATCAGACCTCAGATCAGACATTAAATCAGACCTCAGATCAGACATTAAATCAGACCTCAGATCAGAGTTTAAATCAGACCTCAGATCAGACATTAAATCAGACCTCAGATCAGACTTTAAATCAGACCTCAGATCAGACATTAAATCAGACCTCAGATCAGACATTAAACCAGACCTCAGATCAGACTTTAAATCAGACCTCAGATCAGACATTAAATCAGACCTCAGATCAGACATTAAATCAGACCTCAGATCAGACATTAAATCAGACCTCAGATCAGACATTAAATCAGACATTAAATCAGACCTCAGTTTAGACATCTGATCAGACATTAATAAAATGGTTAATCAGACATCAGATGAACATCAGTGATTAATCTATTGGACAGTAATTTAATCAGTAACTGGAACCTCTGTCAGATTGGACGTCAGATTGGACGTTAGATTGGACGTCAGATTGGACGTCAGATTGGACGTGAGATTGGACGTCAGATTGGACGTTAGATTGGACGTCAGATTGGACGTCAGATTGGACGTCAGATTGGACGTTAGATTGGACGTCAGATTGGACGTTAGATTGGACGTCAGATCACTCTGCTCAGTCTGAAGGAAACATTGGAATTTGATCCGATATCATTTGTCTGGAATCTGATATAAACTATCCTTCAGCTGTCCATGTTAACCACGTTCCCAAACTGGAACCCGTCCGATCCGTACGCAGATCGGATTTTCCTCAGGGGTTCCTCAGGATTCCTCAGGGTTCCTCGGGGGTTCCTCAGGATTCCTCAGGGTTCCTCAGGATTCCTCAGGGGTTCCTCAGGGGTTCCTCGGGATTCCTCAGGGTTCCTCAGGTCCTGCAGTGTTCTTCACTCTGTAATACAGAACGTCTGAGCTTTAGATCAGACTCACAGTGTGATCCTCTGAGACGTTCATCCTCGTCTGATGAGCTCATCCTCACACACTTCACTCTTCATCCTCCTCTTCATCCTCCTCCTCTTCATCCTCCTCTTCATCCTCCTCCTCTTCATCCTCTTCATCCTCCTCCTCTTCATCCTCTTCATCCTCCTCCTCTTCATCCTCCTCCTCTTCATCCTCTTCATCCTCCTCCTCTTCATCCTCTTCATCCTCCTCCTCTTCCTCCTCTTCATCCTCCTCCTCTTCATCCTCCTCCTCTTCATCCTCCTCCTCTTCATCCTCCTCCTCCTCCTCTTCATCCTCCTCCTCCCCCATCCTCCTCCTCCTCCTCCTCCTCATCCTCCTCTCATCCCTCCTCCTCTTCCCTCTTCCTCCTCCTCCTCTTCATCTCTCTTCATCTCTCTCTCTCCTCTCTCCTCCTCCCTCTTCTCCCCTCCTCCTCTCCTCCTCCTCTCCCCTCTCCTCTTCCTCCTCCTCTTCCTCCTCCTCCTCCTTCTCCTCCTTCCCTCCTCTTCCTCTTCATCCTCTTCTCCTCCTCCTCTCCTCTTCATCCTCCTCCTCCTCCCTCCTCTCCTCCTCCTCTCCTCCTCCTCCCCTCCTCCCCTTCCCCTCCTCCCTCCTCTTCCCTCCTCTTCATCCTCCTCCTCCTCCTCTCCCTCCTCCTCTCCTCCTCTTCCTCCTCCCCTCCTCTTCATCCTCCTCCTCTTCATCCTCCTCCTCTCATCCTCCTCCTCTCATCCTCTTCATCCTCCTCATCCTCCTCCTCCTCTTCCCTCATCCTCCTCTCTCTCTTCATCCTCTTCATCCTCCTCTTCATCCTCCTCCTCCTCCTCCCTCCTCTCTCATCCTCCTCTTCTCCTCCTCCTCTTCATCCTCCCTTCCTCCCTCTTCTTTCCTCCTCCTCCTCTTCCCTCCTCTCCTCTTCATCCTCCTCCTCTTCTCCTCCTCTTCATCCTCCTCCTCCTCCTCTCTCATCCTCCTCCTCCTCTTCTTCCCCTCCTCTTCTCCCCCCTCTTCCTCTTCATCCTCCCTTTTCCCTCCTCCTCTTCATCCTCTTCATCCTCCTCTCCTCCCTCCTCCTCCTCCTTCCTCCTCTTCATTCCCTCCTCCTCCTCTTCCTCCTCCTCTTCCCCTCCTCCTCCTCCTCCTCTCCCCCTCCTCCTCCTCCTCCTCCTCTTCATCCTCCTCTTCTCCTCCTCCTCCTCTTCATCCTCTTTTTCCTCCTCTCTCTCCTCCCCCTCTTTCTCTCTCTCTCCCCTCTCTCCCCTCCCTTCATCCTCCTCCTCTTCCCTTCCCTTCCTCCTCCTCTCCTCTTCATCCCCCCTTCCTCCCCCCTCTCCTCTCCCCTCTTCCCCCTCCTCCTCTCTCCTCCTCTTCCTCTTCTCCTCCCCTCTCCTTCCCTCCCCCTCTCCTTCTTCCTCCTCCTCCCCTCCTCTCCTCCCTCCTCTCCTCCCCCCCTTCCTCCCCCCCCTCCTCCCTCCTCCTCTTCCTCCTCCTCCCTCCCCTCCTTCCCTCTCTCTTCCTCCTTCTCTTCCCTCTTCCCTCCTCCTCCTCCTCTTCCCCTCTCCTCTCTCCTCTTCTTCTCTCTCCTCCTTCTCCTCCTCCTCTTCCTTCCCCTTCCTCTCTCTCTCATCCTCCTCCTCCTCCTTCCTCTCTTCCTTTCCTCCTCCCCCCTCTCCCTCCTCCTCCTCCTCCTCCTCTCCCCTCCCTCCTCTTCCCTCTTCCTCCTCCTCTTCTCCTCCTCTTCATCCTCCTCCCTCCTCTTCCCTTCCTCCTCCTCTCTCTCTTCTCTCCTCTCTCTCCTTCTCTTCCTCCTCCCTCCTCCTCCTCTTCATCCTCCCTCTCTCTCCTCCTCCTCTCCTTCTCCTCCTCCTCCCTCCTCCTCCTCTTCTCCTCCTCTTCTTCCTCCTCCTCCTCTTCCTTCCTCCTCCTCCTCCTTCCTTCCTCCTCTTCCTCTCCTCCTCCTTTCTTCATCCTCTTCTCCTCCTCCTCCTTTCCCCCTCTTCTTCTTCTCCTCCTCCTCCTCCTCTCTCTCCTCCTCTTCATCCTCCTCCTCTTCCTCCCCCTCTTCTCCTCCTCCTCTTCTCCTCTTCCTTCCCCTCCTCCTCCCTTTTCCTCTCTCTTCCTCCTCCTCTTCTCTCCTCCTCTTCTCTTCCTCTCCTCTTCCTCCTCCTCTCTTCCTCCCTCCTCTTCTTCCTCCTCCCCTCCCCCTTCATCTCTCTTCTCCCTCCCCCTCTTCATCCTCCTTCTCCTCCTTCTCCTTCTCCTCCTCTTCTCTCCTCCTCTTTCTCCTCCTCCTTCCTCCCTCTCCCCCCCTCTTCCTCCTCTTCCTCCTCCTCCCCCCTTCTCCTTCCTCCCTTCATCCCCTCCTCCCTCCCTCTCTTTTCCTCCTCTTCCCCCCTCCTCCCCCTCCTTCTCCTCCTCTTCCCCTCTCCTCCTCTTTCATCCTCCTCCCTTCATCCCCTCCTCCCTCTTCATCCTCTTCCCCCTCCTCTTCTCTCCTCCTCCTCTTCTCCTCCTCCCTCCTTCCCTCCTCCTTTCCTCTTCTCCTCTTCTCCTCTTCATCCTCCCCATCCTCTTCCCCTCCTCCCCCCTCTCCTCCTCCTCTTCTCCCTCCTCTTCCCCTCTCCTCCTCCTCTTCTCCTCTTCCCCTCTCTCTCCTCCTCCCCCCCTCCTCCTCCTCCTCCTCTTCTCTTCCTCCTCCTCCTCCCTTCCTCCTCCTCTCCTCCTCCTCTTCTCCTTCCTCCTCCCCTTTTTCCTCCTCCCCTTCCTTCCCTTTCTCCTCCTCCTCTTCCTTCCCCTCTTCTCCCTCTCTTCTCCCTCCTCCTCCTCCTTCCCTCCTCCTCCTCCTCCCCCCCCCCCCTCCCTCCTCTTCTCCCCTCCCTTCTTCCCCTCCTCTCTCTCCTCCTCCTCCTCCTTCCCCCCCTCCTCCCCCCTTCCCTCCTCTCATCCCCTCCTCCCTCTTCTCTCTCTCCTCCCCCTCCTCCCCTCCTCTCCTCTTCTCCCTCTTCCTCCCTCCTCTCCTCCTCCCCCTCCTCCTCCTCCCCCTCCTCCTCTTCCTCCTCCTCCCCTCATCTCCTTTTCCTTCCCTCTCCCCCTCTCTTCCTCCTCTTCTCCTCTTCTCTCCCCTTTCTCCTCTTCATCCTCCTCTTCTCCTCCTCCTCTTCCCCTCCCCCTTTTTTCCCCTCCTCCCCTCCCCCTCCTCCTCCTCTTCCCTCTCTTCCTCCTCCTCCTCTTCATCCTCTCCTCCTCCTCCCCTTCCTCCTCCTCTCTCTTCATCCTTCTCCTCTTTCTTCCCTCTTCATCCTCCTCCTCTTCATCCTCCCCTCCTCTTCATCCTCCTCTCTCCCCCTTCCTCCTCCTCTTCTCCTCTCTTTCTCCTCCTTCTTTCCCCCCTCCTCCTCCCCCCTCTCTCCTCCTCCTCTTCCTCTCCCCCTCTCTCTCTCCCCTCCTCTTCATCCTCCCCTTCTCCTCTTCTCCTCCCTTCTTCCCTCTCCTTCTCTTCCCCTTCCTCCTCCCTTCCTCCTCCTCCTCTCATCCTCCTCCCTCCTCCTCTTCCTCCTCTCCCTCCTCCTCCTCCTCCTCCTTCTTCCTCCTCCTCCCTCCTCCTCCTCTTCTTCCTCCTCTTTTTTCCTTTTCCCCCCTCTTTCTTCTCTCTCCCCCTCCTCCTCTTCTTCCCTCCCTCTCCTCCTCCTCCTCCCCTCCTCTTCATCCTCTTCCTCTCCCTCTCCTCCTCCTCCTCCTCCCCCTCCTCCTCTCTTCATCCTCTCTCTCCCCCTCCTCCTTCCTTTCTCTCTCTTTTTCTCCTCTCTCTCCCCCTCTCTCTCTCTTCTCCCTCCCCTCTTCTCTCCTCCTCTTCTCTCCCCTCCTCTCCCCCCTCTTCTCCTCTCTCCCCTCTTCCTCCTCCTCTTCTCCTCCTCCCTCCTTCCTCCTCTTCCTCCTCCTCTCTCCCCTCTTCTCTCTCCTCTCTCCTCCTCCCTCCCCTCCCCTCCTCCTCTCTCCTCCTCCTCCTTCTCCCTTCATCTTTTCCTCCTCTCTCCCCTCCTTCCTCCTCTTCTCCTCCTCCTCCTTCTTCCTCCTCTCTTCCTCCTCCCTCCCTCTTCTCTCCTCCTCCTCTTCCCTCCTCTCCTCCTCCCCTCTTCCTCTCTCCCCTCTTCTCCTCCTCCTCTTTTCCTCCCCTTCTCCTCCTCATCTTCTCCTCCTCCTCTTCTCCTCATCCTCCTCTTCCTCCTCTTCCCCCTCCTTCCCCCCTTCTCCTCCTCCTCCCCTCCTCCTCTCTCTCTTCTCCCCTCCTCCTCCCCCTCCTCTTCCCTCCTCTTCTCCTCCTCCTCTCTCCTCTCCCTCCCCCTCCTCCTCCTCCCCTCCTCTCTCCTCCCTTCCCTTCCTCTTCCTCCTCCTTCCCTCCTCCTCTTCCCCCTCCCTCCTTCCTCCCTCCTCCTCCTCTCTCCCCTCTTCCCCCTCCTCTTCTTCTCCTCCTCTTCCCCCTCCTCCTCTTCCTCCTCCTCTCTCCTCCTCCTCTTCTCCTCCTCTTCTCCTCCTCCCTCTTCTCTCCTCCTCCTCTTCCCCTCCTTCTCCTCTTCCCCCTCCTTCCTCTCTCCCTCCTCTTTCTCCTTCCTCCTCCTCTTCATCCTCTTCATCCTCCTCCTCCTCCTCTTCCTCCTCCTCCTCCTCCTCCTCCTTCCCCCCTCTCTCCCTCTCCTCCTCCTCCTCTTCTCCTTCCTCCTCTCTCCTCCTCCTCCTCTTCCTCCTCCTCCTCCTCCTCCTCCTCCTCTTCTCCTCCTCTTCATCCTCCCTCCTCCTCCTCTTCCTCCTCTTCATCCCTTTTCCCCCCCCCTCCTCCTCTTCATCCTCCCCCCTCCCCTCCTCCTCTTCTCCTTCCCTCTTCTCCTCCTCCTCCCCCCCCTCTCTCCTCCTCCTCTTCCTCTCTTCTCCTCCTCCTCTCCATCCTCTTCATCCTCCTCCTCCTCCTCCTCTCTTCATCCTCCTCTCTCATCCCTCCTCCTCTTCCCTCCTCTTCTCCTCCTCCTCTTCCTCCCATCCTCCTCCTCCTCCCCTTCTTCTCCTCCTCTTCATCCTCTTCCCCCCTCCTCTTCCTCCTCTTCATCCTCCTCCTCTTCATCCTCCTCTTCATCCTCCTCTTCCTCCTCCCCTCCTCCCCCTCCTCCTCTTCATCCTCCTCCTCTTCATCCTCTTCCCTCCTCCTCCTCTTCATCCTCATCCTCCTCCTCCTCTTCATCCTCCCCTTCTCCTCCTCCTCTTCTCCTCCTCCTCTCCATCCTCCTCCTCTTCCTTTTTCTTCTCCTCTTCATCCTCCCCTTCCCCTCCTCCTCCTCCTCTTCTCTCATCCTCCTCCTCCTCTTCTTCTCCTCTTCTCTCTCCTCCTCTTCATCCTCCTCTTCCCTCCCTCCTCTTCCCTCCCCCTCCCCTTCATCCCCTCCCTCTCCCCCTCCTCCTCCCTTCATCCTCCCCTCCTCCTCTCTCCTCCCTCCTCCTCTCCCCCTCCCCCCTCTCCTCCCTTTCCTCTTCTTCCCCCCTCTTCTCTCCTCTCTCCTCATCCTCCTCCTCTCCTCCTCCTCCTCTCTTCCCCTCCTCCTCCTCCTCCTCTTCTCTCTCCTCCTCTCTTCATCTCCTCCTCCTCTCTCCTCCTCTTTATCCTCCCTTCCCCCCTCCTCCTCCTCCTCCTCTTCCCCTCCTCCTCCTCTTCCCCTCCTCTTCTTCCTCCCTCCTCTTCATCCTCCTCTTCTCCTCCTCCTCTTCATCCTCCTCTTCCTCCTCCTCCTCTTCCTCCTCCTCCTCCTCTTCTTCTCCTCTTCTCCTCCTCTTCTTTCCTCCTCTCCTCCTCCTCCTCCTCTCCTCCTCCTCCTCCTCTTCATCCTCCTCTTCATCCTCCTCCTCTTCATCCTCCTCTTCATCCTCCTCCTCTTCATCCTCCTCATCCTCTTCATCCTCCTCCTCTTCATCCTCCTCTTCATCCTCCTCCTCCTCCTCTTCATCCTCCTCCTCCTCCTCTCTCATCCTCCTCTTCATCCTCCTCCTCCTCTTCATCCTCTTCATCCTCCTCCTCTTCATCCTCCTCTTCATCCTCCTCTTCATCCTCTTCATCCTCCTCCTCTTCATCCTCCTCTTCATCCTCCTCCTCCTCTTCATCCTCTTCATCCTCCTCCTCCTCCTCTTCATCCTCCTCCTCCTCCTCTTCATCCTCCTCCTCCTCTTCATCCTCTTCATCCTCCTCCTCCTCCTCCTCCTCCTCCAGCAGTCGTTCCGCTCCTTAAATCTGATTGGCTGAACCGTGTGACATCCTTATCACTCCCCCCCCTCTGATCTTGTGATTGGTATCAGTATGTGATATACAATACATTAATTTAAATCCTAAAATACAGATTGATAGAAACAGAGATCAGCACTAAAGCTGTTCCACTGTTTACAAAGTGTCTTCTGGAGTGTGAACACTAGAGGGCAGTGTGATGGTGAGAGAAAGTGGAATGCTGTTACTCAGAGATCAGCACTAAAGCTGTTCCACTGTTTACAAAGTGTCTTCTGGAGTGTGAACACTAGAGGGCAGTGTGATGGTGAGAGATTAAGAATAAAATGGAATTAAAGCAACTTTTACTAAGTTTATTTGTAAATGCTGAATATCTCCACCTTCATGCAATTTTATATTTCTCCACACGGGGGTGCTAACCCTCTGTATGTATAGCTCCACACTGTGTGTGTGTGTGTGTGTGTGTGTGTCTCAGTGTGTGTGTGTGTGTGTGTGTGTGTGTCTCAGTGTGTGTGTGTGTGTGTGTGTGTGTGTGTGTGTGTCATTCCATCAGTTCTAACAAAAACGTTCTGCGTCGTTGGTTGTGATGAGCTGAAACATTGTAATCAGCGAGGTAATTGATCTCTGATGGTGTTTGTTAAATTGTCCTAACATCAAACAGCTCTGTCTCTTTGATCTTTTATCTTTAAAGTCGTTAAAGTCGTTTGTTGTGATTAACATTGTAACGATCTTCCTTTTGGGTTTTCAGTCTCACGTCTTTAATTCTCCATTTAAACTGATTTTCTGTTAAACTCCATCATTATCTTCTGCTTTATCCTATATTAGGGTCGCGGGGGGGGGGTTCCCCATGCCCATCCAGGGGAGAACGTTTCGGGCGCTGGGCAGATAGACCCACGACAGGGGGGCAATCTATCGCTGGACACACACTCACTCACACAGACACACTCTATATGGGGCAATTTGGAGAACTCGGTTGACCTTGATCCATGTTTTTGGACTGTGGGAGGAAACCGGAGAACCCGGAGGAAACCCACGCGGACACGGGGAGAACATGGAAACTCCACCCAGATGGGGATTTGAACCGGGAATCCCTAGCGCTGAGAGGAGAACATGCCAAACCACTAAGCCACTGTGCCGCCCTTCTCTGTTTCTATCAATCTGTATTTTAGGATTTAAAATAATGTATTGTATATCACACACTGATACCAATCACAAGATCAGAGGGAGCGAGCGATACCAACTGCAGCCGAAGCTTATGAGAGTGTGTTGCGTGTTCCTGATGGGGAAAGCCGTGTGTGTGTGTGTGAGTGTGTGTGTGTGAGAGTGTGTGTGTGAGAGTGTGTGTGTGTGTGTGTGTTGCACAGTAAGCTGACGGGGAATTTGTGTAATAAACTGTTAATCTGAGGTAAAGCCAGCAGACTCCGGCGCCGGACCCGTTCTTTATTCTTTATTAACTCAGCACAGGACTCACACCTATCCCGTCACTTTGACCGTCTCATGATCCTGGACCGTGTGAATGGAGACGTGGACAGACGGTTCCGGAGACGGAGCGCTCCTGGGTTCTGATCCGGGTTGGCCGGCGGTGCGCGTGGCTGACGTTGATGGAGCGCTGGACCTGGTGGGCGGGGCGTCGTCTCCGGGGCGGGGCATCGTCTCCGGGGCGGGGCGTCTCCGTCTGCCATTGTTCAGTAATGTGGGCTAAAGGACAAGGTCACAGAAAGGTGCTTCTGATTGGACGGGGTGTGTTGTGGGGCAGATTTCTGTCCAATCACGTCAGATAATTCTCTGATCACTGACAAGGGCAATTGAATTCTCTAAATTGCCCCATATAGAGTGTGTGTGAGTGTGTCCAGTGATAGATTGCCCCCCTGTCCTGGGTGTATCTGCCCAGCGCCCGAAATGTTCTCCCCTGGATGGGCATGGGGAACATCAGAGGTGGAGCGTGTGTTGTTCTCAGTCTGGGTTCCGATTCAGGTTCTTGTTCTGGACGCAGTGGAGCTGATGTGATTATGGGGTTTTTGCTGAGGGTCAGATTTGGGGCCAACAACTAGAATGTTAATCTGATTTTAACCAGGAGGGCGGGGCTACAGGCATGTGCACACACACTCACACAATCACACACACACTCTCACACATCCACACACTCACACACACACTCACTCACTCACTCACACACACACACACACTCAGAGGTGGTGTTAAAGTCTCTGGGGTGGTTCTGTTGCTGATTGGTTGTTCTATAGAAACTCATCAGCTGATCATTACTAAGGCTGATGGTGAGTGGAGAGAAAAGGAGAACATACCAAAGGTTTTTGCTTGTGACAGAAGACATAAAGACACCGGGACAATTTAGAGCCTCAGACTCAGAGAGGACAGGGACCTCAAAGTGACCCCAGGACCAGGGTTAGAGTCCATAGCAGCATCACTAACAGGGACAGGACGCCAATGTATCACTGGACACACACTCACACTATATGGGGCAATTTAGAGCAGCCAATTCTCCTTGAATCCATGTTTTTGGACTATGGGAGGAAACCGGAGACAGGACAGGGGGGCAATCTATCACTGGACACACACTCACACTCTATATGGGGCCATTTAGAGCAGCCAATTCTCCTTGAATCCATGTTTTTGGACTATGGGAGGAAACCGGAGACAGGACAGGGGGGCAATCTATCACTGGACACACACTCACACTATATGGGGCAATTTAGAGCAGCCAATTCTCCTTGAATCCATGTTTTTGGACTATGAGAGGAAACCGGAGACAGGACAGGGGGGCAATCTATCACTGGACACACACTCACACTCTATATGGGGCCATTTAGAGCAGCCAATTCTCCTTGAATCCATGTTTTTGGACTATGGGAGGAAACCGGAGACAGGACAGGGGGGCAATCTATCACTGGACACACACTCACACTATATGGGGCAATTTAGAGCAGCCAATTCTCCTTGAATCCATGTTTTTGGACTATGGGAGGAAACCGGAGACAGGACAAGGGGGCAATCTATCACTGGACACACACTCACACTCTATATGGGGCCATTTAGAGCAGCCGATTCTCCTTGAATCCATGTTTTTAGACTATGGGAGGAAACCGGAGACAGGACAAAGGGGCAATCTATCACTGGACACACACTCACACTCTATATGGGGCAATTTAGAGCAGCCAATTCTCCTTGAATCCATGTTTTTGGACTATGGGAGGAAACCGGAGACAGGACAGGGGGGCAATCTATCACTGG
>JAFMOC010000581.1:62500-67500 GCA_019802505.1 Corydoras sp. C115 | reverse complement strand
TGTGTCAGTGTGTGTGTCAGTGTGTGTCAGTGTGTGTGAGTGTGTGTGTGTGTGTGTGTGTCAGTGTGTGTGAGTGTGTGTGTGTGTCAGTGTGTGTGAGTGTGTGTGTGTCAGTGTGTGTCAGTGTGTGTGTGTGTCAGTGTGTGTCAGTGTGTAAGTGTGTAAAGCGTGTGTCAGTGTGTGTGTGTGTCAGTGTGTGTGTCAGTGTGTGTGTAAGTGTGTGTAAGTGTGTGTAGGTGTGTGTCAGTGTGTGTGTCAGTGTGTGTGTAAGTGTGTGTAAGTGTGTGTCAGTGTTTGTGAGTGTGTCAGTGTGTGTGTTAGTGTGTAAGTGTGTGTCAGTGTGTGTGTCAGTGTGTGTGAGTGTGTGTGTGTAAGTGTGTGTCAGTGTGTGTGAGTGTGTGTGTTTCAGTGTGTCAGTGTGTGTGTCAGTGTGTGTCAGTGTGTGTGTCAGTGTGTCAGTGTGTGTGTCAGTATGTTTCAGTGTGTAAGTGTGTGTAAGTGTGTGTCAGTGTGTGTGTCAGTATGTTTCAGTGTGTAAGTGTGTGTAAGTGTGTGTAAGTGTGTGTCAGTGTGTGTGTCAGTATGTTTCAGTGTGTAAGTGTGTGTAAGTGTGTGTCAGTGTGTTTCAGTGTGTCAGTGTGTGTGTGAGTGTGTCAGTGTGTGTCAGTGTGTGTGTCAGTGTGTCAGTGTGTGTGTCAGTATGTTTCAGTGTGTAAGTGTGTGTAAGTGTGTGTCAGTGTGTGTGTCAGTGTGTGTGTCAGTATGTTTCAGTGTGTAAGTGTGTGTAAGTGTGTGTCAGTGTGTGTGTCAGTATGTTTCAGTGTGTAAGTGTGTGTAAGTGTGTGTCAGTGTGTGTCAGTGTGTGTGTCAGTGTGTGTGTCAGTATGTTTCAGTGTGTAAGTGTGTGTAAGTGTGTGTCAGTGTGTGTGTCAGTATGTTTCAGTGTGTAAGTGTGTGTCAGTGTGTGTCAGTGTGTGTGTAAGTGTGTGTCAGTGTGTGTCAGTGTGTGTGTCAGTGTGTGTCAGTGTGTGTGTCAGTATGTTTCAGTGTGTAAGTGTGTGTAAGTGTGTGTAAGTGTGTGTGTCAGTGTGTGTCAGTGTGTGTCAGTGTGTGTCAGTGTGTGTCAGTGTGTATCAGTGTGTGTGAGTGTGTGTCAGTGTGTGTCAGTGTGTGTCAGTGTGTTTTCAGAAAGTTTTGATGGCTTTTTAATTCATGAATGAGATCACGTGTTTAAGATCCACTGCTGTTTGTAATGGAAGATTTGGCGGCCCCTGTGGCAGAACCGTGTAAGTGCAGCTTACGGATCAACATGCTGTTTGGAGTTTAGACCTGCTTTAATGAAATGTTGGGGGGGTTATGATAATATATTTATTATAATTAATTAATTAATTAATTAGCAGTAGTAGTATTATAATTATTAAAATTAATAAACATTAATAAACTCTGGGGTTTAAATTTGGGATGGAGCTGTGGGGGTGGGGGTGGGGGGTCCATGTTAGTTTAGGACCCCCAATGCCATCTGTTAAAAGTTATGCTCTTACCCTTCATTCTTAAAATCAACCTTGGAAACCGCACTTAGGTGGTTTACACGAGGCTGTGGTAGCACAGCGGTTAGGGTGGTGGTGCTAGCACTCTGAAGTTTGTGGTCCAGTGATGTTCTCAAGGTGGGACAACTCAAGAGTCTGGGATGTGGTAGCTCAGTGGTTAGGGTGGTGGTGCTATCACTCTGAAGGTTTTGGTCCAGTGATGTTCCCAAGGTGGGACAACTCAAGACTCTGGGATGTGGTAGCTCAGTGATTAGGGTGGTGGTGCTGTGACTCTGAAGGTTTTGGTCCAGTGATGTTCCCAAGGTGGGACAACTCAAGACTCTGGGATGTGGTAGCTCAGTGGTTAGGGTGGTGGTGCTATCACTCTGAAGGTTTTGGTCCAGTGATGTTCCCAAGGTGGGACAACTCAAGACTCTGGGATGTGGTAGCTCAGTGATTAGGGTGGTGGTGCTGTGACTGAAGGTTTTGGTCCAGTGATGTTCCCAAGGTGGGACAACTCAAGAATCTGGGATGTGGTAGCTCAGTGGTTATGGTGGTGGTGCTGTGACTCTGAAGGTTTTGGCCAGTGATGTTCCCAAGGTGGGACAACTCAAGAGTCTAGGATGTGGTAGCTCAGTGGTTAGGGTGGTGGTGCTAGCACTCTGAAGGTTTTGGTCCAGTGATGTTCCCAAGGTGGGACAACTCAAGAATCTGGGATGTGGTAGCTCAGTGGTTATGGTGGTGGTGCTGTGACTGAAGGTTTTGGCCCAGTGATGTTCCCAAGGTGGGACAACTCAAGAGTCTGGGATGTGGTAGCTCAGTGGTTATGGTGGTGGTGCTGTGACTGAAGGTTTTGGCCCAGTGATGTTCCCAAGGTGGGACAACTCAAGAGTCTGGGATGTGGTAGCACAGTGGTTATGGTGGTGGTGCTGTGACTCTGAAGGTTTTGGTCCAGTGATGTTCCCAAGGTGGGACAACTCAAGAGTCTGGGATGTGGTAGCTCAGTGGTTAGGGTGGTGGTGCTATCACTCTGAAGGTTTTGGTCCAGTGATGTTCCCAAGGTGGGACAACTCAAGAATCTGGGATGTGGTAGCTCAGCGGTTATGGTGGTGGTGCTGTGACTGAAGGTTTTGGCACAGTGATGTTCCCAAGGTGGGACAACTCAAGAGTCTGGGATGTGGTAGCACAGTGGTTAGGGTGGTGGTGCTGTGACTGAAGGTTTTGGTCCAGTGATGTTCCCAAGGTGGGACAACTCAAGAGTCTGGGATGTGGTAGCTCAGTGATTAGGGTGGTGGTGCTATCACTCTGAAGGTTTTGGTCCAGTGATGTTCCCAAGGTGGGACAACTCAATAGTCTGGCATGTGGTAGCACAGTGGTTAGGGTGGTGGTGCTATTACTCTGAAGGTTTTGGTCCCGTGATGTTCCCATGGTGGGACAAGACAAGAGTCTGGGATGTGGTAGCTCAGTGGTTAGGGTGGTGGTGCTGTGACTCTGAAAGTTTTGGTCCAGTGATGTTCCCAAGGTGGGACAACTCAAGAGTCTGGGATGTGGTAGCTCAGTGGTTAGGGTGGTGGTGCTATCACTCTGAAGGTTTTGGTCCAGTGATGTTCTCAGGGTGGGACAACTCAAGAGTCTGGGATGTGGTAATGCAGTGGTTAAGGTGGTGGTGCTATCACTTTGAAGGTTTTGGTCCAGTGATGTTCTCAAGGTGGGTCATTGGTCATTGAGCAAGACCGTACACTCAAGAGTCTGGGATGTGGTAGCTCAGTGGTTAGGGTGGTGGTGCTGTGACTCTGAATGTTTTGGTCATTGGTCATTGAGCAAGACCGTCCACTCAAGACTCTGGGATGTGGTAGCTCAGTGGTGAGGATGTCGGGCCAGGGTTCAAATCCCACCTCCACTGAAGTTACCCACATGGGTCCTTGAGCAAGACCCTTAAGCGTCATGGCTCCAGGGGGCGCCGAATGTCAATGAGTTTACGAACTCTAATGACAAATCAACAGCTGGTCGTTTTTAATGTTATCTTTATTTTTATGGAGGCATGGTGGAGTAGATGTTAGTCCTGTTCACCAGGTGATCTGGGTCTGCTTTCTGAAATTTTGCATGTTCTCCCCGTGTAGGTGTGGGTTACCGTGGGTTAGCTTTGAGAGTTTCAGTTACAATTGTTTCCAACAGGGAAGGGCAGAAAATTGTTTATGTGCCTCGCTGTTCCCTCTGTTTATTATGGGATGGCGACATCCTTCCCCCGGTGACTGGCGGCGCTTTGGGAGCGATACGTCGAGTGAAACCTGGTTCCGCCGGGTTTCACCGGGGACATTCCCGTGACTGTGATCTGTAACCAGGTGACTGGAGGTGTCACTGTGTTTAGTGTAAACACTCTATTGTTAAATCTCGAACCCGTGTTTGTTTAATAACAGCTACAAGGAGCGGGTGATGGGTGTGTCCGTGTGCGTAGGCGAGCCGTCTGATTGGCCCGTTTGGCCGCTCTCTGTTTTGATGCTAATCTCTTCTCGGGAGACGTTGACGTGCGGCTCTCGCTTCGGAGAACTCGACACTTACAAACACACGATCATAAACAACAAGTAACTCTGAGTAGCAGGATTCCGGTTTCCCTCACCATCACACTGCCCTCTAGTGTTCACACTCCAGAAGACACTTTGTAAACAGTGGAACAGCTTTAGTGCTGATCTCTGAGTAACAGCATTCCACTTTCTCTCACCATCACACTGCCCTCTAGTGTTCACACTCCAGAAGACACTTTGTAAACAGTGGAACAGCTTTAGTGCTGATCTCTGAGTAACAGCATTCCACTTTCTCTCACCATCACACTGCCCTCTAGTGTTCACACTCCAGAAGACACTTTGTAAACAGTGGAACAGCTTTAGTGCTGATCTCTATCCTGTTACTCAGCGATCAGCGTTCACGTGAATAAACATTGTAGACAAATGAGATCAAACAGAAGGCAAAATGATTCAAAAGAATCGATTCATCTGAGTGATTCATCCCACTCACATTTGGACGCCGGTCAGCTGCATGTCCACTCCTCGAAATTTACACCAGACAGAAGTAATGGAGCGCCGTTTCAGCAGCAGCGTTATGTTAGTCATTCCGTTTAGAATGTTGTGATGTCACAGTGAGGTGTGTCCACCTGTACCACCCCGGCCCCGCCCTTACCCCTCCCTTACCCCTCCCTTACCCCTCCCAGGGGCAGCATTGTTGGCGTTGATACGTACCTCGCAGTGCCATTCGTAGTATTGTGATCTAAAAATGTGTTGCCATGGAAACCTAATCTCTAAGGCTCCAGACCAGCAGACCTCCTCCACCACCCGCCGCTCCTCCACCCACCGCTCCTCCACCCAACACTCCTCCACCCAACGCTCCTCCACCCAACGCTCCTCCACCCGCCGCTCCTCCACCCGCCGATCCTCCACCCAACACTGCTCCACCCATCGCTCCATCACACCTCCATCACAT
>JAFMOC010000581.1:52500-55000 GCA_019802505.1 Corydoras sp. C115 | reverse complement strand
CCGCCCCGCCCTGCCCCGCCCCGCCCCGCCAGAATCCATGGCCTGAGGGAACAGTGTGCATTGTGATGTTAATGCTGATTAGTGTAATTACAGAAATAATTACGTCCCGATCGCTTTATAATGGAATCCCGTTCTACTGGCACCACCACCACGCCTCCACCACCCGACAACCTCCACTCACAGAACAATGTTCTGAGACTCGAGAACACAACAACAGCCACATAGAACCCATCACGCCTTCATCTATTAATTGATTCATTTATTCATTATCTTCTGCTTTATCCTCTATTAGGGTCGTTGGGGGGGGGGGGGGGGGGGGGGGGGGGGGGGTTCCCCATGCCCATCCAGGGGAGAACGTTTCAGGCGCTGGGCAGATACACCCAGGACAGGGGGGCAATCTATCCCACAGACAATCACTCACACAATAGACTCTATATGGGGCAATTTGGAGAATTCAGTTCACCTTGAATCCATGTTTTTGGGCTGTGGGAGGGAACAGGAGTGTGGCGTTCTCCTCGGTACTGAGGGATCTATAAGGGTCGCGGTGGGGGGGGGGGGTTCTCCATGCCCATCCAGGGGAAAACGTTTCGGGCGCTGGGCAGATGCACCCAGGACAGGGGTCAATCTATCACTGGGCACACACTCACTCTATATGGGGCAATTTGGAGAATTCAGTTCACCTTGAATCCATGTTTTTTGGACTGTGGGAGGGAACCGGAGTGTGGGTTTCCTTCGGGTTCCCCGATTTGGCTGCCACAGTCCAAAAACATGGATTCAAGGTGAATTGCCAGTGCTCAATTGCACTTGGGTGGCATGGTGGTGAAGTGATTACAATGTTCTCCTCTGTGCTGAGGGATCTATTAGGGTCGCGGCGGTGGGGGGGTTCTCCATGCACATCCAGGGGAGAACGTTTGGGGCGCTGGGCAGATACACGCAGGTCAGGGGGGCAATCTATCCCACAGACAATCACTCACACAATAGACTTTATATGGGGCAATTTGGAAAACTCAATTGACCTTGATCCATGTTTTTGGACTGTGGGAGGAAACCGGAGAACCCGGAGGAAACCCACGCGGACACGGGGAGAACATGGAAACTCCACCCAGATTGTGATTCGAACCGGGAATCCCCAGCGCTGAGAGGAGAACATGCTAAACCACTAAGCCCCCGGCGCTGGATTGTGAGCCAGATGGACGTTCTCCACACGGAACCTCATCAGGCGAGCGATCGGTTCTCAGACCCTGATCATCTGCTTCCACGGTTCTTTCTGAGGTGGAGGTGTGGAGATGTTCCGTGGGCGCTGTGGACCATTCTGAAGTGCCCACTGGTTCCTATCCCTGCACATTACGTTCTTATCGGCCTGGCCCGTCACCTTCAGTGTTCCTCACCTTTGTTACACACTCCTGTTCTCCGGCCTCGGCTCTCCTGACACACCCTGGAACTTTGCTCCCTCTGGAGATCCTGGAGGGAGAGCAAGGTGGGTGGGAGGGGGCACCTTCGGGCTCCGCCCCTCGGGAGCATTGAGCAAACCGGTCGCCACCTCCAGCATTCACTCCACGCTCCCACAGCAGAGGGTGTTCTAGAGCGCTGTGACGGGAGAACGAGCGAGAGAGAGAGAGGGAGGGAGTCTAGAACACTCAGGAGCAAGTGCATGAGAGAGAGAGAGAGAGAGCGAGCGAGAGACACCGACGCACAGTGGTGGTGGAGGTGCATCTGACTTTGGGCTCACAGAATACGGGTTCTTCTGGAGAAGCAGGTACAGCGTTCCTCTGGTTCCTCAGGTTCCTCAGGTTCCTCCGGTTCCTCTACTGATGCTCCAGATTCTGGGGTTCCACCTAAACTCCAACCCAGCAACTATTTCTGTTACATGTAGAAGTGTGTGTGTGTGTGTGTGTGTGTGTGTTCTCGCCTAACCTGATCTAGAACCTCAGGGGAGTTCACGGTTCTATCAGTCTGTTAGTGTGTGAGGGTTCCTCTCGCCAACGTCTGCCTTGGTCCTGGTCTTTGGACTCTGCTGTGTTTGCAGTTGGGGTGGGCCGTGTGTGTGTCTGTGTGTGTGTGTGTGTGTGTGTGTGTGTGTGTGTTATCAGTTATATCCTGCATATTTGATTCAGTTCTGCAGGTTCTCCTAACAGAACGTTTCTCTCTTATAGATTGAGAGTGTTGTTGGCGCTGAGTAATCGGGAAACGGCTTTTATTCTGGACGTTGGGTATTAATGATAAAAGTCCTGATCAGCCCCCCGGGGTCGCTGAATCTGCCCCCCATACGGAGTCCGGGGGAGCCGGCCAACCGGCGGGCAGCACCGTTCTACGTTCCGTTATCTGTTGCTTTGAAGTGAGCAAGTGTTACATTTGGAGAACGTTGAGAATGTTTAGAACGTTGAGAACGTTTAGAACGTTGAGAACGTTTAGAACCTTTAGAACATTTAGAACCTTTAGAACATAGAGTACATTGAGAACATTGAAAATGTTTAGAACATTGAGGACGTTTAGAACATTT
>JAFMOC010000581.1:42500-45000 GCA_019802505.1 Corydoras sp. C115 | reverse complement strand
AACCGGGAATCCCTAGAGCTGAGAGGAGAACATGCTAAACCACTAAACCACCGTGCCGCCCCACGTCATCTAGTCCATTTATAAACTGAATGCCGATCACTGAGTAACAGGATTCCACTTTCTCTCACCATCACACTGCCCTCTAGTGTTCAGACTCCAGAAGACACTTTGTAAACAGTGGAACAGCTTTAGTGCTGATCTCTGAGTAACAGCATTCCACTTTCTCTCACCATCACACTGCCCTCTAGTGTTCAGACTCCAGAAGACACTTTGTAAACAGTGGAACAGCTTTAGTGCTGATCTCTGAGTAACAGCATTCCACTTTCCTCCCACAGTCCAAAAACATGGATCAAGGGCAACTGAATTCTCCAAATTGCCCCATATAGAGTGTGTCTGTGTGAGTGAGTGTGTGTTCAGTGATAGATTGCCCCCCTGTCCTGGGTGTATCTGCCCAGCGCCCGAAACGTTCTCCCCTGGGTCGGCATGCGCCCCCCCACCCATTCTATAAACCCTGAACTATTTGGATATTGCAGAACCTTTCTGTTGGCCTGTTGGTGGTGCAGTGCTCTGATTTTGGTCTCAGCTGAACGAACAGCTTTGTCCTTTATTCAAATCAAGAGTCTGAGACAGAGAACGTCCAGCTCTTAAACTCTGAGAGGGTTCGAGAGGGGACAGTGAAGGGTTCTCACATCAGTTCTGTGTTCTCAGTGCTTTGAGTTGCTTTAAGGTTTTTATGAAGATTTAACATTTTAAACAACAAAGCTCATCCATTAGATCCTCCCCTCTCCAGGTTTGAATCCCAATCTGGGTGAAGTTTGCATGTTCTCCCCGTGTCAATGTGGGTTTCCTCCCACATTCCAAAAACATGGATTCAAGGTGAATCAACTGCTCCTCATTTGATTTGTGTCCTCTGATTTGTATAAAATCCATCCTCCCCTTGGGTGGCACGATGGCTTTGTGGTTTAGCATGTTCTCCTCTCAGCGCTAGGGATTCCCGGTTCGAATCCCCATCTGGGTGGAGTTTGCATTTTCTCCCCGTGTCCGTGTGGGCTTCCTCCGGGTTCTCCGGTTTCCTCCCACAGTCCAAAAACATGGATCAAGTCAATTGAGTTCTCCAAATTGCCCCATATAGAGTGTGTGTGTCCTGGGTGTATCTGCCAGCGCCTGAAACGTTCACCACTGGATGGGCATGGGGAACCCCCCCCCACCCCACACACACACTCAACCCTAGTAGATGATTAAGTGGAAGATAATGAATAATTTTACAAATAGAATGAATGGGTGTGTCTACTGGTCGCGGGTGGTATTGCCGGCACAATTGTGAAGATTTGGTGCAGTTGTGTTTTGTCATGTGACCTATCCTTACCTGTTTAAAAGCCCTTCCTTGACATTGTTTTGTGTTATGGTTGTGGTTCACCCGGTGTCTTCTGCATTGAAGACCATCCTTGAACCATCGACACTGTTGGACGCTGTCCTTTCTAGCCATGGGATCGGCTGTTTGAAACAGGTTGGCTTAGTGGTTTTTCACGTTCTCTTCTTAGCGCTGGGTATCCAGGTTCGAAACACGGATTCAAGGTGAATTGAATGCTCTAAATTGCCCCATATAGTGTGTTAGAGTGGTAGAGGATTATGCAGAAGATAATGAAAGAATGATGTAGTGGTTATAACAATCACTCTGATCAAAGTTGACAAATAAAACAAATGAAGAAGGTATTGTGTGTTCCACAAGGCCTGGTGTTAGGTCCCCTGCTATTGTTGTTACATATGTTTCTGGGCGTGTGAAAAATGATTACTATGGCGATGCTGATGAGTTAAGGGACGTCTTCTCATTTCAGATTGATCTGATCGTATAAAGTGTGTGTGTGTGTGCGTGTGTGTAACCTATACAAATCCACCTTATTGCTATAATTACTACGACATTCGACATACTTTCTCTTTGGAAGCCTGTGGAGGTTTATATACTCTTTATACACTTACAAAGCGCGCCTCACGGTGTTGCACCACCTCAGCGTGGTCGAGCGACATCACTGATTGGTGACTAAGCGTGTTTAGCGCCATCTTGTGCAGGAAAACTTATATTTAAATTTATAAACTGACATTGTGTTGTTTGGTTTCTTATCTTTTTCTCTTAGTTTGAAATTTACGTTTACACTGTTCACAGAAATCGTCGTCGTCAATAAGAGACCGGTATATAATATATATAATATATATAACCAGTATAACTGTAATATATACACAAACTGTAATATATACACAAACTGTAATATATACACAAACTGTAATATATACACAAACTGTAATATATACACAAACTCTAATATATACACAAACTTAATATATACACAAACTTAATATATACACAAACTGTAATATATACACAAACTTAATATATACACAAACTGTAATATATACACAAACATAATATATACACAAACTCTAATATATACACAAACTGTAATATATACACAAACTTAATATATACACAAACTGTAATATATAC
>JAFMOC010000581.1:32500-37500 GCA_019802505.1 Corydoras sp. C115 | reverse complement strand
TGTGTGTGTTATCTGTGTGTGTGTGTGTGTGTGTTATCTGTGTGTGTGTGTGTGTGTGTGTGTCTGCAAGTTATATGTGTGTGGTATGTATGTATGTGTGTGTGTAAGTGTGTGTGTGTCTGTGTGTGTTTGTGTGTGTGTGTGTGTGTGGTATGTGTGTCTGTGGTATATATATATATATATATATATATATATATATATATATATATATATATATATATATATATGTGTGTGAGTGTGTGTGTCTATGTGTGTGTTTGTGGTATGTGTGTGTGTGTGGTATGTGTGTTTGTGGTATATATATATATATATATGTGTGTGTGTGTGTGTGTGTGTGTGTGTGGGTGTGTGTGTGTGGTATGTGTGTTTGTGAGTGTGTGTGTTTTTGGTACGTGTGTGGTATGTGTGTGTGTGTGGTCTATATATATATGTGTGTCTATGTGTCTGTGTTTGTGGTATGTGTGTGTTGTGTGTGTGTGTGTGTGTGGTCTATATATATGTGTGTGTATGTGTGTCTATGTGTCTGTGTTTGTGGTATGTGTGTGTTGTGTGTTGTGTGTGTGTGTGTGTGTGTGTGTGTGTGTGTGTGTGTGTGTCTGTGTGTGTGTGTGTGTGTGTGTGTGTGTACAATACAGGGAGGGTATTGTGTTGTTTGTGTGTGTGTGTCTGTGTGGTCTATATATGTGTGTGTGGGTTCTGCTCCGCTTCATCTGAAGGAGATGGATGGATGTGGATCAGTCAGGTTTTCTCAGGTTCTCCGTGTGGGGTTTCTGGGCCCCCTCCCCCAGGGGCACCTTCTCAGGGACTTTTTCCTTGCCACTGCCGCTTTGGCTTGTTCTCTATATAAATGTAAACGAATATCATGTGACGGCATCTGACCCTCCGTCCTGTTTCCTCAGCCTCCAGCTCCGATTGGCCGCCTGTGTCAGAATGACAGCGGAAGACTCCGCCTCTGCCGTCAGCATGAGCCACGCCAACGCCTCCGGTTCCAAAGCGGCCGGCGGCCACCCGCTCCGCCACGAGTCCGTCCCGGAGGGCGTGGCCGGGGCCCCCAACGAAGCGGCCCTCGTGGCCCTTATGGAGCAGTCGGGCTACAAGATGGTCCAAGAGAACGGGCAGCGCAAGTACGGCCCCCCCCCCGGCTGGCAGGGCCCCTCGCCCCCCCGCGGCTGCGAGATATTCGTGGGTAAGATCCCGCGCGACGTGTACGAGGACGAGCTGGTGCCCGTGTTCGAGACGGTGGGCCGGATCTACGAGATGCGCCTGATGATGGACTTCGACGGGAAGAACCGCGGCTACGCCTTTGTCATGTACACGCAGAAGCGCGAGGCCAAGCGCGCCGTGCGAGAGCTCAACAACTACGAGGTGCGGCCCGGCCGCCTGCTGGGCGTCTGCTCCAGCGTCGACAACTGCCGCCTGTTCATCGGCGGGATCCCCAAGACCAAGAAGCGCGAGGAGATCCTGGAGGAGGTCTCCAAGGTGACGGAGGGGGTTCTGGACGTGATCGTGTACGCCAGCGCCGCGGACAAGATGAAGAACCGCGGCTTCGCCTTCGTGGAATACGAATCCCACCGCGCGGCCGCCATGGCCCGCAGGAAACTGATGCCGGGGCGGATTCAGGTACGTCGTCGCCGGGATTGCGCTTCTGATTGGCCAAGCCGTGTGACATCATCAACAATAACACACCCCTCTGAGCACTTCATATTCATATCAATGCGTGATATACAATACGATCAGCACTACACCTGTTACACTGTTTATAAACTGGCTTCTGTAATTTGGCCACTAGAGGGCAGTATGCTTGTTAGAGAAACCGGAATACTGGTACTCAGCGATCAGCATTCACTTTAAAAAAAAAAAACGGACTAGATGACATCGCGGAAGAGTTCTGTAGTTTGGACACTAGAGGGCCGTATGAGGGTTAGAGAAACCGGAATCCTGTTACTCAGCGATCAGCATTCACTTTAAAAACCGGACTAGATTACGTTGTTATTACGTATTAAAGTGTGTGTGTGTGTAAGTAAGATGAATACTAAATTTGAACACTAGAGGGCAGTATGATGGTTAGAGAAACCGGAATCCTGTTACTCAGTGACCAGCATTCGCTTTAGATACCAGACTCGATTACGTTGTCATTACGTATTAAAGTGTGTGTAAGTAAGTTTTGATGAATAAGTGACGGGAAAGGACGAGGCTACGTGGGGAACCAGTCCTCGTCAGGTTCTTTCTTAATTTCAACGTACTAGAGTCCACGTTAAAAAAAAACGACTCGATGACATCACGAAAGATGACACCACGAAATGGCCATATGAGGGTTAGAGAAACCGGAATCCTGTTACTCAGCGATCAGCGTTCACTTTTAAAAAAACGGACCAGATGACATCACAGAAGAGTTCTGTAATTTGGCCACTAGATGGCCGTATGAGGGTTAGAGAAACCGGAATCCTGTTACTCAGTGACCAGCGTTCACTTTAGAAACCGGACTCGATTACGTTGTTATTACGTATTAAAGTGTATGTAAGTAAGTTATGATGAATAAGTGATGGGAAAGGACCGAGGCTACGCGGGGAACCGGTCCTCGTCGGGTTCTTTCATATCATGAACGCAGACTGTTCTCCGTGCTAACCGGTTTCCTGTGCGTCCAGCTGTGGGGCCACCAGATCGCCGTGGACTGGGCGGAGCCGGAGATCGACGTGGACGAGGACATCATGGAGACGGTGAAGATCCTGTACGTGCGCAACCTGATGATCGAGACGTCGGAGGAGACGCTGCGCGTGACCTTCAGCCAGTTCAACCCCGGCTGCGTGGAACGCGTCAAGAAGATCCGCGACTACGCCTTCGTGCACTTCGCCTGCCGCGACGACGCCGTGGTCGCCATGGACAACCTGAACGGGACCGAGATCGAGGGCTCCTGCATCGAGGTGACGCTGGCCAAGCCGGTGGACAAGGAGCAGTACACCCGCTACCAGAAGGCGTCCAAGGGGACGGCCAGCTGCGACGCGGCGGCGCCGCAGAGCTACGTTTATCAGTGCGACCCCTTCACGCTCGCCTACTACGGCTACCCCTACAACACCCTCATCGGACCCAACCGGGACTACTTCATCAAAGGTTAGAGACACGCCGACCCCCCCCCTCCCCTCGTTACTGTTAATTAAACATGTACGAAGCTGATTGATATGGCCGAAAGTATGGAGACGCCATTCCAATATTAAGTTTACATTTTTCACGTAGGTTTTTGACGCGTTCTACACTTTTATTTAACACTTGAAAGGGGGGAAGGGGGGGGGATGTCCCTAAGCCCCTCCTTCTTTTTTTTCTTTAATAATTTGCTGAAACAACCATTCAGAATTGATTAATTATCTCACCTGATTAGTCTTCACGCCCAGAGATAGGTAGCCGTCCTGTTCTTCCCTTACCCCGAAGACAATGACTGAATAAATTAATAAATAAATAAATTATTTTACACTTAATCATCTAGTAGGGTTACAGAGGGGGTGTGTGGGGGCAAGGGACCATCGCTGGGCACACACTCACCCCCACAGACACACACTTTATACTTTATGGGGCAATTTAGAGCCTACGCTTCACCTTGAGTCCATGTTTCTGGACTGTGGGAGGGAACCCGGAGAACCCGGAGGAAGCCCATGCGGACACGGGGAGAACATGCAAACTCCACCCAGATTGGGATTCGAACCGGGGATCCCCAGCGCTGATGGGCGTACCCCCTGTACCACCATGCGGCCCGATCTTTATTTGTCTCTGTAATGTGATAAGTGGATTCTGTCCATTCATTGGTCGGTGGGTTAGCTCCTCCGTTCCAAAGATGACGACGATGATGATGATGATGATGATGATGATGATGATGATGGTGAAGATACCATTCCATTCCACTGATCGACCACCTCACTGGTCATATAGATGGACTTTGTAGTTCTTTAATTACAAACTGTAGTCCATCCGGTTCTCCACTTCACTTTGTTCTCTGATGATCAGAACCCCACACGGCAGGTGTGGTTAGGGTGGTTGGACTGACACTGAACACACACACACACACACACACCTGCACCACCATGTCAGCAGTTCTCCACTAGAACAGTAGAACTTTAGTTGTGACGTCCTAAAGTCCAAGGTTGGAAACGTGTGGTAAAGACGAGCCGATCAGGCGTCCTCATACTTTTGGCCGTGTGGTGTGTCATGTGATCTCCATGCAGGTTGATCACCTTTATAACCTGTGACCTCGGTGAATCAGCCGGTGTTTAGATTTCGTCTCCGCGCCGCCGATCACGTGATTCTAACGCTGAAGCTGACAGACCAATCGGGCGTCGAGGCAGCATCAGAATGATTATGGACCAACCACCACACCGTCCCGCCATTAATCACCCTGCTGCATGGACCCCACTGCAGAGCCTGGGAGAACATGCCAAATCTCAAACGGCTGTGATCCGACACCCTTTACAGAGATCATCGGTGTGCCCATTTTAGAATGTAGAACGTAGAACGTAGACTCAGCGGCCACTTTATTAGCTCCGCCTCCTTCACCGTCCCTTAGATCAGATCCAACTTCAACTTATTTATTTATTTTTTATTTATTTTACTTAGTGGTTTAGCACGTTCGCCTCTCAGCGCTAGGGATTCCCGGTTCGAATCCCCATCTGGGTGGAGTTTCCATGTTCTCCCCGTGTCTGCGTGGGTTTCCTCTGGGCTCTCCGGTTTCTTCCCACAGTCCAAAAACATGAATCAAGTCAATTGAGTTCTCCAAATTGCCCCATATAGAGTGTGTCTGTGTGAGTGAGTGTGTGCCCAGCGATAGATTGGTGCCCTGTCCTGGGTCTATCAGCCCAGAGCCCGAGACGTTCTCCCCTGGATGGGCATGGGGAACCCCACCGCAACCCTAATAGAGGATAAAGTGGAAGATAATGAATGAATTTTTAACAATCGTACGACGTCACAGAGCAGCTTTACAGAGTTCTAAACCAAGAGACCAAGAGACGGCGGCAAGA
>JAFMOC010000581.1:10000-27500 GCA_019802505.1 Corydoras sp. C115 | reverse complement strand
GGGTCATATTCACAATGGGGGGGATTCACAATTGGGCAAATTCACAATAGGGGGATTTCATAATGGGTCAAATTTACAATGGGGGGAATTCATAATGGGGCGAATTCACAATTGGTCATATTCACAATGGGGGAATTCGTAATGGGGCAAATTCACAATGGGGTGAATTCACAATGGGTCATATTCACAATGGGGCGAATTCACAATGGGGCAAATTCACAATGGGGCATATTCACAATGGGGGAATTCGTAATGGGGCAAATTCACAATGGGGTGAATTCACAATGGGGCGAATTCACAATGGGGCAAATTCACAATAGGGGCAAATTCACAATGGGGCAAATTCACAATGGGGGCAAATCAAATTGGGGGGAAATTCACAATGGGGCAAATTCACAATGGGGAATATACACAATAGGGGGAATTTGTAATGGGGCAAATTCACAATGGAGGGAATTCCTGCAAGGCGCGAATTCTGTTTTGAAAGTAGGGTACCCAATGGGAACCATGGTTCAGAAATGGGCTCTTCTATGAATTGCCCCACTCTAATCACTGATCAATAACTGACTGCATTGAGTGGCTCAGGTTTAACGTCGTAAACGTGAACCGATAGCTGTATGGCTGCGGCGGCGTCTCATGTGACCATATGACCTAACGACCCCTTCAGCGACTGAAGTTCGAGGTGAAGTGAAGAATGCCCCCTCGGATTCAGACTGTGTTATTGATTATGTTGATGGCTCAGTCTCTATGCTTTTTCTTTATTTCTTGTTGCTTTTGTTTGAAGTTTCTGGACTCTGAGACGCGTCCTCCACCCGTTTCCCTCCACAATATCGTCCACGTACACCACCGTCAACAATCGTCTGATTGGCTGTGCACTCATTCCACGTAGCTGGTTCCCCTTTCAACTAAACTCAAGACTTTTTTTTTTCTTTTTAATTTTTACTCAAGAATTCCGAACAGGATGACACTCCGACAGAGCCCCGCCCACTTTACACTCCCGCCGTCGCGTGGTCTCGCTGTATCTGAAGGAACGCGGCGACATTTACGAGGCCTGTCTTTCAAGAAAACAAAACAAAAAAAAAACGTAAACTGACAATTAAAAAAAAAAAAAACTGTCACCTGCTGAGCAGAGACTGAAGATGGAAAGTATTCGAGGACGTCGGAGCCCAAGTGTTGTGTTTCCTGCAGGTTCCTGAGGTTCTCGCCTCGAGACTTGAGACCTTAAACTTTCCATTGTTGTTTTTTTTTTGTTTGCTTTTTGTTTCATTTGTTCGTTCTCACTGTTGTCTGAAGGCTTTGTTTTGAAGTATAAAGTACGTACTAAGCTCTGACGTACTTGCTGGTAGGACACGCCCACCGTAGCAGGTGGAGGTTCCGCGTTCTGCGTTTAAGCGGTGTGGGCGACGGGAACGCTGACGACTGAAGAACCGCAGCGTGATGTTCTGTGTTTCTGGAGTTATTTACACCTTTAAACGGTATTATTCCGCTTCATTAAAGCAGCGATCGAACCGCAACTGGAAGCAGTTGATATTAGCCCCGCCCCCCACTATGACACAAAACTAATTTGCTGCTAATAATACACAAGCAATTAAAACCAAATCGTCAGTGATAACAAAGCCAAGCCACGATTACGGTCATACGTACCAATTACAAACCCGCGGGTCCTGAGGTTTGAATCTGGGATTCAGGACATGTGACTCGATTATAAACAATTTTTAAAAATGCGATGAACCAATGTGCCGATGCCGATCTATGCAAAACACTGCTTCCTGTCGAGCACGGTCTCCATGGCGACTGAAGTGGTGTGTAGTCCTCACTCTTGATACCGAAGTGCACTTAGAAATTGTGTCGTTGGGCACGCTGAGCACGGTGAAGACGTGACGGCGACCCGTACCTCGTCTAGTCCAGCCTTTTTTTGGACTGTGAGGTGGATGTGTACTTGAAAGTTCTGTCCTGAACACTGGATTCTAAGCAGTATGTGGTTCTCCAATGTGGAGGAGTCTCTGTAATGCTGTAGAACGTCGTGTTTTAACTCCATCGTTTGACAAGAAATGTTTTTAGCAACAGTGACCACTATTGGTTACGCGTAGAACCACTGGGACAGAGGCTCCTCCATGACCTGTGACCTCCTACACCACAGGGAGGAGCAGTGATGGAACCCTGATATTATGTGAGGAACGCAGCTACTGAACCTCATGCAGCAAAGTTATTAAATTCATTTTATTGTTTAATAATTGGCCGTTTTTGTTCCCCCGTCCTCTCCTGTAATTGTTGCGCTATCGTGATGATTTTCGCAGGACACGTCCCTCTCGCAGGTCAGTTGAGTGTGTCTATACAGATAAGGAATCGGTCAAAGCGTTCCTGAGATATTCCCATTTTCTGAGCCAAAATTCCCTTTCACTTTGCATTATGGTAGTTTTCGCACTCGCGTAACTCGTCCAGTGTTTGAGCTAAGAAAACCAAATTGGCTGGAGTCGTAGATGGCTGTAGCCAGACCAGTTTTATGAAATCTTAGAGTGATTGCAGTTTTCATTTGCTCGTGATCACTCTTTAAATTTGGCCTAGTTAATTTCCTATGGGAAAAATCTGATGTTCAGAGTGGCATAACGACCAATGTTTGAGCTAGAAAAACGAGAGTTTGCCGGAGTTGTAGAGGGGTGTATCCAGACCAGGCTTCTGAAATCTCAGAGTGATCGCACTCTTTTTCACTCATGATCACGCTTCAAATTTGGCTTAGTTTATTTCCTATGGAAAAAACCTGATGTTCAATGTAACGTAGCCAATGTTTGAGCTGGAAAAACGAAATTCGCTGGAGTCATAGAGGGCTGTTGCCAGACTCGTGTTCTGAAAATTTTAAGTGATCGCACTCTTCCTTTGCTCGTAATCACTTTTCAAATTTGGCTTACTTTATTTTCTATGGGAACAATCTGATGTTTAAATTCATGTAACTCGTCCAATGTTTGAGCTAGAAAAACGAAATTCACTCAAGTCACAGATGGCTGTAGCCCGAACAGTTTTATGAAATCTCAGAGTGATTGAACTCTTCATCTGCTCATGATCACTCTTCAAATTCGGCTTATATCACTTTTTTACACCGATTTTTATACAAAAACCCAGACCCAATTATCTATCTCCAATTTACCTGCTACACAGACATGGGGAAAACATACAAACCCCACACATTAAGGACCCGCTCGTCTTTGCCTGGCAAAAAACCCCAGGACATCAAATTAAATCCTACAACAAATCAGTGAGATTGTCACTTTCTGCACGAGGTCCCGTGGTGTGCACCGGGTTCGAGACCCTCTTGGTGTTAGAACCTCGAGAGGCTCTGTTCCTCACCAGCTTTAACGAAGTGCCTTTTGAATCCGCCCACGTGGAGGCCTTTCTTCTCTTTACGTGCCCGTCCGCCGTTGGTGTCGTTGGTGTTCGCGGGTGGTTGGTGTTCGTGATGTTGTTATGTGATGGAGGGCGCCTCATGTGAGCGACATTAGCGAAGTGCCTCCGAGTTTCCGTAGAGTTTTGCGAGAGGCTTCCCCGCAGACCCGCTTTATTTTGTCTCCGTATCGTATCGTTTATGATGATAGAAACCATCAGGATTATATTTAATATATGCATCACGATGTTTTGTGTATGAAGTCAGAAGAAATGCTATAATATATTTGACCTGAGCGTTCGTTTGCTTTTCTTTCTTTATAAAACGCCTTGTTTAGACATTTTTTTTTGCAAGTGTTGGATGTCATGTACTGAATACCGCCGGCCAGTACGACCGGGGTGCTGACCCGAGGGTGCCAACCCAAGGGCACCGACCCGAGGGTGCCGACCTGAGGGCGCTGTCTCGAGGGCGCAGACCCAAGGGTGCTGTCCCGAGGGTGCTGACCCGAGGGCACTGACCCGAGGGAGTTGACCCGAGGGTGCCATCCCGAGGGTGTCATCCCGAGGGTGTCATCCCGAGGGTGCCGTCCCGAGGGCGTGGCCCATCCCGGTCGCTTCCCATCACCATCATTTCATTAACACTACATATGTTTTGAAGACGCTCTGTATTCTTTTGCCTTTCTGTGCAGCTTTGAACTAAACGAACAAGATGCTGTTGATGAGGAGGTTTAAACGTCGTGCCAAGATCTCGCTCTCTCTTTATTTTGGATTTCCTTCAGAGCTGCGTTCTAACGTTCTATATTTGTTAAAGGCTCGCCTTCACTGTAGGCTATTTATAGTGGTTCATTAGTTAAATAAAGCATTTTAAAAAAATGATACTGAGGATTTGTTCATCATTGGTGGTGGAGGGGGGGGGTTGACCCAACAATGACAGACTAACGCTGACTCAGCAGAACCCTCCACATGGAGAAGCAGAGCTCCTAAAGAACCTACAACCCAACGATTCATCTCCAAAATGTTCTCCACTCATCTGACTAAAGCTACGATGTTTTTACCACGTCCATCAGACAGAACTAATCCATCACTGAAGCACCGAGCATGTGCAGCAATCCCTCACATATCGCCCCCCCCTCCCCCCCCCCCCGTCACGTTCCAGCCCTCCGTGTGGCGCCGTTCTAATGATGAGGGCTTGGTAGCTCAGTGGTTAGGGTGTTGAGTTATCAATCTGAAGGTTGGGGGTTCAAATCCCAGGTCCATAAGTTACCAATGTGGGTCCTTAACCCTCATTGCTCCAGGGGGCGCTGTGATTAACCCTGTGCTCACCTTGTAAGGTGCTTTGGATAAAAGCGTCCAATAAATGACCAAATGTAAATGATTGTATTATTTCTATGTTGAAGGCTTCGTTAGCCCCGCCCACACTTGTATAAACACTTCATATTAAACACTTTCTAAACTCTTAAACAAATTTAGTAACATAGAGAGCGCAGAACGCCACCGCAACACCAACAACACTCTGACCCCAAAAACAACCCCCCGTTGGACGGAACCGTGAGGAACAGACCCCGCTGTGAATGGAACTGTTCATATGGAGTGTCCCGTAAACCCCGAAATCTGTATATAATGTTAAACTGATATTTTATATTGGCCTCGTTAATTACAACATCAATAGTGACAACATTTAAGGATTTGTTGTAGAACTTTATTAATTAAATTTGATAATCAGTGGATCAGAACGCACTGTAACAAAAACAGAACAATCAAAATATACAAAAATGATTATTTACCCACCCCTATATGGTGTTAATGACTTTATCCTTAATTAATTCTGCTTGTGAAGGATAACATTTAGTAGAAAATGGGAAAAAATGGGAAAATTTAGTCGGAAATTTTTCCATAGAAAACAAAATTAATTAATTACTACTAATTATGAAGCTGATATAGAGGTGGGAATAAAAATCGGCAGCACGGTGGCTTAGTGGTTTAGCATGTTCTCCTCTCAGCGCTAGGGATTCCCGGTTCAAATCCCAATCTGTGTGGAGTTTGCATGTTCTCCCCGTGTCTGCGTGGGTTTCCTCCGGGTTCTCCGGTTTCCTCCCACAGTCCAAAAACAATGGATTAAAAAAAATGGATCAAGGTCAAATGAATTCTCCAAATTGCCCCATATAGAGTGGGTATGTGGCGTGTCTGTGTGAGTGAGTGTGTGCCCAGCGATAGATTGGCGTCCTGTCCTGGGTGTATCTGCCCAGCGCCCGAAACGTTCTCCCCTGGATGGGCATGGGGACTCCCCCCCCCCCCCCGCGACCCTAATAGAGGATAAAGTTGGAAGATACTGGATGGATGGATGGAATAAAAATCGCACAAAAAATGGTTCAGGTAATTACATCTTACAGCCACCAGACGTCACTGTTCTACCAATGTTTGATTTTCCTTCTCCAGCTCAGTGGATCACATTCAGCTCGATGAGAAGAAAGCTTTAAATGTTTGTAGAGAACTTTATCCTCCATTAACTTCTAGAACCTTTAATTATAACTGGTACCCAACCATGTGACTCAACACTAGGGAGGGGGGGGGGGGGTCCTCATGTTCATCCTGGGGAGGATATACCCCGTACAGGATACCAATTTATACCCACACACACACTTACACATTACACATTACACATTACACAACCCCCCCCCCCCCTTTATTATTATTTTTATTATTAATTTTTATTATTAATTTTTATTGTTATTAATTAATACTCCACTGCACGTTAGGACTAATACCTTTTTATGGGTTTTATTCTATAATGCCACGCCCTCTCGTACCGTATTGGTTTATTGTACGTTTAATTGATGTTTATACGTCGTTTTGTGATGTAAACGTTTGTTTGATAATGAGTGGAAATTAATTAAAAATTATTATGATTGGATCAGAAATAAAACAAAACCCACCCCTATATCGTATTAATGACTTTATCCTTAATTAATTCTGCTTGTGAAGAACAACATTTGGTAGAAACTGGGCAATTTATCCATAGAAAACACAATTAATGAATTACCACTAATTAGGTAATATCAGAAACACAAACTGATGAAGCTGATATAGAGGTGGGAATAGGTAATTACATCTTACAGCCACCAGATGTCACCATATGTTCTACCAATGTTTGTAGAGAAATTTATCCTCTCAGAACATCTAGAACCTTTACCAACACTAGGGTCAAGGGGGTCATCCTGGGGAGGATCTATTTATACGATATTGGTTTATTGTACGTTTAATTAATGTTTTTACGTGGTTCTGTGATGTAAACACAGTGATGGTACGTGAACGTTTGTTTGATAATGAGAGGAACTTAATTAATTATTATGAGTGGATCAGACATTTAAAAAAAAAAAAAAAACCCCACCCCTATATGGTGTTAATGACTTTATCCTTAATTAATTCTGCTTGTGAAGTATAGCATTTAATAGAAACTGGACAATCTATCCATAGAAAACACAATTAATGAATTACCACTAATTAAGTAATAACTTTTTAACAGAAACGCAGACAAACATGACGCTGATATAGAGGTGGGAATAGGTAATTACATCGTACAGCCGCCAGATGTCACCAGATGTTCTACCAATGTTTGTAGAGAACTTTATCCTCCCAGAACATCTAGAACCTTTAATTATAACTGGTACCCAACCATGTGACCCAACACTAGGGTCAAGGGGGGTCATCCTGGGGAGGATCTACTCGTACCGTATTGATTAATTGTACGTTTAATTGATGTTTTTATGGCGTTCTGTGATGTAAACACAGTGATGGTACTTGGTTTTGGGTTGATGATGAGTGGAACTTGTTCTGTAGAGATGTAGTCCATCTGTTCCTCTACATACTTAATTAGTTTGCTTTGGTATGTTCTCTGATCATCAGGACCCCACAGGGCGGGTATCATTAGGGTGGTGGGTGATGCTCAGTACTGCAGTGATGCTGCATGGTGGTGCAGGTGTGTGTGTTAGTGTGTGTTACTATGATAAGAGTGGATAAGACTCAGCAGAACATACTGAATCATCATCCACCACCCTAATAACACCTGCACCGTGGGGGGGGGGGTCCTGATCATTGGAGAACATACTAAAGGGAACTATATAGAGGGAGTATATAGAGGAGCAGATGGACTACAGAATGGAACTGTGGAACTACAAGGTCCATCTGTGTGATCAGTGGAACGGTGAGGTTGATGTTCCTTCGAGGTGGACCCTCACACTGGAACCTTGGACTTGGCTGGTTGACGTGGCCTCTCCTCTATGTAGTGCCGGACGGGTTCCCCCAGCAGCGGCTCCATCCCCTCCCCCGAGCCGTACATCCTCAGGCCACAGGTGATGACCCCGGCCACCACCATCACCACCAACACCACGGCGACGATGCCGATGGTCATGACCTCAGAGATGGTGTAGGGGCGAGCTGGAACACACAGACGCCATGTTCACCCAACTCCCAAAAAAATCCACAATGCACCGCTCTCTTCCCGTTCATCCACAGACATTCTGTAGGGTTCAGGGTCCAGGGTCCTGTTCTCCCTCCCGTTACAAACAATTTAATTAATTAACTATCAATAAAATAAACGACTCAATTTCACCTTTAATTTAAGACAGAGCTTCAGAGGTCAGTCTGCATCGTGAGTTCGTCCAGATGTTCGTCCAGAGATGGTGCCAGGTTTGATTCCTGAAAGGGTGTAAACACTGTCCGCTTTTCATGTCCTCCCCGTACCGTACCTGAAGTCCTGTGGTGGTCCCAAAAACACCAATAAGTTTTCCGGGGAGAACGTTTCGGGCGCTGGGCAGAGACACCCAGGAGAGGGCGCCAAACCATCACTGGGCACATTCACTCACTGACACACACAGACTATATAGGGGCAATCCAGAAGAGTCAATTTACCTGGAAACTGGAGAACCCGGAGGAAACCCATGTGGACCCACAGGGGAGAACATGGAAACTCCACCCAGTTTCAGGCACTGGGCAGATACCCCCAGGACAGGGGGGCAATCTATCACTGAGCACACTCACTCACACAGACACATACACACTCTAAATGGGGCAATTTTTTTGGACTGTGGGAGGAAACCGGAGAACCTGGAGGAAACCCATGCGTACACGGGGAGGACATGCAAACTCCACCCAGATTGGGATTCGAACCTGGAATCCCTAGTGCTCCCAGGAGAACATACTAATCCACATCATTTCCCATAAAAAAAGCTATTTAAATTTAGTTGGCGTCTTTTAGAACTTAATTGGTTTGTTTTGTGTTCTATAAACGTAGGTCGTGATTTAATGACCATGAGAACGCGTGGGTTCTGCGCTGAGAACCCCTGAGAACCCCTTAGAACCCCTGAGAACCCATTAGAAACCCTGAGAACTCCTGAGAACCCCTTAGAACCCCTTAGAACCCCTGAGAACCCTGTGATAGAGCATTAAGCAGAAGATGAGGGGATAGGAACCCTGGTGACCTCAAAGCGTCCATTGGTTCGTCAGTAGAACCCCCGGTCAGTCAGGGTGGTACCGTACAGGAGTGGGCGGTACTCACTTGGCCACTGGACGTCGTAGGAGTAGCCCAGGCCATCGGGGGCGCTCACGAACATTTGGGCGTTTGTGATTGGTGGCCAGAAAGGAACCATGTTGAAGAGCTGGTTGTGACCAATGGGAGCGTCCATGACGGGATACACGGCCATGTCTGAAACAGGAAGTGAGGTCGTCACCAACGTGCAATTAAGACACCATGCACCGAGCGGCCACTTTAATAGAGACGCACCGTCCCCGTGTCCCCGGAATGAATCACGTGACTCTGGATCGCACCAATCAGGAGATCCATCTGGTTTCAGACCAGGTCTGCTCATAGGTGCTCCACCCACCCGGCCCGGTTTTAACCCAGAGGAACCCCACACGTACACACGGAGAACGTTTCGGGTGCTGGCAGATACACCCAGGACAGGGGGGGGAATCTATCACTGCACACACACTCACTCACACAGACACACTCTATATGGGGCAATTTGGAGAATTCAATTCACCTTGAATCATGTTTTTGGACTGTGGGAGGAAACCGGAGAACCCGGAGGAAACCTACACGGACATGGGGAGAACAATGCTCAATAGTTCGGGATTCGAACCTGGATCTCCAGCACTGAAAGGAGAACATGCCAATCACTAAGCCACCATGTCATCCCAATAATAATAAATAATAATGCCCATCCATCCAGGGGAGAACGTTTCGGGCTCTGGACAGATACACCCAGGACGGGGGGGAGGACAGGCAATTTGGAGCATTGGATTCACCTTGAATCACGTTTTTGGACTGTGGAAGGAAACCAGAGAACCAGGTGGAAACCCACACGGAAACGGGGAGAACATGCAAACTCCACCCAGATTGGGATTCGAACCTGGATCTCCAGCGCTGAGAGGAGAACATGCTAAACCACTAAGCCATGGTGTCGTCCAGGTTGTGTATTATTGTGAATAAATCACATAAAGAGATGGACCTGTTCTCCACTTTGCCTCGCGCCCGACAATCCCTCTTTATTGTGATGTATTCAGACTGAGGCCACGCCCCCTCGTACCTCGTCACGTTATGACCCCCTCACTCTTGATTGGTGGTTCCGTGGTGAGGGTTTGGTTTGGTGATGGGTTCTACGTGTTCATCGGAACCTCGACCCCCTCGGGACTCGTTACCTGGACGCCGCCGCCGGAGCCACTCGTCGAAGATGGCGTCGGTGAAGGAGTGCAGTAGGACGAATACGGGGTCGTTGGGGGACAGGTGCGTCTGTCCTCCGGTCCCGTTCAGGAACAGGTGGGCCAGGTTGTGCAGGCTCCGCACCGCCGGGTCGTAATTCCCCCGGGGGGCGCTGTAACCTGACACACAGCACACACAGCACACCGGGACGCTGAGACCTCGCTTACATCGGGGACGGACGGACGGACGGATGGACGGCGTGAAGGTTGGACGTCCTTACCCTCCACTGTGTTCCTGAAGCTCCCGGAGGAGGTGGAGTAGAACGGGGGGGTGTCGAAGGTCCGGAGGTCCAAGCACTCGATGACGTCCTGAGGTTCGGGCAGCCTCTGGACCGCGGGCCGGGCCGTGTTACCGCCGGGATTGCGCTGGATCGGACCGCCCTCTGTACCTGAGAACCCAAAACCCCGTCACGACCTCGGTGGAGGTGAGGTTCTACGTTCTTTACTCCGTCAGCAGAACCTTTCATTTAATAGAATTTCTTTGGCATGATGGTTTAGTGGTTTAGCATGTTCTCCTCTCAGCACTAGGGATTCCCGGTTCGAATCCCAATCTGGGCGGAGTTTGCATGTCCTCCCCGTGTCTGCGTGGGTTTTCTCCGGGTTCTCCGGTTACCTCCCACAGTCCCAAAACATGGATTCAAGTGAATGCTCCAAATTGCCCCATATAGAGTTTGTGTGTGTTTTGAGATAGATTGCCCCCCTGTCCTGGGTGTATCTGCCCAGCACCCGAAACGTTCTCCCCTGGATGGGCATTGGGAACTCCCAAGAACCCCCACCCCCAACATCCATCCATCCATTATTTTCCACTTGATCCTCTATTAGGGTCGCAGGAGGGCCCATCCAGGGGAGAACGTTTGGGGCGCTGGGCACCCAGGACGGGGGGGGGGGCAATCTATCACTGGACACGCTCACACACAGACACACTCTATATGGGGCAATTTGGAGAACTCCATTGACCTTGATCCATGTTTTTGGACTGTGGGAGGAAACCGGAGAACCCGGAGGAAACCCACGCGGACACAGGGAGGACATGGAAACTCCACCCAGATTGGGATTCGAACCAGGAATCCCTAGCGCTGAGAGGAGAACATACCAAACCACTAAGCCAACATGCCGCCCCCCCCAAACATATAGTACAGAACCCCAATAATGGAGGATTAAGATGAAGATAATGAATGGACTTGAACTTAAGTGAGGGACTACGTCCACCACCTGAACACCCCCACTCTGCAGACGTCCTGCGGGGGTTCTGATCATGTCCTTCATCAGAACCTGATGAAGATTGTGTGTAGGGTTCTCACTGTTGCAGAGGGTTCCCAGGGTCTCGTACTCCTCCACGTCCTCACAGATGATCCTCCACTGAGAGAACAGGGAGTTGGAGCTGATGCTGTTGGCATCGAAGCTGCTCGGCGCCCCCAGCAGGTCATCTGTACAGATGTCGCACTCGGTCCCGCCCGTCGCAAAGTTCCAGTACGGGAGAGCGAAGGCCGGGTCGCCCAACATCTCCTACGACAGAACCAATGACATCAAATAACCGGCCATCGCAGAGACACATGGACGAGGTGTCAGCGGACATGTCTTCATTATCACAGACATGTGATCGGTTCAGGTCTGAGCTGGGATTAAGCTGGGATTAAGTCTGGATTAAGCTGGGATTTTCAGAGAAGCTTGGACCTTGACCTCAGCCCACATGGAGCCCTTACCTGCATGTCCCTCTCCAGCTGCAGTAAGTGGAACCGGTGCCAGGTGAGGAACCCGGGTCCCTCGTGGGAGAAGTCCACACCGCCGAAGCTCTGCTGTCCCCGTCCCATGAACGTCTTTCCCACCGAATAATGATGAGTCCAGACGAACAGGTTGTAGATGGTGATGTTCTCAGTCTGGACGCTGTTCCCATCGGGACCCAGGAGCTCCTGATGGCGGCGCCGGCAGATCACCACGTCGGGGTGGACCGTCCTCTTGGCCTGATTGAGAGCGTTGACGAAGACCTGTCTCTCCACCGGAGACAGCTTTGTGATGTCACGACGAACTGGAGTCAGAAACAGTAACCAGGTGGCAACAACGAGTGAGGGGCAGGGTGTTTGCTCTGAGGGGTCGCCACCCGTCCCGTAAAATAGGGAACCGTCCCGTATTTGGCAAATAATTGTTGCGTCCCGTACGGAACAAACACAGGACGCGATTTGTTCCGTATTTCCATAAATGTCCAATGAACATGTCTGTTACGCAAAACATCAACAATTAATTCTGCGACCTTAAGGGGCGCTGTTATCAATTGAGACCATAAATATATTTTAGAACATATATATTGGGCGGCACGGTGACTTAGTGGTTTAGCATGTTCTCCTCTCAGCGCTGGGGATTCCCGGTTCGAATCCTAATCTGGGTGGAGTTTGCATGTTCTCCCCGTGTCTGCATGGGTTTCCACCGGGTTCTCCGGTTTCCTCCCACAGTCCAAAAACATGGATCAAGGTCAATTGAGTTCTCCAAATTGCCCCCCCCCCCCCCGCGACCCTAGTAGAGGATAAAGTGGAAGATAATGGATGGATGGATATATTGGGCGGCATGGTGGCTTAGTGGTTGGCATGTTCTCCTCTTAGTGCTAGGGATTCCCGGTTAGAATCCCAATCTGGGGGGAGTTTCCATGTTCTCCCTGTGTCCACGTGGGTTTCCTCCCACAGTCCAAAAGTGATAGATTGCCTAGTGATAGATTGCCCCGTGTCCTGGGTGTATCTGCCCAAGACCTGAAACGTTCTCCCCTGGATGGACATGGAGGTCCAAGCACCCCCCCCCCCCCCCCCCCCCGCAAACCTAGTAGAGGATAAAGCGGAGGCTAATGGATGGATGGAGAACATCTATGTATTTCGGTAAAGGGTAGAGAGTCCTCTCTGGGTCAGGGGTGAGATCTTGCCTCATGTGGAGGAGTTAAAGGTTCTCGAGGTCTTGTTCATGAGAGATGGTAAGATGGAGCATGAGATTGACAGATGGATGGGGGCGGGGTCAGCGGTGATGCGGACTCTATACCAGTCTGTTGTGGTGAAGAAGGAGCTGAGCCATAAGACAAGGCTCTCGATTTACCAGTCGATCTATGTTCTGACCCTCAGCTACGGTCATGAGCTTTGGTTAATGGCCGAAAGAACGAGATCGCCAATACAAGTGGCCGAAATGGGTTCTCTCCGCAGGGGGTCTGGGCTCTCCCTTAGAGACAGGGTGAGGAGCTGGGTCATCCGGGAGAGACTCGGAGTGGAACCGCTACTCCTCCCTTAGTATTTTTAGTTTAATGCTTCAGCAACTGAGGATCGCTATGCCCAGGCCCCCACCTCCGGCCACCGCCCGATCCACAACACACCGAACCCCTATTACTACCTCCCCCCCACAGGTAGTGAGCCCATTTTAGGGGGGGGACCCATGTAGCTTCTTTGGGCTGCCATGGGAAAGTGCCCAACCACCAGACCCCAGGGTGGGGCCCCGATAACCCTAACTCGGGAGGGGTACACATGTTCCTGGTACAAGTGGCCGAAATGGGTTCCCTCCACAGGGGGTCTGGGTTCTCCCTTGAGAGCTCGGTCATTCGGGAGAGACTCGCGTAGAACTGAAACTCCTCCACGTCCAGAGGAGGCAGTTGAGGTGGTTTGGTCTGGTCAGGATGCCCCCTGGGCGCCAACTGGGAGGAGAAACCTGGGGAGAACCAGGACACCCTGTAGGGGTAATATCTCCAACCTATCTGGCAACCCTGTGTGTGTGTGTGTGTGTGTGTGTGTGTGTGTGTGTGTGTCCTCACCTACACTGACTCTCTGGTCGCAGGTCGGTCCGGTGCGCCCGTGTTGGCAGCGTCCGCAGTTGTACCCACTGAAGTTGTCGTTACACTGACAGGTCCTGTTGAAAAAGCGCAGCGGCCATCTCTCGCGGTCATCTCGGCCGTCGTGCGGGTACTGGGGGCCGTGCGGGTGAACATCGGCGACGACGGGCACGCATCGTCCCCGTCCCGTCAGCACCCCGCATGCATCGTCGGGAAAGGCAGAGGGGGAGGGGCAGCAGGTGCCACTGCGCAGCATCTCGGGGACCATGCACTGCCGTGGAAACTGAGCTCGGACAAGCGGCATGAGCGCGACCAACCAAAACACACAGTGCCTCATACTGAACACACACACACACACACACACACACACACACACACACACACAACACCCACACACACACACACACAACAGGTGTAATGTAGAGGTGTCTCAATACATTTGTCTGTACAGTTTACCAAACATAATTTAATTTAGAGGGTAGCACGGTGGCTTAGTGGTTTAGCATGTTCTCCTCTCAGTGGAAGGGATTCCCACTTCGAATCCCAATCTGGGTGGAGATTGCATGTCCTCCCCGTGTCCACATGGGTTTCCTCTGAGTTCTCCGGTTTCCTCCCACAGTCCAAAAATATGTATTCAAGGTAAATTAAATGCTCCAAAGTGCCCCATATAGAGTGTGTGCGTACGGTGATAGATTGGTGTCCTGTCCTGGGTGTATCTGCCCGGCGCCCAAAACGTTCTCCCTGGATGGGCCCCCGCGACCCTAGTAGAGGATAAAGCAGAAGATAATGAATTAAATTTAAAATATATCTTTATTGTAGGCGGACTGTAAGATTGTAAGATTAGACTATTCTCTGAGATGATCATGATGACCAACTGATTTGTGGTTGATTTTTGGTTGAATTGGTACAGTGGCAGACCATGAGCCTCTCTGAGGGTGTCACATGTGCCGGTGCACTCAGCCCAGGAACTGTATTTAGTTCATTCTAGGGTCTGCAATCAAGATCATGTCTGCCCTGCCACATCGGCCAAGTCAGTCCACCCAATCGGCAGCCCAACGAAGAGCGTTTTTTAAGGGTTTCCTGGTCGGCCGAGTGTGCAAATGGCATGCGAGGGCATTCGCCATGGCAAGTCGCTCAAGCAGGTACGCTCTGCCAAATTGCACGAGCTCAACTGCCACGCCGAGTCGCCCGAGCCCATTCATGAAACTGACCCCAAGACATCATTGTGTCTTCACTTTTTTGTGCACCTATTCGGAGGGGGGGACTGTCAGGTGTGCTGTGCACTCTGCCAGGAACTGTAGTTTCTGTTCTATGCTGGTCATTGGTGGGTTTGGGTCACATGACCATTTGTTTTTGTATTTAGTGCTGCCCTCGACCTCTCTCCGATGTGGTGTCGTCAGCGTCGTGTTGTGGTGTTCTGGTGAGTGTTTATGTTCTGTTTCTGGGGATCTGCTACCCGGTTTGACTTCATCAGGACTTTTCTTCTCCCTGAACGCCGCCACGCAGCAGAAACCGAAACGTATCGGAATCAGACTGAGGTGAACTGTTTTCTGTTAAAGAATTCTCATTAATTAATTCCAGGTGATCTGTCCGCTGCCGTTCATATTTCATAATTATCTTTAATGCAAGTCCATTACCGCCGGCTCCGCTTCACCAAACCCCCCACCGCCACCCCACCCCGTGCCGCTGCCCTACAGTGAGAACAACGAGATGTGTATCTGTAACGCTGCGGCTCCTTATGATGCTTCATAGCCATGAAATGATCATTCCGTTTTTCAAACACGTTCTAAAAAAGACTAATTAACCATCGATCAGTTTAACTAACCAGTGGTGCGTTCGGCTGAACGTACCACCCATGGTGCAGGAGTAGAAATTCTGCAGGACCTTGGAGGGCAGCCTGAAGTCTCGTCAGCGTCTCTACCACCTTAAAAGTCTACGAGACTTCAGGCTGCCCTCCAAGGTCCTACAGAACTTCTACTCCTGCACCGTCGAAAGTTCCTCACGGGGAACATCATAACCTGGTTCGGGAACAGCACCCATCCGGACAGACGGACACTACAGAGGGTGGGCCGTTCGGCTGAACACCCCATCCGAGTAGCACTTCCAGACCTCCAGACCACCTACAGGAGGCGCTGCTGGTCCAAAGCCAAAAAGATTGTGGAAGACCTCAGTCATTCTGACAACAAGCTCTTCACTCTGTCGCCATCAGGACGGTGTTTTCGTCTCCTGAAGGCAAACACAGAGAGGACGAGGAGGAGCTTCTTTCCAACGGCGATTCGGACCCTGAACCAGGACTAAAAGGACATAATCCCACCCACAACACCTTCAGAACTAAAACAACTTTTAACCCTGCACTGCATTATTTGCACAACAAAGCACAACCCACATTTATAATTCCATTTGCACAGTGTATATTCATAGTAATACATAGTAATTTTCTTTTTCTTTTTCTTATCCTTTTAAACTAATTAAACTTTCATGTGGAGAAGTCAGGAAGGAATTTTACTGCTGGCTGTACCATGTATATCCACGTATGTGACAAATAAAACTGATTCTGATTCAGTGTGAGAATCACGGGGAAAACATGCAAACTCCACCCAGATGGGGATTCGAACCGGGAGTCCCCAGCGCTGACAGGAGAACATGCTAAACTCTAACCCACTGTGTCCCCTATAGATCATATCATTAATATGGATTCGCATTCAGATCAGAACCCTGACCGTAACCGCCAGCTCCGTCTGCAGAAAGTTCGATCCATTCAATATCTTCAGCTTTATCCTCTATTAGGGTCACGGTGGGGGTGGTTCCCCATGTCCATTGAGGGGGGAATGTTTCGGGCGCTGGGCAGATACACCCAGGACAGAGCATACACACACACACATAAACACTCTATATGGGGCAATTAGGAGAACTCAATTGACCGTGATCCATGTTTTTGGACTGTGGGAGGAAATCGGAGAACCCGGAGGAAACCTACACAGGGAGGACATGGAAACTCCACCCAGATGGGGATTGGAACCGGGAAACCCTAGTGCTGAGAGGAGAACATGCTAAAGCACTAAGCCACCGTGCCGCCCTAAGTTTGAATCGCAAAACTATAAATTCTAAACGTTCCAAAGTTTAAATGTCTCTGTGTTAAATGTCTCTGCTGACTCAGCGATAAATAAAGACATTCTGTAGAATGAGGTTTTATTGACGTCCCACTCACCTGATCTCAGGTCCCTCTCGTCTCTGCGCCGTCTCTGCTCCGTCTCTGCTCCGTCCTGCGTGACCTCACAAAAAAGACCTCGTTATATACCCCCCCCCCCCCCCAATGCACTCGCCTCACTGAGCCTTTCATCTCGTGATCAGAGAGAGAGAGTGAGAGAGAGAGAGCGAGAGAATGAGAAACTAAACTACATGAACAGAAGTATTGGGACACCTTCATGTTCCACCAGAGGAACCCTGATGAGGTTCTTGTGAGGGTTCTTTCATACTCCGCCCCTCCGGCGGTTCTAACAGCTGCAGGGCTGAAGACGTCTCAGCGGCGGGACACTGCTGTCTCTGTTCACCCCGACCGTGTCCATGGGTTTGAAC
>JAFMOC010000580.1:0-148461 GCA_019802505.1 Corydoras sp. C115 | reverse complement strand
TCGTTGAGGCAGGACACTTGAGACTTCTTCGGCACAGGGGTGATGGTTGTAGCCTTGAGACACGTCGGGACGATGGCATAGTTCAGGGAGGTGTTGAAGATGTCGGTGAACACATCTGTCAGCTGGTCCGCACATTCCCTGAGCACTCTGCCAGGAATGTTGTCTGGTCCAGCAGCTTTTCGAGGGTTGACTCTGCATAGAGTTTCTCACGTCAGCTGCTGTGAAGCACAACACCTGGTCGTTGAGAGGAGGGGTGGTCTACCTTGCTGTCATGTCGTTCTGTGTCTCAAACGAAGCGTGATTGTGGGTGATTTGGTGGAAAGATAACACACAGGACAGACTTAATGTAAACTTGGTGAGTTGTATTTACAGTTGGTTAAACATGGAGTGCACAAATAATAGAGAAACAAAGAAACTTTTAGTTCTAGAGCCCCAAAAATACCCATACACAGAGAAGGTGAATGGTGCCAAAGAAAAGAAAACTTCCCTGTCCACCTTCCAGGTACAACGGAGCAGTACAAATACAAAAACCACAAAACGGGAACTAAGGTGATAAGACACAAAAGGAGGCAAACAATCACAAACAAACACAAGCAGCTTGTCATGGACACAGCCTCCACCATCAGTTCTCACGCTCTGCTGCCTGGAGTGGTCCTTTTGTTCCTGATGCTCCACCCCTTTCCAACCAGCAGGGTTTCCCCATTGGTTCCCAGTCAGCACCTATGGAGTCGCAGGAGAAAACCCAAAACAGGACACACAAGAAAACAAACGTGCTGCACTGGCACGTAACGCGCTCCCCCAAAAGATAGCATTAATACTGCTCATCTATTTACAAAACTATCATTACACCCGGGAAAGCGCATCAGCAACTACATTATAAACACCTCTTTTGTGTTTTATATCCAAAACGTAGTCCTGCAACAGAAGAGCCCACTCATTAGTCTCTGATTTTGGTTATACATACGTGACAGAAACACTAACGGGTTATGGTCAGTGTATACAGTAATTGGCATACAGCTGGACCCAACATATACCTCAAAGTGTTGAAGAGCAAGCAATAAAGCAAGAGCTTCCTTCTCAATCGTAGAATAATTTAGTTGGTGTTTGTTGAACTTGCGAGAGTAGTAACAGACTGGATGTAGTATACCACCACCATCCTCCTGCAGCAGCACAGCTCCAGCACCAACAGCACTGGCATCAACTTCAAGTTGAAACGGCTTGGAAAAATCTGGGGCTGCAAGAACAGGAGCCTCACTCAGAAGCACTTTAACACTCTGAAATGCATGCTCACACTCTGTGGACCAACGAAACTGCTTGACAGGGCTAAGCAACCTAGTAAGAGGTTCAACAACAGTAGAGAAGTTTTTGCAAAAACCACGATAGTAACCGGCCATACCTAAAAATCGGCGTAGCTCACGTCGAGTTCGTGGGGTAGGAAAATTTACAACAGCAGTCACTTTAGCATCTAAAGGACTTACCTGTCCTCCCCCCACTTGCTTACCCAGGTACGTTACTGTGGCCTGTGCAAACTCACATTTGACCAAATTAAGAGTGAGCGAGGCAGAAGACAGGCATTCAAACAGTGCTTGCAAAGTCTTCATATGGCCATGCCAGTCTGATGAATATACTACCAAATCATCTAAATAAGCAGAACAACCTGGAACATCACCCACCACCAGGTTAATGAGCCTCTGGAAGGTAGCTGGAGAATTCTTTAACCCAAAAGCCATTACTGTGTATTGGAGAAAGTTGTCAGGTGTCACAAAAGCAGAGATATCAGAAGCCTCCTGGGTTAGCGGAACTTGCCAGTAGCCTTTTAACAAATCCAACTTACTGACATAACGAGCTGCCCCCACATTATCTATGCAGTCGTCCATGCGAGGTAATGGATAAGAGTCAGTCAGGGTAACACTATTTACTTTCCGGTAATCTGTGCAAAACCTAAATGTTCCATCTTGCTTAGGAACGAGCAGACAAGGTGAGCTCCAGGGACTGACACTGGGCTTAGCAAAACCATGTTCTAGAAGATATTGCACCTCCTGTTTCATAATGGCTCTCTTCGTAGCATTAATACGATATGGATGTTGCTTAACTGGGACTCGAGTAGTCACCTTAATATCATGTTTTAAAACAGTTGTTTGTGAAGGAATATCACCGAATATGGTTGGAAAATCATGAATCAGTTTGACAAGGTCGTCCCTCTGTTCTGATGACAAATGGCCCAATGTAGTGGGTAGTTCAGCTAATGCTGCCGTGTTAGAAAGTCTAGCACTAGGCAGGGTTTGTCCACCAAAGTCTAAACCATCTATGTAAGCAGAAGGAGAAGATTCTGTACTTACAACGGCTACAGGAACAGAATGTGTGTCAATCCCTCCTGCAGGTGTCTCTCTAGAATGATAAACTTTTAACATGTTAATGTGACATACTCTACTACCTTTTTTACGCTTCGGAGTCCCAATAACATAGTCTGTCTCACTGAGTTTTTTCTGCACGGTGTACGGGCCGGAAAATCTGGCAGTTAACGAAGAACCAGGGACAGGCAATAAAGCCAAAACTTGGTCACGAGGTTTAAAATTGCGAGCAACAGCCTTTTTATCAAATGTTTTCTTCATGCTTGTCTGCGATAACTCTAAAGCTGCATTAGCAAACTCCCATACTTTATGCAGCCTCTCTCTAAATTTGCTGACATAATCTAGAACACTAGTGCTTTCAGTTGCAGAAGTGCTTGCCAGAAACCTCCCTTTAAGTAGTTTCAATGGTCCATGAACGGTTTGTCCAAACACAAGCTCAGCTGGACTAAAGGAAAGTGACTCCTGCACTGCCTCACAAGCTGCAAATAACACCAGGGGAATACCTTCATCCCATGCCTTAGCAGTCTCCAAACAAAATCAATGCAACATGGATTTCAGAGACTGGTGGAACCTTTCTAGAGCACCCTGAGACTGATAAGGACTAGACACTACATGCTTGACACCCAAGGTTTTCATTACCTGAGCAAATATTCTAGATAAGAAATTTGTTCCCTGATCCAATTGAATTACTTTTGGCAACCCAAATGTAGAAAAGAACTTGACCAATGCTTGTACCACCCTAGGAGCCGTGATTCTCTGTAACAGTACTGCCTCTGGAAAGTGCAGTGCACATGATGGTAAGCAAAAACTGATTACCTGCTTTAGACTTAGGCAGTGGACCAACACAGTCAACCAGGACTCTTTCAAATGGCTCACCCATCACAGGAATTGGAAACAGAGGAGCTGGTGGAACTACTTGATTAGGCTTTCCTGTAACTTGACAAACATGGCAAGAACGACAATACTGTGCAATGTCTCTTTTCATTCCAGGCCAAAAGAAATGTTTCAGAATGCGATCATAAGATTTGGTAATGCCTAAATGGCCTGCCCATGGACTATCATGAGCTAACGACAAAATCTGCTGCTTATTTGTTGCTGGAACCACTATCTGAACGAAACTCTTATGCTCAGGATCACTAAGTGAACTCCACTTGCGCATCAAAACACCACTGTTTATAAAATATGAGACAGACTGATCAGGTGATTCTGCTTTACTAATCAAGGTAAAATACTTACTTAACCCTGGATCAGCTTTTTGTGCTTCTACAAGCTGATCATGATCAACTGCCAATTCTATGTCCTGCATATCACTGACACTGCTTGGACTTTTTGGTTCCTTCTGCTCCAAATTGGTATCACCTGCAGAACACCAAGCTTCAGACATGTCACAATCCATAAGAAAAGAATCAGACAAATCAACAACATCTTTAAATTTTTTTGATTGAGCACAGGTAAACACACAAGCAGGAAAAATGCTTTGATCATCAGGGTAAAGCAATGTGCGGAGTATTCAAAACCTCTAAAATTGGCAACACCTTACCTCCAGCAAGATCATACCCCAATATAAACTCAATACTTTTTACAGGTAAAGCAGAACAGACAGCAACTCTAAATGTCCCAGAACATAGATCAGAAACCAACTTAACTTGGCGTAAAGGTTCTTTGATCTAACCCATTTCAAGCCCTTGACACACAGCAAAAGAGCCACAAAACGATTGGTCAGAGAAAGGAAGCACATTAGCTAATATAAATGACTGTGAAGCTCCAGTGTCCCTCAATATCTTGAAAGACTTAAGCTCTGTATCTCCTACCAAACCAACACAGCCCTTCAAAATAAATGGCTCATAACACGGGTCAACATCACTTTTTTCACAGGAAAGACACTGTGAAGAACCGGCAAGTGCTACTGGTTTTGTTAGACCAGAACTAAAATTTAGCTTACTTTGCCTCTCCTGCTTCTTTTTTAAGGTGAGACAGTTGGCAGCAAAATGCCCAGGTTTATGACAATAAAAACATTCTTTAATGCTACTCTGTCATGGAGGTGAGGAGCCACAAGAAGATTGCCTTGGATTACTAAAAGTTGACTGGTCAACTTTAGGCATTTTAAATTTTGTGAGTAAGGACAAATTCATCCGCTAAGACTGCTGCTTGAGAAGCTGTAACAACCGATCGTTCATTCAAATACATAACAACCTGCTCTGATAGACAGTTTTTAAACTCCTCCAACTGTATAAGCTCTTATAGAGACTCAAAATCATAGACTTCACTAGCAGAACACCACTTATCAAACGTAATTCTCTTATCTCTCTCAAATTCTACAAACATCTGAGTAGAGATTTTTTTAGAGTTTCTAAACTGTTGGTGATATGACTCTGTAACCCGCTCATATGCTCTTAAAATGGCTGCTTTAACAACCTCATACTGATAACTATGACTCAGTGACAACGCAGAGCATACCTCTCTGGCTTTTCCCTATAACTTGCATTGCAATAAAAGTGCCCAGACATCCTTTGGCCAGTGTAAAGTTGTAGCAATTCTCTCAAAAATATTAAAATAGGAGTCTACCTCACTCTCTCGGAATGAAGGTACAAGAAATATATTTAGTTACATCAAATGGCGTAGAATGTAACTCAGACACTGTAGACCCAATGGACTGTACGGCCTGTGCCTCAGACGGAGACACACCAGAAGAACCAACAGGAGGTGAGAGTGCTGTGGAAACCGCCTGCGGTAGCTGGACTGAGACAGGCTCCCTTGTCTTCAGCTCCAGTTCACGCAGTATAATCTCCTTTTCACACTCCAGCTCCATTTTACGCACTGCCAGTTTAAAATCAAACTCAGACTTTCTTACTTCTGCTCTTTCTTTTGCCTGCTGCTCAAGACCCTCCAAACACACTTTAATTCTCCCTTCTGTTAAGGACACAGAAGACTGCAATGAACCAGGGGAGAATGGATCAAAACGAGGAAGAGTACCCCTTACCTCAGGACCTGCAAAAGCTTTTGTAGTCACCGCCAGTATTGTTAGCTTCTCTAAGTGTACCGGCGCCACCCCTACCTGTATAATTTCCTGACCTTCTGATACTTTTCCCTCAGGAGAAATAGCCGAACCAGTAAAAGCATCTTCAGTAGTGGTGTCCACCACAGGACTCCACAGGAGTAAACACATCTAACTAAGCGTTCAACAACCAACTTGTGAATCTCAGATTTTAATAAAGCCCTTGATATGGAGAGACCAAAATGACCCGCTATTTCAAATAAATCATCCTTTCTACACATATTTAATGCCTCAAATGAAGGAGTAGAAATAAACTCTTGTAGACTAAACTTAGCAGTAGCCATTTTGACTGTACTACAGAGCTAAACAACCCTAATTATAGTACACCAGTTTAACAGACAGAAGCAAAATACAACACACACAACCACCCCACCAACCAAAATCACACGCTGTGGTTAAAAGGAAGACGAACCCCCAAATGTTACATACCAGCCCCAAATGTAGCTAGGCTGACATGTTGACGTGTGATTGTGGGTGATTTGGTGGAAAGATTACACACAGGACAGACTTAGTGTAAACTTGGTGAGATCCTTGATCCTTGGTGAGATATACAGTGGGTTAAACATGGAGTGCGCAAATAATAGAGAAACAAAGAAACTTTCTCAGTTTTAGAGCCCCAAAAACACCCATACACAGAGAAGGTGAACGGTGCCAAAGAAAAGAAAAGAACAAAAAGTACTAATCTGCCTAGTCAGGTCTAAACCTAGCCAAAAATACACTTGGTGGCACCCGCCCCTAACCTATTGAACTAAACAGAGGCCTTACTACGTGTTTGCACATGTAGAGGCACGCCCAAACTTCCCTGTCCACCTTCCAGGTACAACGGAGCAGTACAAAAAAAAAAACCACAAAACAGGAACTAAGGTGATGACACAAAATGGGGCAAACAATCACAAGCAAACACAAGCAGCTTGTCATGGACACAGCCTTCACATCAGTTCTCCCACTCTGCTGCCTGGAGTGGTCCTTTTGTTCCTGATGCTCCACCCCTTTCCAACCAGCAGGGCTTCCCCATTGGTTCCCAGTCAGCACCTATAGAGTCGCAGAGAAAACTTAAAACAGGACACAAAAAAACAAACGTGCTGCACTGACACGTAACAGAGACGTCGCAGGCAGGTGGTGTAGTCCTGTAATTGGTGATGGTCTGGATGCCCTGCCACATGCGCCGTGTGTCTCCGCTATTCTGGAAGTGGCTGTGGATGTTCCGACCGTGTGCGTGTTTGCCTCTCTGATGGCCTTGGACAGTTTGGCCCTCGCTATTCTAAGTGCCGCCTTTTCGTCTGTCTTAAAAGCAGAGTCACAATCCCTCAGCAAAGCATGCACCTCTGTGGTCATCCACGGCTTCTGGTTGGGACGTGTGGTGATGTTCCTAAAGACAGTCACGTCGTCTGTACACTTGCTGATGTAGCAGGTCACCGACGATGTGTACTCCTCCAGGTCGATAGTGTCGCCGTGGGTTGCAGCCTCCCTAAACATGTTCCAGTCCATACACTCAAAGCAGTCCTGAAGTGCAGAGATGGCTCCGGCAGGCCAGGTACTCACCTGCTTTAGAACCGGTTTTGAGCGTCTGACGACCGGTCTGTATGCTGGAATTAGCATAACGGAGATGTGATCTGAGTATCCGAGGTGGGGGCGGGGCTCAGCCCAGTACGCGCTGGGGATGTTCGTGAAAACAAGATCCAGCACGTTCGCTCCTCTCGTAGCAAAGTTCACATGTTGGTGGTATTTAGGGAGAACTGTCTTGAGATTCACATGGTTGAAATCTCCAGCGACAATAATAATGTTTTGAAGTCCACTGATAGCGCTGTACAGATCACAGAGCGCGTCTTTAGCATTAGCGGCGGGTGGGATGTAAACACTGATGATCAGTATTGTGGTGAATTCTCTCGGTAAATAAAAAGGTCTGCATCGGATGATCATGAACTCCACTAACGGTGAGCAGTAGCTGGAGATTAGTACAGAGTTCTTGCACCATTCTGTGTTGATGTAAACACACAGTCCGCCGCCGCGAGTCTTACCGCACAGGGTTGAGTTTCTGTCGGCTTGAAACGCTGTTAGTCCGTGTAGTTGAATGGCGGCGTCGGGAACTCGCTCAGCCACGTTTCGGTGAAAACAAATACGCAGCAGCCTCTGGATTCCCGTCATGTATTTCTCTGAAGTCGGATGCAGTCCAGTTTATTTTCCAGGGGGCAGACATTTGAGAGCAGAATGGACGGTACAGCTGGTCGAGTTGGCTTAGTTGTTAGCCTAGCACGAACTCCAGCCCACTTGCCGCATTTTTGTTTTCTTGAACACCGCTTGCGGTGCCCCCATCTTCGGCTATCGGCTTCAGACGAGGTCGCGGTCTGGGGGTCTGGTGTCCGTAGCAGACCGAGGCTGCGTAGCGTGTCTCGTAGCTTGTCACATAGCGTGTTTTCGGGTTGATTGCGGTGAATTTCTATCATAAACACGGAAACCTGTTGTTCCTATGTCCATGTAAAACAAACACTGATTATGAAACTATTGAAAAACTACTGAAAACTACAGAAAACAAACAAAAGCACCATTTGTATCCGGCGCGGCAGTAGCCATCTTAAATCAAACCTATATTTGTGTTTGCCAGATTCAAAGTTAAGAGTCATCTTTTCTGGATCTTCTGCTTCATCTGTGTCTGGTTTCTGATTGGTAACCGGTATTTGTTCCAAAATCTTTTGCACATCTGGTTCAAAACCCATCTCTATCATCCGATCAGCCTCGTCTAAGACTACATATTTGCACCTACTAAGCACCAGGTAACGACTCGACAACACATCAATTAAACGTCCAGGAGTAGCAATCACTATCTAACAGACAAAAGAAAAAGAACACATATTTTAAATACTTTTAAATGGCAAACAAGTCACACAATCAGGAAAAATCTGATAAATTCAGTTCAAATTGGATACTACAGGATTTCACCAGAAACAAGTACATTTTACTTATACCCTACCTTGGACCTGTTTAAAGTAAAATCTCCCCAAATAAAGACGATTGATCACCTCACAACCCATCCTGAATCTGAAGCCCTGATCCTCTTTTGAGATACCACCAGTAACAGCCACTGTTCGGATACCAAGTGGTTTGCCAAACTTTATTGTCTCCTCTTGAATCTGCTCTTCCAATTCACGTGTGGGAGCCAAGATTACAGCATAAGGTCCCTGATCAGAGTTCTCAATCCTGCAAAAATGTCCAAAAACAGTTGATCAATAATATATTAACATTAACAAAGATTTTGATCTTATGTTTGTTGTCATGCAATAGAAATTATTTGAGCAAAAGGTGTTAATATGACTCGTTGTCACGTACGGTCCACCTGGATTTAAACGTGGCTGCGCAAATATAGCGCAGAGCCGCGGCGCTCTAACGCGCAGAAGGGAGCCAGGCACGCAGGTGGTACGACAGGAATATTTATTAACGGTGCTAAAACACCAAACATTCAGGTACAAAGGACAGAGTGACATCAAACACAAAGACGCGCACGGAAGACATGAAACCCCGGAACTAAATACCCTGACATATCACACCACGTGCACAAAACCACCCAACGAACCCGCGAAGCTACTTAACTAAAAGACCTACACGAGACAGCTAATTAACTAAACACAGGAACACAAACACAGAACCCAAAAACACACAACGGCCGGGAAACGGCCGCTACCCCCGCCCTTACGGTCGCGTAACGAGGGGATGCGAACAAGACAACCCAAAAAACAGTCCTGGGGGGGTGGGAGGGGTCGTCCGCCCCTCCTGAGTCGGGCTAGGTAGGCGCCCTCCGGTGGACGCCCTCTGCGGGGGAGGCGTGTGACACGTCCATACGTTCTGTGTCGGGGTGGACGCCCTCTGCGGGCGCGGTGTGGAAGGCGCCTTCTACGGACGCGGAGCTGCGGACGCCCTCCGGCTGCGAGGTCAGGTGGCTGCCCGTGGCGGATCAGGACTGGGCCACGCCCTCCTACTGCGTGGTCCGGTGGACGCCCTCGTCGGGTGAGGACTGAGCCACGCCCTCTAGCTGCGTGGTCCGGTGGACGCCCTCGTCGGGTGAGGACTGAGCCACGCCCTCTAGCTGCGTGGTCCGGTGGCCGCCCACTTTGGGCGAGGAATGGGCCCCGCCCTCTTGCTGCGGGGTCAGGTGGATGCCCACGGGCGGCGTGGTCCGGAGGACGCCCCCTGGGCCGCGGGATGGGTGGCGTGACGCCCCTGGGCCGCGGGATGGGCGGCGTGACGCCCCTGGGCCGCGGGATGGGCGGCGTGACGCCCCTGGGCCGCGGGATGGGCTCGCGCGCTGGCTGGACCTCGGCGGGCACGCTCGCTGGGCGGACCTCGGCGGGCACGCACGCAGGCAGGACCTCGGCGGGCACGCACGCTGGCAGGACCTCGGCGGGCACGCACGCCGGGCGGACCTCGGCGGGCACGCGCGCTGGCATGACCTCGGCCGGCACGTGCGCTGGCATGACCTCGGCCGGCGCCTCGGGCTCTCCATCCTGTACACAAAACACATAAACCCCCGCCGCAACGCCCAAACACATAGAGACAAACATGTCAGACATGGGGACGACAGACTGGTCATACGACACATAGGAGGACGGGGGACACAACACATAGGAGGAAGGGGGACACAACACATTCGCAAAAAAAATGTATGGGATCCAAAAATGGTGGTGTAAGAAAAGAAAATTTTACCTTGTAGCCACACTTGTCAATCACTTCCAATATGTGAGTCGGTAAGTCATACTCCTTCCAAGTGCGTATTGGATTGGGGATTTTCCCTCCCTTAGTAGTAATGCTAAAGTCTTCTCTAAAGATTCTCCAGTCCCTGTCTGTCATCTCATCTAGCTTTTTCTGAGACCAGTGCCTATCATCCCAGCGTTGCTTTCCTTCCATTTGGCGCATCTTTTTTAGACGCTGCCTGTAGTCACAACAGGAAAAACAGGTTTCTAGCAGACGCATTTTATTTAGACCTAATTACCAGTGCATAAGACACCTACTCCTCTTGCTCCTTTTCCTCAGTGATACATCTTTTCTCCATCAGATCACCATAGAAACAAGACCAATCTCTTTTTTTTTGCACTATGTCAATGCCTGCAATAAAGCCTAAGCCATATAATTGAACCTGGTGCTTCTCTTTATAGCTGAAACATACAATAACCAAATTAATTAATGAATTATTGCTGTACCTTGTTAAACCATTTATCTGTGGTGTTTACTTTTTAAAAAAATACATTTTACAACACTGAAGAGTTATTTACAGATCAACAAACCCTTCAATTATTTTTTTTCCAATCCAGTAAAAGTAAATATTTATTTGCCCACTCCAGATAAATACAGTTGAACTAAATTACATAACAAATAAATGAATAAAAACAAGTACTTTATATGTACCTTGAATAAACTATATGGTTTATAATGAACATTTTTTTTCACAAGGATGCTAGAAACTAGAATAAATGGCTAAAGCACCAATATTTTTTGCAGTACATGGGCTCCTGCAAGCTTTAATCGGTGTTCTCATTTGTAAGTCGCTTTGGATAAAAGTGTCTGCCAAATGACTAAATGTAATGTAAATTTTCTCCCTATTTGAATTTGCCAAAGGCACAGGAGCAATTAAACAGCAGTCAACATTACGCAATAGGGGAATTAAACGGCTGTATTCTGTGTAGTAATAAGTGTACATTCTGCTATCCACACACCTCTGTGTAAAAAAATACAAAAATTTCTCTACAGATTTTTTTTCTAAGACTGCATTCTAATAAATATTTATGATAAACTGATAGGAAGTGTAAGCACATATTTTCTGCCTGTCATGCAAACAGATTTACTATGTGAATGTCACAGGCCGTGTCGACACAGGGGGGCGACAGAGACGCACGCCGCCATCTCGCCACGTCAGGAGTAAAACTCAAACTCCCAGGAGGCACAGCAGCAATCAGGTCTGATAAGACCCAGCTGCCAGCGTCCTTATTTTACACGGCCTGTGGCGGCGCTTCCTCGCCACGATGTCGCCTTTTTCACGCGCAGTGTGTGGTCGTTGGAGTTATGCCCAATGTTAAATTGACAGTGGGTCCTCTTCTTACGTTATATTCCCACTGTCCTATGATATTGGTTGCCGGGGTACGCCCTGGGGCAATATCACGATCACTTCTACCCTGTGTGTATATTATTGTGTGCCGATAACGCGTCCGGTCGAACGCCGCTCATCCGTGGAGGCGGCAGGGCGCTCGAGAGCACAGCGTTCGTGTTCAGAGTAGGGGATCAGGGAACACGTGTGTGCGTCACTCGGTGACGTCACACCAGCGTCATTTCGGTTCGGGGTTTTTGCGCCGCGGTCGCGGAGGCAGCGTTTTTCAGCTGCTCTTTAGTTTATTTATTTCTTTTGGTTTAGCGCGATATGCGCGCCTCACTTTAGCAGAGGTTTTTGTGTTTCGGTTCTTTTCTACTGCTCGGCTGCCATAGGGGCTAGAACGTTCCTCGCGCTGTCTTCCGGGAAGCCTAGGTGGCGCATCGGTTTAGTTCGGCGGCTCGTACGTCACAGCCCGCCGGTTCGAACCTCGGTCGGGACGTTTGCACGTCACTCCCAGCGTGCAGCGGGAGTGCCGATTATTAATAGGCATTAATATATATATATATATATATATAGATTCCTAATTATATATTAATACTTATTATTATTACATATTTTATACCCTTATATACGTATATATATTTATATATATATATATATATATATATATATATATATATATATATATATATATATATATATATATATATATATATATACGCCGTTTAGTGGCATCTGTCACCCTGCCACTACTCCCCTGTATCTTGGCTCCTATTATCCCTCCCATCGTAACAGTACGGCGTGGCCATAGATGGAACCAGCAGGGGACCCGCCTATCAGGGAGATTTTGCAATTCCAGGGGGCAGCCATCGGCCGCCATGAACAGCTCCTGCAACAAATTATGCAGCAGCTGACCCGGATTGCAGAACAGCGTGCCGAGGCTGTTCCCAAGCCTGAATCACCCTCTAGGTTGGGGGCATCCGAACTCCCTCCCGGGGGCCCGGACGCACACATTGCTACCCCAGAGAGGTTTGCTGGGGGAGCAGAGCGGTGCAGGGGATTCCTGCTCCAATGCTCACTGGCTATCGAACAGCAGCCTTCTAGGTTTCCCACAGAGCGTTCTAAGGTAGCCTTTATGATTTCCTTACTCACTGGCAAGGCCTTAACCTGGGCTAATGCTCTGTGGGAGACAGATGCCAGTGAGTGTACCACGGAACGAACTTTCCGTCAGGCAATCCGTCAGACCTTTTACAACCCCAGGGAGGGGCGTGAAACCGGCCCGCGCTTACTCTCCCTGACCCAGGGGGTGCGGTCCGCCGCTGATTATGTGCTTGAGTTCCGCACCCTGGCTGCGGAGAGCGGGTGGTGCGAGGGCGCCTTGCTAGGTATCTTCCACCAGGGCCTCAGCGAACGGATGAAGGACGAGCTTGCACCTCACCTGCCTACCTGCCTTACGGAAATGTTTGAAACATGCATTCGCGTAGACACACGCCTGCGTCAACGCGCCAGGGAAAGGGCCAATCGCACAAGGGCCCTCAGCCCTCGGCCTGCTTGGCCTGCCCCGGCTCGTAACCCTGCGAGAATGAGGTCTGGGGCGATGCAGCTAGTGGGCGCCCGACCACCAACGCGACCGTCAGGAAACGCCCGGGCCAGGTTCGGTCAGGAAGGGCGAAACCTAGGTCCTAAATTACCTAACCCCGTTGGCGTCACCTTAAGGGGTTAGTTAATGTGGGGAAACAAGTCTAAGGCCGAGGTCGGGATCTATGTAGACTCTGGGGCTGCGGGAAACTTTATTGATGATGAGCTGGTAAGAAACTTAGATCTACCCGTCGTGACCCTGCCGGCACCGCTACCGGTGGTGGCTTTGGACGGCCGGATGCTAGGAGCAGGTCCCATCACTCATGCTACCCATCCGGTCCGCCTTCGCATTGGGGGGCACGAGGAGACCCTTGAATTTTACATCACCAGGGCTCCCCGGCTCATGCTGATCTTAGGTTTCCCATGGTTGGAGAAGCATAACCCGCGTATCGATTGGCAATCGCGATCGGTTTATCGCTGAGGCATGCCTGCTGCGTCGGGAGACCCCAGCACTCATCCCACACACCACCGTTGATCTCTCCAAGGTTCCGCATGAATACCATGACCTTGGAGAGGTGTTCAGCGTTGCTCGAGCCCATGTCCTACCACCTCACCGTGCCCATGACTGTGCCATTAATCTCCTCCCCGGCACGTCACCACCCAGGGGTAGGCTTTTCTCCTTAAATGCCACGGAACGCACCGCTATGGAGGCTTATATCCGGGAGGCGTTGGACATGGGCTTCATCCGACCATCCTCCTCACCCGCGGGGGCAGGCTTCTTCTTTGTCGGGAAGAAGGACGGCACGTTACGCCCGTGTATCGATTACCGCGGGCTGAACAGCATAACCGTCAGGGATCGTTACCCCCTGCCACTGATGTCCACCGGGTTTGAGGCGCTGCAGAAGGCCACGATTTTTACCAAGTTGGATCTTCGCAGCGCCTACAACCTGATTCGCATTAGACAGGGGGATGAATGGAAGACAGCGTTCCTTACGCCGACCGGGCATTACGAATATCTGGTCATGCCTTTTGGGTTAATGAACGCGCCAGCTGTCTTCCAGCGGTTCATCAATGACGTCTTGGGACCCCCCCCAAACGCGTTGGGACCCCCCCCAAACTTCACCCCTGTGCCTACTTTTCCCGTCGGCTAACCCCCGCCGAGCGTAATTACCCGGTAGGGGACCGGTTGGCAGTGAAGTTGGCACTCGAGGAGTGGAGGCACTGGCTAGAGGGAGCCAAACGCCCGTTTCTGGTCTGGACAGACCACAAAAACCTGGCCTATGTTCAGCAGGCGAAGCGTCTCAATGCCCGGCAAGCGCGCTGGTCACTTTTCTTTGAGCGCTTTGCCTTCCAACGACCAGACAGAAAGGCTCAACCAGGAGTTAGGCCGTATGCTCCGGTGCCTCGCGGCCGACCATCCTACCTCTTGGGCAGAGCTTCTACCTTGGGCTGAATATGCGCATAACACTCTGTGGCATTCAGCAATTGGCATGTCCCCATTAGAATGCCAATTTGGGTACCCTGCACCCATGTTCCCTGACCAGGAGGCTGAGGTAGGAGTTTCCGGAGCCCAACAGTACGTGCGTCGGTGCCGCCGTACTTGGCGCAAGGCTCGGGCCATCCTGAAGGCAAGCGTGGAAACCATGCGACGCAAGGCAGATCGCAAACGGCAGTTAGGAACCTCATACCGCCCAGGTCAAAGGGTCTGGTTGTCCTCCCGCGACATTCCCCTGAAAGGGGCCACAAGCTGGCGCCAAAATATGTGGGACCATTTAAGGTAGTCCGACGCATCAACCCGGTCACATATAGATTGCAATTGCCTTCAGCCATGAAGATACACCCCACGTTCCACGTGTCTAGACTCAAGCCCTATTTATGTCAGACCTTGGCACCGCAGACTTCGCCACCTCCCCCACAAACTATCGCAGGGGGCCCTGCATACACAGTGCGAGGGTTGCTGGACTCCCAAAAGGTCCAGGGCTCCACCCAGTACCTTGTTGACTGGGAGGGCTATGGCCCAGAGGAGCGCTCCTGGGTTCCGGCCCGCAACATCCTAGACCCTGAACTCATCCGGGAGTTCAGACGCAACCGGGCTGCTGGAATGGGGTCGTCGGAAGCCGCCCCTAAAGGGGGGGGTACTGTCACAGGCCGTGTCGCCACAGGGGGGGCGACAGAGACGCACGCCGCCATCTCGCCACGTCAGGAGTAAAACTCCAACTCCCAGGAGGCACAGCGGCAATCAGGTCTGATGAGACCCAGCTGCCAGCGTCCTTATTTTACACGGCCTGTGGCGGTGCTTCCTCGCCACGCCGTCGCCTTTTTCACGCGCAGTGTGTGGTCGTTGGAGTTATGCCCAATGTTGAATTGACAGTGGGTCCTCTTCTTACGTTATATTCCCACTGTCCTATGATATTGGTTGCCGGGGTACGCCCTGGGGCAATATCACGATCACTTCTACCCTGTGTGTATATTATTGTGTGCCGATAACGCGTCCGGTCGAACGCCGCTCATCCGTGGAGGCGGCAGGGCGCTCGAGAGCACAGCGTTCGGGTTCAGAGTAGGGGATCAGGGAAGACGTGTGTGCGTCACTCGGTGACGTCACACCGGCGTCATTTCGGTTCGGGGTTTTTGCGCCGCGGTCGCGGAGGCAGCGTTTTTCAGCTGCTCTTTAGTTTATTTATTTCTTTTGGTTTAGCGCGATATGCGCGCCTCACTTTAGCAGAGGTTTTTGTGTTTCGGTTCTTTTCTACTGCTCGGCTGCCATAGGGGCTAGAACGCTCCTCGCGCTGTCTTCCGGGAAGCCTAGGTGGCGCATCGGTTTAGTTCGGCAGCTCGTACGTCACAGCCCGCCGGTTCGAACCTCGGTCGGGACGTTTGCACGTCACTCCCAGTGTGCAGCGGGAGTGCCGATTATTAATAGGCATTAATATATATATATATATATATATATATATAGATTCCTAATTATATATTAATACTTATTATTATTACATATTTTATACCCTTATATACGTATATATATTTATATAGGTGGCGCATCGGTTTAGTTCGGCGGCTCGTACGTCACAGCCCGCCGGTTCGAACCTCGGTCGGGACGTTTGCGCGTCACTCCCAGCGTGCCGCGGGAGTGCCGATTATTAATAGGCATTAATATATATATATTCCTAATTATATATTAATACATATTATTATTATTATTATTATTACATATTTTATACCCTTATATACGTATATATATATATATATATATATATATACGCCGTTTAGTGGCATCTGTCACCCTGCCGCTACTCCCCTGTATCTTGGCTCCTATTATCCCTCCCATCGTAACAGTGAATGATTTTTCTAATGTTACCAATAATAGCAAATTGAAAAATGATCATCATGTTATATATATTTTTGTAGATTATTAGTGTAAAATTGTGAATATAATATTAGTGCACATGCACTAGAGTGCATGCAGCCCTGTTGCAGGTGCACTGCAATTTCCCCCTGGGGAGTAATAAAGTATTCTAATTATTTGAAATACATCAGATAAAAGAGTGAACAGTGAATGCATAAATTATGGTTGAGTGCAGAGGTGTTGTGGATTAAATGTGTTTAATTTATAAAATATCAAAGCAAGGGTAATATCTGGGTGGGTGCTGGAGCCTTTTTGTCAGTGAGCTGATGATCTTCATAGCATGTATTTTTCTACAAACGGCATTCAACTGTATGATGATCTATTCCTGGTCCAAAAAGTATTATGTAATCAAGTAAACAATAAAGATAAAATATATGTTGCATTTTGCTGTTATTATTTTATGAAAATACATGAATAATAATAATACTAAAAAGATGTGTATTTCCTGAAGGAACTACAGCGAGGGCTTTAAAAGTTGAGAAGGGGTAAAACTGTTGAGAAAAAGGCAAATATCTACCATTTTAAAATAAAATTATGTTTTTGATGAAAGTAAATGGATTTTACATAGATTTGTTCAGAATTAATTATTTTCTGTTCAGAATATCAACCACATTCATTGCTATGGGGATTTGTCAACTCAAAACGCAAAAAATGCATAGCACATGTCCCGTAATCATTACCAACATAACACGGAGTCTGTGCGTTAATATTAAAATAATATAATTAAAATATTAAATATTAAAATATATAAAATTAAAATTGCTATTTACCCCTGGGTATTATTAAAGTATTCTGATGTACTGTAAAGCAATGTTCCTGCCACGCAGTCAGTGTGTAGATGTGTATGTGCGCTGTCTAGCTCTATTAAGATTAACTACTAAATTAAGTGTTATTTAGGTATTTAGTTACTTTTTTACTTTCTCTTGACTATTCAGCTACTCTCCAACTTGCGGTGTTGTTGCTAGAGTTTTTAGCTGCTAACGCTAGCAATTTCTGGTTACTATCGCGGTCGTTTGCTGCCAACACTGCTGCATTTATTACCCACTTCTTTTATAAATAATAGCCTATATTTATAAAAGAGCCATCCACTGATCTGTGTCGCCGGATTCAACTGTTCGGATTTTCGGATCGGATTTTATTGGTCTCAACGCTGATCCTCACACAACACATTGTGAGGACCTCCAGGACTCAACCTCCATCCGACGCTAATACAGCCAGACTTACTAGAGTTGGATCTCCACCAGCTGCTGCCGCTGCTTTGTTTCATCATCAGCTGTAACAGCGGGAACTAACCTTACATCTCTACCCACCCGAAGCTAAGTTTATTTCTTCATTTATATATAAACTTTACAATAGCACTTTCCCCTCTGGTTGCGTGCCCTCAGTGCAGTATGTATAGACAAGGGGTCTCAAACTCAAATTACCTGGGGGCCACTAACCAGGCTGTGTTTTTGATGAGGTGCCAGATTAAAGAATTGCAACAAAAAGCAGCGGGAAAATGGAAAATCAACTATTTATATAATAACTATCTACACATATTGTAATTCAAATACATTTTGTAAATTGTACATTCAAAAACATTCAGTGTTTGCTCAGTGCTTGCTACCAGAAACTTGACAGTGCTTCTTCTGACACAAATGAGCCACATTTGCTTTAAGTGAGTTTGCAGTGGACACTCTGAGGATGGACTGGAGATGAGCATCAGTCAGTCTGGATCTGTGCCTGGATTTATTAAATTTATTTAAGAAGTTTCAAAATCTATAGAACTGCAATACTCACTTCAGGACACGCCAAACCAGGATTCATGGACATAAAAATATACCATGACAATATTACTCTAAAAAAACCCGAAACCCACAGAATTAACAATAGTCTAAGGGATTTATTGTCACACATTCTTCTGTTCATCTTCTGTTGGCTACCGGAACTGTCCTCTAATTTGTCTGAGGTTTTAATAAATTAGACTCATTGTTCCCAGTCACCGGTGTTCTGATCACCTGTTTCTCATTTCCTTCCCCGCCCTCTCTTCTATTTTAGACCTGTCTCAGCTTCTGTCTTTGCACTGGTTTATGGCGCTCACTGTTGTGTTTTTTGGTCTCGTTCCTTTTAGGATTGACTCTGCTCCATTTTGGACTTCTACCTTTTTATCTCTCAGCGTCGGCAATCACATTGATCGCGGGCATGCAGGATTTTTCTATGTTTGTGTTTCCGGTAGTTTTTGTTAGCATTTCCTCACGACAGCGATCACTTTTATCGCAGGTTATTATTAAAGCTTTGAGATTTTTTTGTATTCAAATTAAATTGAATGCTTTAAATGGATGTATGCTGTGTGATTGAGTGTGCCCAGTGAAAGATTGGCACCCTGTCCTGAGTGTATCTGTCCAGTCCTTGTTCTTCCCTGGATGGACCCTAGTAGAGTATTAAATAAAGATAATAAATAAATGAATGAATGAATTTCTTAAGGGGGGGTTCAAATCCCCATAGAGCAAGTCAAGTAGACGGAGGCTTGTGATTGGATTATCCAACAAAATTACATGTAAAGATCACTAAGAGAAAGAACTTCTTCACAGTTCTACATAAAAATGAAATATTTTAATGATTAGTAAAATTGTGTGAACTGCAGTGATTTTATTAAGAACCTTATAATAACCAACCTGCAGAACACACAGAACTTTCCTGAGACTTCCAAAGGGTTGTCAAGACTACATCATCTCCTCAGGGTTCTAGAACACATGTGATATCATTAGGTTGTTAAGACTACAGCATTTCTATTATTGTTCTATTCTATTCTATTCTATTCTATTCTATTCTATTCTAACATTGTAGAACACCCGCAGAGTGTTTATTGAGTTCATGATTAGTGAAGAGCGTACATTTTTTGGAGATAATATGAATAGAAATATCTATAACGAGCTGCGTGAGCAGGGCATGCACTGTGATGTAATTATCAGATCAGACGGCATCGACTTTAGAGCTCACAAAATTATCATGTGTGGGTGCAGCCAGTATTTCAGGTGAGGGAAGGTTTTTTTATTACACTGCATTTCACAATCAGCTTATAGTTATGAGACTTACAAAAGAAACATACAAACAATACTAGATCTTTATAAAAAATTTATTCCTACACATAATTGATGTGAAAATTAAATATTAAAAAAATCTTCCCTTTAGACTAACTGATTCAACTGTTTACCTAAAACATGAAGTCAAACGATTCTGGGATCAGTCATCAAAAGAAAAAGGTTTTAGATTTAAAAAATGAATAACTTTGAATAATACTGATTTAAATGATTATTTGTTTATTATTATAGCAAATTACAGTCAGGAACAAATAATCCACAAAATCAAAGGATTCAATAAATTAACAATGGTTAAAGTGAATGCTAAAACATTTTTTTAATCTGATTTAGTTCTTGTTCTCCTGATTCCCTCTCTTCTTAATCAATTAAAGGATTCGTACCTAACATCGTATGACTGATATTCCCCCTCTGATATAAACTGAGCTGCTACAGTAAATAGATTTATAATAACTGATTATCATCACTTTCTTCTGTAACTGCAGAGCCCTCTTTGCGGGTAACTGGTACAGTCCGGAGAAGAGGGTGTACTGCATCCCTGGGGTGTCACCAGAAATGATGGAGCTGATAATTCAGTATGCTTACACCGGTAATACAGAAATTGCAGTCAGTAATGTGGAGCGTCTGCTGGCCGCAGCTGATTACCTCGACATCCAGGGTCTTCTTCAGCTCTGCTGTGACTTTCTTAAACTCAATCTCTGTCTACTTAACTGCATCAGCATTTGGAGGTATGCTGAAGTGTACTCCTGTCGTGAGCTGTGTGATTGTTCCCATGCCTTTATCCTGAAGCACTTTGAGAAGATCAGCGCTCCTCCAACTCCGGAGTTCTTAGAGCTGAGCCTGTCAGAACTCAGCAGCATTCTGGAGCAGGACAGGTTGAACATAAGGGAGGAGGAAACAGTGTTTAAAGCATTGATGACCTGGATCAAGCATGATCTAGAACTGCGCTCACCCCACATCATCACTCTGCTGCCAAAGGTGAGCTTGCAGGGGGCATGTGAGGGCTGAAGACAGGATTTAGTTCTTTACAATCTCACACCTTATTTTTTTCTGCCATAAACATATTTCATATGATTCAGTTAAGGACTGTAAATAGATGCTGAATGTAATTTGGTGTGTTCGGAGCAAAAGCTTTACCCTAAACATAATCCTATCCAAGCCCTCAGAATCCTGGTCTTGTTTTGGGGATCTTATTTAAATCTAATACTGGTATATTTATTTAATTCAGATGAACTGAAACAAAAAGGATTTGAAGGATTACTTTTAGTTTTTTGGTTGAAAGTCTGTCCATTTTTATTTAAATAAGGTTTTAATAACATGTAGTTGGAGGCAGGTTTAAAAATCACTAAGTCCAAACCAATAATAAGCACTAACAATGACAGTTCAGTTTGTATATGGATGTGGAGCACCTCACAGCTGACCCCCTGCCGGTACGGTCCTCATATAAAAACATTCGTAGCTCATTTGTGTTATGTGCTCAGGTACGACTGGGCCTAACGAGTACTGAGTTCTGCCTGCACGAGGTGAAGGAAAACCAGCTGATCTGCCAGTACAAAGAGTGTAGCTCCATCATCGAACACTCCCTGAAGATCCTCAATAAGACGCCCGGACTGAGCAGCACAGTCTTATCTGAATCAGCGGGTCGCCCTCGGGTGCCACACTCTGTTCTGCTTGCTATTGGAGGCTGGATTGATGGAGGCCTATGCAACAGCATTGAGGCTTATGACTCCAGAGCTAAATCCTGGAGTGTGATCTGTCGCTCATTGGAACATCCTCTAGTCTATAACCACACAGTATTCCTTGATGGTTGCATATACTTTGTTGGTGGGTTTTTTCAATATCATTTTTACAAAGGCAGCAACACGGTCTGCAAATTTGATGCTGTTGCTCAGACCTGGAATATGGTGGCACCCATGCACTCACGCCGTGGCAACGTTAGTGCGACTGTGCTGGAAGGATATATATATGCCATGGGAGGCTCTGATGGCATCAGGCCGCTCAACACAGTAGAACGTTATTCTCCTCTGACCAACCAGTGGAGCTATATGGCGCCCATGAACGAGCAGAGAACTGATGCCAGTGCCACCACCCTGCATGGCAAGGTAATATTAGATACTGCATTGATTCATAAACTCTCAAACTCCTGCCTGTCAGAAATAAATTGTACTTTTTCTAATGCTTTCTTCAGATTTACATTTGTGGTGGCAACACTGCAGAAGTGCATCACTCCACGGTTGAGTGTTTCGACCCCCAAATTGGCCAGTGGACCTATATAGCCCCGATGCTTGTACGTAGGAAAGGAATGGGTGTCATCACTCTCAATAACCAGATCTATGTGGTGAGTCCAGATACATTACACATGGTAATTCCTAAGTGGTTCCTCAAAGGTTTTTTGGGTGATAACATGTTTAGAAGGTCCCTGACTAACCTGAAGGGTTCTTTGAATGTTAAATTATTCTAGATTATGGAGGCCTTTAAATATATAATTGCCCCTGACTCTGGCTGCTTTGATTAGTTAATGACTTTAAGTCAAACCAGCCATAAAGGTTTAAAGGAATTTGGTGGCTTCAGATGAATATTCTCAAGATGGTTTATGGATGTGGTACAGTTCCTAAGTGCTTGGAATGGTTCTTCAGAGGTTTATTAGTTTTAGGTTGCAGAAGGTTCTTTGGTACATTTGGTAACAAATGGAAACTCTAACTACTACTGATTTTTGCTAATTTTGCAGAAGTTCCTTGGTATTGGTAAAGGTTATTAAGATGCTTAATAGTTCCAGATTGAACTTGTAAAAGGTTCTGAAAAGTATAAATTTTTTAGACACATTACACCTAAAGGAGCTTTTGTGACAAACCCTATATTGAGATTGTTAAATAATTGCACCTATTACAACTTCTACTATTTTGGGAAGACTCTAAATGATTTTGGAGATTTGTTTGCCTGTTTATCAAAAAGAACATTTAAGATGTCTGGCCGAGAGGGCCTGATTCACAGTCCCCATTCTAGTTCATTCCAAAGACATTTAATGATGTTAACATCAGGATTCTGTGTGGGTCAGTAAGGGTCCTCCATAACTTCTGACTTAAGGGATCCTGCTTAAAGTTATGCCAAAACACTAAGAGAACTTGCCCAAACGTTTCTTGCAAGCCATGTCTGGATGCTTGATTTTACAAACCTGTGTCAATAGGACAGTGACCTCAAAACTTTTCTTCAAATAGTGTTTAATGACTTCTGACAGTAACAGTGGGATTTTTTGTGCTTTGAATTGCACTTTTCTTTTACGTTTACACATCTGGAATATTTTTGTTTGCAGGTCGGGGGCAAGAAGAAAAAAAAAATTCTGAAGAGTGTGGAAGTTTATGACCCTCAGTCCAACACGTGGAGTAATGGCTCCCCCATGCTTCATCCACGATGCCACTTTGGAATTGGGGTACCAAGACAAAGCAGAAATCTGGGCTTTTTAAAACTGATTAGACATGTTAGAGACTTTAGCTACACTTGTTTAACATTAATTACTGATAAGCATTTCATATAAACCCAGATACCATACAGATGTGGCAATGTGCTGCATATGTTTGCCATCCTTGCAATTTTTATACCACTAAAGAGAGACATGACACACAATTTATAGCGGAATACCTATAAATAGTGATTTGTTCTGACATTATGTTAAACAACACATTCACGCAGAGATGCTGGATCTTTTACGTGTCATTGTGTATTGAAGTGTTTTTATGATATTGGTTTTTATCACTCTTCATTTTTTCTTCTTTTGTTCATGTTTGTTTTCTGGTCTCAGGTGATGGATGAGCGATTGTACGTATTCGGTGGCTCTAACAAATCTGGAAAGCTTTCCAAAACTGAGTATTATGATGAGAAAACAGACAAATGGTACAGAAACAGCTTTGAGCTTTTACATTTTTGTAATAGACTCCACTCCTGCTTACTACCAGAATAGTACAGTTCTGATTGGTTGAGAGCTGGAACTATTGTAATACCTAATTTACAGAGGAGTGTGCCTATATATGGTCATGTAGTATGTAGGATGTAGACTTAATACATAATGCATTACTTGCAGACATACTGACTTGCAGAAAGGTTTAAAGGGTTAATATTTATATCTTTGTGCTTTGTTGCAGGTTCGATGTGCCGGATATGAACTTTAGACGTTGTCGTGTGAGGTGCTGTGTGCTCTCTGATCTTCCCAACATCACAGACTACACGGCCAACCAGGGGCCCAACAAGCCTTGAACTGTCAGACATCCAACAAATTACGATTAATTAATTTATCTGTATTAAACTGTAAAGCCTTTATCTTTAACGTCTGATTAAATTTGTTAGCTTTTTCTTGTCATTCTAAAAAATTCTAAATCACTTTGGGCGATAGGACAGAAGTTATTTAGACATGAAGCAAAATAACTTTTTGGTGCTGATACGATATTAGTGTTCTTCCAGAAGAAGGAAACAGTAGCAGATTGAAGGTGTTAGTGTACGCCTTGGTGTTGGCAATGGTTTCTATCAAAACAAGCTTGGAACTGGTTAAGCTCATCTGGTAGAGTGGTGCTGTTGGATGAGGGGGTCTGAAAAGGTTGTTTAGGTTAGATTAGATTAGATGAGTTCCAACTTTATTGTCATTGTGCAGAGTACAAGTACAGGGCCAATGAAATGTAGTTAGCATCTAACCAGAAGTGTAATATGTACATTATTTATATAGAGTGCATTAATTACAGTGACTGGTGCATGGAGAGGTGAAGTGTTTAAATGTAGATACATAGAATGAACATGATATAATATGAACATAATATTCATTCATTCATTATCTTCTGCTTTATCCTATATTAGGGTCGCGGGGGGGTTCCCCATGCCCATCCAGGGAAGAACGTTTCGGGCGCTGGGCAGATACACCCAGACACACACTCACAGACATGCACACAAACACACTCTACATGGGGCAATTTGGAGAACTCAATTGATTTGATCCATGTTTTTGGACTGAGGGAGGAAACCAGAGAACCAGGAGGAAACCCACACAGACACGGGGAGAACATGGAAACTCCACCCAGATAGGGATTCGAACCGGGAATCCCTAGTGCTGAGAGGCGAATGTGCTAACCACTAAGCCACCATGGCGCCCTATGAACATAATACAGTATATATATTACATACATACTATATATACATAGTATGAACATGATATAAAGTGCATACAGTACAGAAGGTGCAAGACAAGTCCATGATTTGGATGGGTGGCGTCAGCGTCCATAACGATATTCCTTGCCCTGCCCAGGTAGCGCTTGTGATGTATGTCTTTGATGGTGGGTAGTTCACCAGGATCCTAGGAAACAGGTGAGTTTTCTTGAGACTTCTATTGATAAAATAGAAGTCAGAGAAGATCCGCGCTGTCACTAAATGGCCCACTCCCTCGAATCGCAAGCAGCTCCAGATATTCTTGGGTTTCGCCAACTTTTACCACCGTTTCATCCCGTTTTCCCGTTTCTGTTTGACTATGACATACCGCCCAGGCACCCATAACACCAAGCCTGACGCTCTTTCTCATCTCTTCACCCAAGAGGAGGATGTGACCCCCCAATCTGTGGAACCTATTCTCCCCACAAAAAAAGTGATTGCCAGTGTCACCTGAAAGATCCTTGACACCATCCGCGCCGCTCTTGTTGATCCTGTGCCACCTAACACTCCACCCCATCGCCTTTATGGAAAGTGGAAAGTGCCATTGTAAAGTTTATATATAAATTAAGAAATAAACTTAGCTTCGGGTGGGTAGAGATGTAAGGTTATTTCCCGCTGTTACAGCTGATGATGAAACAAAGCAGCGGCAGCGGCTGGTGGAGACCCAACTCTAGTGAATCTGGCTGTATTAGCGTCGGACGGAGGTTGAGTCCTGAAGGTTCTCACAATGCGGTGTGTGAGGATCAGCGTTGAGTCCAATAAAATCCGATCCGAAAATCCGAACAGATGAATCCGGCGACGCAGATCAGGAGATGACTCTTTTATAATGTAGGCTAATATTTATAAATGAAGCGGGTAAATAAATGCAGCGGTGTTGGCAGAAAACGACCGCGATAGTAAGCAGAAAGTGCTAGCGTTAGCGGCTAAAAACGCTAGCAACTACACCGGAAAGGGACAAAAAGCGGAAATAAATGCTATGTTATAACGATGAGGTAGCTGAACAGTCAAAAGAATGTAAAAAAAGTAACTAAAAGTAACTAAGCAACTAGATAACAATTTAGTAGATAAGCTTAACAGAGCTAGACAGCGCACGTATGCAACTACACACTGACTGCGTGGCAGGAAGTGACGTCGAATTCTGTCATGTGTTTATTGCTATTTTAAGGATTTGTTATAATTTTACAGTTTTAAAAAAAGCATCTTATCATAATTATTGTCATGTGTTTATTGCTATTTTAAGGATTTGTTACAATTTTACAGTTTTAAAAAAGCATCTTATCATAATTATTGTATTGACATTGCCCTTTTATTCACATAATTTTTTATGTTTTTTATTTTTTAAGTTTCTAGCTCTGTTAATACACTTTAATGGATTTGCTGTCTTGAAATTGTAAGAAGATGAAATGGTGACAAAAAATTATTTCCAAAAGAAAAAAAATAATAAAAATTTGATCATTATCACTATATTAATTTAAGGAAATCACTAAATTAAGATTAGCTTACACATAGTTTTCTCATAGAATATCATACATTTCTTAATGGGATCTAACCCGGGACTGTATCGCATGTCAAGAAAATTTAGTACTCTACTTGGATTTGAGTGTCATCATTTCACGAAAAGGGGCCAAGCAAAAGGGACCAAGCACCAGGAAACAGATAAGGCAAATAGAGTGGCAGCAACTGTAGCACATGTCAAAAATAAATGTAGTACTCTGCATGGATTTAAGTATCATCCTTTCACAAAAAGGGGCCAAGCACCGCGAACCAGATATTGTAAATAGAGTGGCAGCAACAGGGCTATGCTTTTGGAAGATGGTGAAAGAAAGGTGCAGGTTTGAAGCTGAGGCTCAAAGCAGGCAGAGTATTAACGCAGTCTGAGTCCAGCCATTTGCAGTACAACAGTCGTTGGGGGATAAGAATAATTAAACCAACAGCCTTGATTCACTAGGCATTTTGATCTCACTGATGTCAGGAGAAAGCCTTCATGAGGACAGGTTCTTCAGCGTGATGCCTGTAATTAATCCTGGCAGACAAGCAAACAGTGTTGGTGTTCGGAACCATTCAAATTATCTAAAGTATACACGTGGAGCAACCTAACAAATGAAACCTGAGGATGAACTGCCTGCCCACTACCCCACATAAAACCTTGGTCAATATAGTTTTTAAAGCAAGATGTTTGGTAGTTAAGCAGGCAGATGCATAAACAATAAAGTCACCACTCTAGCTCCCGCCAACGTTTCACACAGAATCACATGTTCAGCTGCCAAAAAAAAAAAACTATTTGAGCATTAACTGATCTGCTTTTGCACAACTATACCAGGGGAGGCGCAGTCCCCCATTATCAGAAATTTAGCAGACGAGAGTAATGCTGTCTGCCTTTTAAAGAAGATAAATACTGCCTACCTGCCTGGATTCTGAGAAATAAAATAAATACTGCCTGCCTGAAATAGAGCTGCCTGCCTGTCTGCATTTTAAAGATACTGACAAAGAAAATATATGAGTATAGCCTTGTTGCCTTACTGGGAAAGGGAGTTAGCATATTTAATCAATATCACTATCATCTTATATCCTTATTTTAAAGTGGAAATCCCTAAATTTAATCGCAAGATTAGTTTAAACAATATAAGTTTTCTTATAGAATCTCATCCATTTCTTAATGGGAACTAATCCAGGACTGTATAGAAAATGAGGAATTCTTCACGGATTTGCGTGTCATTCTTTCGCAGGGACCATGCTAATCTTATCTGTATCAATCAAATTTTAGTATGCCTACCTTAGCTAGCACTAGCTACCCAGTAGGACAAAGGCAAATATAGTGGCAGCAACAGGGATATGCTTTTGGAAGATGGTGAAAGAAGGGCGAGGGGTTGAAGGTGAGGCACAAAGCAGGCAGAGTATTAAGGCATTGATCTGCTGTTACAAAACTATACCGGGGAGGGCACGAACGCAGTCCCCCAATATCAGAAATATTGCAGTCAAGATTCCCACATGGGCGGAGCTTTGACATAATAGTAGGTGGGGCTCAGATATTTATAGAAGATAAACCCTGCCTGTCTGACTGATTCTGACAAAGCAAATCCCCATTGCCTGACTGCAATAGAGGTAATGCTGCCTGATTAAGCGATTAAGGATGTAATAGGCAAACTCTCTCTCTCTTCTCCTGGTCTAGCTCTGGCCAGTGCTGCTGCTGGGCCCTGCTATGCTTTGTTTTGACCTGGTCAGGCTCTGCTTAGCCAAGGCCTGCCTTGCTTTGCTCGGCCCAGCGGGCTCTTGGTTCCAGCGTTCGCATAAAATGTGAGTTTGTACCTAAAGGGGGTGTTCGTTTGCTATTAGGGTAACTTTTTATTATAAATCTGTTCAGTAATCGTATCTTTGTGTTCTTAATTAATCATTTGTAATAAATACTGTTATTACTCTAAACCAAAGTTTCCCGTTAATCCTCCAAGGCTGGAATTCAAAGGTTAATTTATTTCTACCTATATGGTGTATTTTTAGCAGCTATAAGATTGACCTCTGAGGGATATTTAGATATATCCACATTTCAATATATCCTCTGTCCATATATTTTAAAAGCCTCTGACAGAATTAAGATTTTTGCATGCTTACAGAATACCTCTGAGTCAGATATAGCTTAAACCATTGAGATACAATTACATTTACATTTACATTTGGTCATTTATTGGACGCTTTTATCCAAAGCGACTTACAAGGTGAGCACAGGGTTAAATCACAACATCCCTGGAGCAATGAGGGTTAAGGGTCTTGCTCAAGGACCCACATTGGTAACTTCAGTGGACCTGGGATTTGAACCGCCAACCTTCAGATTGATAGCCCAACGCCCTAACCACTGAGCTACCACGCCCACTTAGTGCAGAGAAGCAGTCTTGTAACTAAAGTTACCGTTTAATACAAATATCTTTGGAGTCAGATATTTTACACAATAGAGCACGCATTAAATCTTTGACCATCTCTCATTCTCCGTAATTTGGTAATGGAGGACTTTATTGATATCATATTAATACCCAAAAGTCCTACAGTTTCAATACTGTTGAATTGGGGAAAGTGAGTGAATTAATTAATATTAATTAGCCATGGCAAATAAAATAGTTTGAGCTCATTTAAATATAACTATTAGATTTAAAAATGTTAAATAGCACTATTTTCCAATTTAAAGATGAGGTTTCCTGTGAAGATTTGACTGAATAAACTAGACTTTTTGACTAGGACTGAACTATTATCTGACAGAAAATGGGCCATGGGACACCAACCCAAACCATATTTAAAGAGGCAACTTTGGCTGTGTTGAAGCATCTTGCAGAGCAAGGTCACAAGGCCTCCACATGGCTCCCAAAAAGAAAACTTCAATAATGTAAACAAGCAGTGCCTAAAAGAAGAACCACTCGAAAAAGATTAAATTAATCTGTTAGAACTATTGAATGATTAAAATGAATCAAAGGGGGGAATTGTGAAGGAAAATTATGATTTTTTTTATGAGTGATTCATCTTAACCATTTGTGTTGCATATACCCATCAATAACCTTCTACAGTTATTATGTCTTATTATGATATCTTATTATGCTGATTATATCAAGTTAAGAATGTATACATTGACATTTAGTGTAGATGTACATCTTCCACTGTAAATTTTTTCACTTCAATTTATCCGTTTCAGTAGGTCGACAGAGTTGAGAACCACGCCCGCACTATTATCAGAGAGTGTTGTTTTAAAACAAGTAACTATTATGGTCTCCATAATAGTGACGTTCTCTGATAACTAGTCAGAGAGTGGGGTAGGATTTTTCTATTATCTTTCTTAAATAAATATCACTTCTTTTAACATGAAAAATATATATGTATATATTTAATCACCAAGCATAAAATGGACCAAGTACAATTTTTGTTTAATGAAGGATAAAGATTTCACTGATAATTAACTACACTAGACTGGACTGACTGACTGACATTAAATAATGAGGACAAAATTATGAGGCAATATTTTTTCCAGGTCGGAGTTTGAGAAAATGTTTTGCCAAGACACATATGACACAAATGATTAATGTTATGATTTTTTGCAGCATTGTTTTTTACAAATTGTTTGATAAAGGTTTTATTTTTTCCTCCAGGTCGAGCACTGAAGGAGTTTATTAAACTTATGTTGTGTGATTTGTATAAACAATACAAAAATTTAAGTTTGACACATCTTGTGAACGAGATCACATCTTGTTTCCATTTATGAATTTTCTTTCTCATTTATCTATCTCTCTCTTTTTTCCCCTCTAAGGCATTAACCCAGTAGGGGTGATAACACACTGCATGCAAACGCTTTAGTATAGCATTAAAAGTACACATAGGGCATCAGAAATTTGTAGGCCGTGTCCGGAGATCTGGGGAAACAGAGAGAAGGATGGCCACCTAGTGATGGACAGAGTCGACAACACTGCAGGTGTGGGGCACCTGAGTGGCAGGCGCCCATTGCAGTGATAGAAGCGGGACCTCCCACAGCCCCAGGAAACCGTATATTATTAGAGTTTCAAAAATCTGAGTGTTTTCATTTGTAGTTTCATGTACTGATTATAGAGCTCACATGCACAGCACACTGACATAGTAGAACTCTGATGAATAAATGTAAGTGATGGACTATGACCATCATCACCGCATATGGGGCAAATTCACAATGGGGCAAATTTGATGGGGACGTTGAAGGGCACACCCAAAGGGGGAATTGAAGGGATAAAATTTAAAGATTAATATACAAGGTAATCGATTTTAAAGGGAATAAGTGCCCTCGATAATGAGATGGAGGCAGACTAACCGGCTTCGTCCCAAGGCCTAGATGTTCCATGAACAATGACGCATCAAGTCTGACGGCTGAAGCTCCTCAAGGATGGCAGAATGTTATCGAGCTCCCCCAGAGATGTCACTGGGATGGTATGTTCATGGTATGTTCACCCCCCCCCCCACAGAACTCCTTTGACAAGTTGGTTTAGAACAAGCAGAATGAGGGATAATTTTACAATAAATAAAGTCAGCAACTGGACTTCGGGTCTCTGTCTTGGTGAGGGTTGGTGCGGTGCGGAGGTCGAAATGTTGGGCTTATCTTGGAAGAACACACTGCTTTGACTTGGTATGTCATAAATAAACTGCTTAATTTGAATAACTTAGTACGGGACTGCATGTTGGTTTTGACACCTTCAGAAAAGGTTCATCGTGGAAATATTGATTTCCTAACAGTTTGTGAAACCGGGTTTCAGTCCAGTAATTAGGAGATAAGTAATCGGAGTATTATTCAACGGGGTAGGCAAACCGGGTTCGTATCCAGTGGTTGGAGAAGTAGCTGATAATTGATTAGAATGATTGTGAGAGGTCTGGAATACCGTCGTTCCTGAATTGCAGGTTAAATTTCTAAATTAATTCTAAATTTCTTCGGTGTCAGATATCAGGAAAATCTTGTGTGTTTGTTTTGTGCTGTTGAAATCGGTTCAAAAGGAAAAATTATGTTTTGTACTTGTTGTTGGTTTATTTGAGAAAGGGTGGAAGGTTTATATGGTGAATTTAGCTGGTAAGTAAAGTGAAGTGGTTTAACTATTACTTAACTAATTTAAGTAATATTTGTAAGCTTCTATTCTGCTTGTGTGTTATATAACCTAAAATCAGCTTAATTAAAATGGCAGACTTAACCTCAGGACAACTTAAAAATATTGTTTTAAATAGGATTAAAGATACCACACCTGAAAAGATAGGGACAGAGAATTCTGTAAAATTAATCAATTGTTACAAAACTAGGCCCTCAGGGGATTGTATCCAAGCCCCGAAAGAGCCTGTGCCCACACCTAGCCAAAGGCTAAAATTTTAGCAGCATGTTAGAGTTGTAGTTGGAACAAAGGGTTGAAGATGGCCGCCCCAGTGTAATTCAGCCCTCCCCTGACCCATCTCTGGCTCAACCCATTAACAACCCATTAACAGGTATAGCTCCTCCTGCATATCAGATGGTCAATTCAATGCTTGCAGGCCTTCACCCACCTCAGCAGTTACCTGTTTTGGGGTGTCATTACAGGGCACATCAGTAGGTGGCGCCATGGATCACTGGGCAATAGACAACCTGTGCCTAACCAATAAGTTTTTAATCAAAGACCTCCAGCCCACATTCCAAATCAGTCAAAATTTTCCCAGAACCAATTGTTACCTGTGGTGTAGGTGGTGAACAATTTGATTTTCTAATTGACACTGGGGCCACTGCTTCAGTGAATATAGACAAACCTAATTGGTACCCTCCACTTAGTACAAATTCCCTCATCACCATAGGATACTCGGGATCTATTCAAACTCAGCATTATACTACTCCACTGGTTCTGGAAATTGGAAATCTGCAATTAATCCATTCCTTTCTGTATTCTCCAAATTGTCCAACTAATTTGTTAGGTCGTGATTTTTGTGCAAAGTTACATTATATTGCAGTAGTCCGGTGGGGGTGTAGAGTTGGTGCAAAAATTGCTTTAGGTCTATCAGGTGGTCATCAGCTCAGCTGTTCATAAGTCTAATGGCCGTGGGAAAAAGAGTTCTTTAATCTGCTGGTTTTGCAGTTCACACTTCTGTACCTGTACAACTAAAACCAAATAGTAAGATATGTTAAGTGTTAACATTTCCATAAACTACTTTTTGTAGTTTTACTTGGACCATAAAGGTAAAATGCAGAAAACTGAGTTGTTAAACATCTGACTTAGCCATTTCTTAACGTAGACACATTTCTTAATGTATTTTCTAATAATAGGTTAATTAAATAAAAACTGACAAGTTAAAGAAATCGTAGCCGCAGAATGGCTGCACTGGTGAGAGCTCCGGTAAAACTCTACGTTCTTTTATGTCTTATTGTAAGTTTCTATGCGCAAACTGCATCGGGGATCATCCAATATGATCGACAAACTGGAGAATAAGTTGGACGAGCTGAACGCCCGGATTAAGTTCCAGCGCAACATCACAAACTGCTGCGTACTGGTGTCGGCTGGGTTCTTTATCCACTGCCAGGACCGAACACAGGACTCTGGTAAGAGCAGGGGAGTCGGAGTGTGTGTTTTGGTGAACTCGCGATGGGGATCTGATGTATCAGTTATATCCAGCCACTGCTCTCCAGAGATTGAATTCATCACAGTCAAAGTTCGACCTTTTTTTCTGCCCAGAGACTTTACCTCAGTCATTTTGACTACAGTTTACATCCCCCCTCAAGCAGACAAGACCTGTGCACTAAAGCTTCTATACAATAACATCAATGGACTTGAGAACATACATCCAGAGGCTGTTTTTATCGTGGTGGGGGATTTTAACAGGGCCAACCTGAAATCAGTTCTGCCCAAACACCACCAGCACATTAAATTCCCCACCAGAGGAGAACAGATCCTGGACATGTGTTACACACCCATCAAGGACAGTTACAAAGCCCTCCCCCACCCAGCCTTCGGTAAAGCAGATCACACCTCCATTCTTCTCCTGTCTGCATACAGACAAAAGCTTAAACAGACAGCTCCAGTCCACAGAACAGTCTATCAGTGGAGTGAGGAAGCCATCTTCACACATCAGGACTGTTTTGATTCTACTGACTGGCAGATGTTTGGTGAAGCAGCAGGCACAGACATCAATGAATACACAGACTCCATCACAAGCTACATAAGCAAGTGCACTGACGACATTGTCCCCAAAATTATTGTCAAACCATTTCCTAACTGTCACAGTTGTCCACCTGGGATTTAAACGCGGCTGCGCAAATACAGCACAGAGCCGCGGCGCTCTAACGCGCAGAAGGGAGCCAGGCACGCAGGTAGAACAAATAAAGAATATTTATTGAACCGGTGCTCAAACACCAAACACACAGGTAGAAGGACAGTGTAACAAAAACTCAAAGACGCGCACGGAAGACATCAAACCCCGGAACTAAATACCAAGACATATGCCACCACGTGCACAAAACCACCCAATGAACCCGCGAAGCTAATTAACTTAAAATACCCACACGAGACAGCTAATCAACTAAACACAGGAACACAAACACAGAACCCAAACACAAACAAACGCTAGGCACCCGTTACACTACCCCCGCCCTTACGGTCGCGTAACGAGGTGACGCGACCAAGACAACCCTAAAAAAAAGAACAGTCCTGGGGGGGTGGGTGGGGTCGTCCGCCCCTCCTGAGTCGGGCTAGGTAGGCGCCCTCTGGTGGACGCCCTCTGCGGGGAAGGCGTGTGACACGTCCATAAGTTCTGTGTCGGGGTGGGCGCCCTCTGCGGGCGCGGTGTGGAAGGCGCCATCTGCCGACGCGAAGCTGCGGACGCCCTCCGGCTGTGAGGTCAGGTGGACGCCCGTGGCAGATCAGGACAGGGCCACGCCCTCCTAATGTGTGGTCCGGTGGACGCCCCCGTCGGGCGAGGAATGAGCCACGCCTGCTAGCTGCGTGGTCCGGTGGCCGCCCACGTTGGGCGAGGAATAGGCCCCGCCCTCTTGCTGCGGGGTCAGGTGGACGCCCACGGGCGGCGTGGTCCGGAGGACGCCCCCTGGCAGCGTGGCGAGGCGGACGCCCCCTGGCGGCGTGGCGAGGCGGACGCCCCCTAGCGGCAGGGCGAGGCGGACGCCCCCTGGCAGCGTGGCGAGGCGGACGCCCCCTGGCGGCGTGGCGAGGCGGACGCCCCCTAGCGGCAGGGCGAGGCGGACGCCCCCTGGCGGCGGGGCGAGCGGCGTGGCGAGGTGGACGCCCCCTGGCGGCGTGGCGAGGCGGACGCCCCCTGGTGGCGGGGCGTGCGGCGTGCGGCCCCTGCTGCTCGGGCTGGGCGGCGTGTGGCCCCTGCTGCTCGGGCTGGGCGGCGCGCGGCCCCTGTATTTCGGGCTGGACGGCGCGCGGACCCTTGACTTCGGGCTGGACGGCGCGCGGACCCTTGACTTCGGGCTGGACGGCGCTCGGACCCTTGACTTCGGGCTGGACGGCGCTCGGACCCTTGACTTCGGGCTCGACGGCGCTCGGACCCTTGACTTCGGGCTGGACGGCGCTCGGACCCTTGACTTCGGGCTCGACGGCGCTCGGACCCTTGACTTCGGGCTGGACGGCGCTCGGACCCTTGACTTCGGGCTGGACGGCGCTCGGACCCTTGACTTCGGGCTGGACGGCGCTCGGACCCTTGACTTCGGGCTCGACGGCGCTCGGACCCTTGACTTCGGGCTGGACGGCGCTCGGACCCTTGACTTCGGGCTGGAAGGCGCTCGGACCCTTGACTTCGGGCTGGACGGCGCTCGGACCCTTGACTTCGGGCTGGACGGCGCTCGGACCCTTGACTTCGGGCTGGACGGCGCTCGGACCCTTGACTTCGGGCTGGACGGCGCTCGGACCTTTGACTTCGGGCTCGACGGCGCTCGGACCCTTGACTTCGGGCTCGACGGCGCTCGGACCCTTGACTTCGGGCTCGACGGCGCTCGGACCCTTGACTTCGGGCTCGACGGCGCTCGGACCCTTGACTTCGGGCTCGACGGCGCTCGGACCCTTGACTTCGGGCTCGACGGCGCGTGGACCTCGGCGGGCACGCACGCTGGGCGGACCTCGGCGGGCACGCACGCTGGGCGGACCTCGGCGGGCACGCACGCAGGCAGGACCTCGGCGGGCACGCACGCAGGCAGGACCTCGGCGGGCACGCACGCTGGGCGGACCTCGGCGGGCACGCACGCAGGCAGGACCTCGGCGGGCACGCACGCTGGCAGAACCTCGGCGGGCACGCACGCTGGCATGACCTCGGCCGGCACGCGCGCTGGGCGGACCTCGGTGGGCACGCACGCTGGGCGGACCTCGGCGGGCACGCACGCAGGCAGAACCTCGGCGGGCACGCACGCAGGCAGAACCTCGGCGGGCACGCACGCTGGGCGGACCTCGGCGGGCACGCACGCTGGGCGGACCTCAGCGGGCACGCACGCTGGGCGGACCTCGGCGGGCACGCACGCTGGGCGGACCTCGGCGGGCACGCACGCTGGCATGACCTCGGCCGGCGCCTCGGGCTCTCCATCCTGCACACAAAACACATAAACATCCGCCGCAACGCCCAAACACATAGAGACAAACATGTCAGACATGGGGACGACAGACTGATCATACGACACATAGGAGGACGGGGGACACAACACACTCACACACTCAGGCGGCGGCTCCGGTACCGCCCCCTCGCAGCGCGACCCAGACGCGGCACGGACCGGCGCGGTCGCGTCACGTGACTGCCCCGCAGTCCACGCTTTGCGCTCCGCGGCTGCGCTGTGCGCCCGCTGCGGCTTCACTCCACGCCGTCGCCGCGCTCTGCGTCTGGATCTCGCCACCGGGGGTTTAACAAACCGGACTGGACCCTCCGTCCAGAACTCCTCAGTGTTGCGGTGGGTGCATACGGGCAGAATATGCCCATATAGGTAAGATTGGCCCGCCTCATCATCGGAAATCTGAACAATGTCCAGGCCTTCCTCTGCGCAGAGCGCCTCAAACCCATACCTCCACATCCATTCCTCATCGGAGTCGCTACACTCCGCCATGACGCTGTTTGAGCTGCTCCCCCGGCTCTGGGACGGCGGGCTCCGCAAAACGGCGCACTCGCGGAAACGGCGGAGCGCGCCGCGAGTACGAGGCTATACGGCCCCCCCAAAGAAAAATTTGTGACGATCGTGGAACATAGGAACGGGACGGAGTCCAGAGTTCAAAACGTAGAGAGTTTATTCTCCAATATGCTTGGTACTGACAAAGGTACTAGACCGAGATAGAAGCAGCGCGACCGCGATGAAGGCAATCGCCAGCGCCGCCGAGGAGAAGACTCAATCGCAAATCCGAAATAATATAACAATCCAAAACACGAGAGCAGAAGGGTGAGTAATACACGAACCAACGCGAGGAGAAGAAGGAAACGGAAGCTATAAGTAGGGAGAAACGGAAGAAGGAAACGGAAGCTATAAGTAGGGAGAAAAAGTAGGGAGTAGGGAAGTTAGAACTCTGGAGATGGAGGACGGTCCTGAGCATGCACGACGCGATCCCCAGGGTGGCCCACAGAGGGCACAGATGTGACATTACCCCCCCCTCCTAGGGTGTAGAGAAGGCCTACCTTGCCGACGCGGACGACCCCTACCTCGAGGCGCAGGCTTCTCAGGATGCCGGCTATGGAAGTCCGAAATGAGATTGGGGTCCAAAATATCAGTAGCAGCAACCCAGCTGCGCTCCTCTGGACCAAAACCCTCCCAGTCCACCAGATACTGAATGGTAGAGCCCCGGCGACGAGAATCCAATAAAGAGGAAACAGAGTATACCTCCGGAAGTCTGGGTAATGCTATTCTCTTGCAAGATAGATTCTAGGGGACCAGAAACAAAAGGCTTGAGAAGGGATGTATGGAAGACCGGATGTACACGATACTGGGGCGGAAGAGCTAGACGATAAGTTACCGGGTTGATCTGGCAAGTTACTTTAAAAGGTCCCAGAAATCGGGGAAGCAGCTTGCGAGAGCCCGACCGGCATCGAAAGTCCCGAGAATTTAGCCAAACCATTTCCCCTGGTGAGTAAACCCGAGCCTTTCTTCTATGGCGATAAGCAAAAGATTTGTTACGTTGCAGAACACGTTCAATCCTTTGGTGAACCTGGCCCCACACGCTTTCACTCCGTCTAAACCAATCATCTACCACAGGTGAATTGGAGGGTTCAGCGTCCCACAGTGCAAAAGGTGGTTGGTACCCTAATATACATTGAAACGGAGTCAGGCCCGTGGCGGAGTGGCGAAGAGAATTCTGTGCAATCTCCGCCCAAGGTAAGAAACGTGCCCAATCCGCAGCATGATTAAGGGCAAAGATGCGTAGGAACTTACCCAATTCCTGGTTAGCTCTCTCACACTGGCCATTGCTCTCAGGATGATAACCAGAAGATAAGCTCACAGTAGTACCCAGTTTTTCAAAAAATGCCCTCCAAACCGCTGATGTAAACTGCGGACCCCGGTCCGACAATATGTCTTCCGGAATGCCGAAGATCGGAAACAAATGTTTAAACAGAAGCTCTGCAGTCTGTAGAGCCGAGGGGAGTGCTGTCAAAGGCAAGAAACGGACGGCTCTGGAAAAACGGTCAATCAGAGTAACCACCGTCGTAAATCCTTCAGAGGAAGGAAGATCCGTAACAAAATCAATCGCCACATGAGACCAAGGGCGAGAAGGAACTGGCAACGGACAAAGTTTACCAGCAGGCAACACCTTGGGGGTCTTGCAGGCAGCACAAATAGAACAAGACTTAACAACCCGCTGAACATCAGAGTTAAGAGTTTCCCACCAGTATTTACGTCGCAAGATCTGAATGGTACGATCAACCCCGGGATGCCCCGAACAAAGAGATGAATGTGCCCAAGTAATAAGGCGAGTACGGAAAGCTACAGGCACATAAACTAATCCCGGCGGAACATGCGGGGGAGCCGGAAACCCTTGCAAAGACCTCTCGATCTCTTGATCGAACTCCCAGTGTATGGAGTTAACAAAACAACTAGCAGGCAAAATGGGAGAATCATCCACCTGCTCCCCTCCACTATCCGTATGGAGCCATGAGAGAGCGTCGGCCTGATGGTTGTGATGCCCGGGCCGGTAAGAGATGGTGAAGTGGAAATTATTAAAAAATAATGACCACCTGGACTGACGAGCATTAAGTCGTTTGGCCCCTTTTAAATACTCTAAGTTCTTGTGGTCCGTAATAACCACAAAAGGGTGGTTGGCCCCCATAAGCCAATGACGCCACTCCTCCAAAGCGATCTTAATGGCCAATAACTCCTTATCCCCAATACCATAATTACGCTCTGCTGGTGACAATTTACGGGACAAAAAGGCTACCGGATGGCGAACGGAACCACGAGAACCCTGGGACAAAACCGCCCCTACCCCAGTGGAAGAAGCATCAACCTCAACAAAGAATTGAGAATCCGGGTCCGGATGAGCTAAAAGGGGAGCCGAGCTAAACCTCGTCTTGAGCTCCCTGAATGCCCTATCCGCCTCAGCATTCCATTTCAGCTGTCGCGATCCTCCCCGAAGCAGGTTGGTAAGAGGGATAGCCAAGGAACTAAAAGATCTGATGAATTTTCGATAAAAATTCGCAAATCCTAAAAAACGCTGCAAATCTCGGATGGAGGAGGGCACTGGCCATTCCAGAATGGCCTTAACCTTACTGGGATCCATCATAAGCCCCTTGGCTGACAGAACGAAACCTAAGAAGGAAATGCTTTCCCGGTGGAACTCACACTTATCTGCACGCACGAAAAGCTGATTATGCAAAAGGCTACGAAGAACAGTAGCCACATGATGACGATGGGTGGTTAAGTCCTTAGAGAAAATGAGAATATCATCCAAATAAACCAACACAAAGTCCTCCAGAAAATGCCCTAAGACCTCATTAATAAACGATTGGAAAATGCCAGGAGCATTAGTGAGACCAAACGGCATAACTAAATATTCGTATTGCCCCGAAGATGTAACAAACGAAGTCTTCCATTCATCCCCTTCCCGAATGCGAACCAAATTGTACGCATTGCGTAGGTCTAACTTAGTAAAGATGGTGGCCCCCCTTAGTCTTTCCAGAGCCGAGGGTATTAAGGGAAGAGGATAGGCCATCCTACGAGTTGCCTGATTAAGGGTCCGATAATCGATACAAGGTCTTAGAGTGGAATCCTTCTTAGGAACGAAAAAAAATCCTGATGCCACAGGAGATTTAGAGGGTCGAATGATGCCACTCTTAAGGGACTCGGCAATATACTCCCTCATGGACCTATTCTCAGCAACCGTGAGGGGGTAAGGACTTACGCGTGGCAATTTCATACCCTCAATCAGATCAATAGCACAGTCCGAAACACGATGAGGTGGGAGAGAATTGATAGTCACAGACCCAAATACCTCCGCCAATTCCGTATACTCTGATGGAACTCCCACCGGAAGGCTATGGAAGGGGAGGTCCAAAGTGCGCGGCTGGAGCAGCGGGTACCGAAGGCAATGAGAAACACAATAGGGTGACCAATGTACAATATCCCGAGAAGCCCACGAGATGACAGGATCGTGTCGCTGAAGCCAAGGCAACCCTAATATAAGCGGAAAAGCAGGCGAAGAAATTAGTAAAAATGTTATTTCCTCCATATGCAGAGCACTAACCGTCAGAGAAATAGAAACCGTCGAATCAGAAATAATACCCGGGTGTAACGGCCGACCATCCGCGGAGAATGGCTTGTTCTAATCTCACCGTAGGAATACCCCATTTATCCGCTAAAGTAGAGTCAAGGAAATTACCCTCAGCCCCAGAATCAAGAAGAGCAGTAGTAAAAAAAACCTTATCGAGACAGGTTAATTTAACTGGAATAACAAAAGGACGTTGCATGGACAAGTGAAAAGTGCTCACCACAATGGAGTCCCGCGCAGCCGTAATGACATTAGGGCCCATACCAGACCTCTTACCCCAGCTGGGAGAACGTAATGAACACTGATGTCCACGAATGTGACGATTCTTATCACTAGCAGACAACTGAAAAGTGTCTCTAGGCGTCTTAGGATCCGGTGAAGTCGCCGTTGGTGTAGCGGTGGGAAGTGGTGCTGTGGAATGTAGACCCCTCCTTGCCTGCCAGAGCTGATCCAGACGGATGGTGGTGGTAATGATCTCTGATAGAGACTTGTCCTCGTCTCTAAATACCAGCTCTGCGGCGATCTCCTTCCTCAATCCCAAGCGATAAGCCACGAGTAAAGCCGCCTCATTCCAGCCACTGTGCACGGCTAACGTCTGAAATTCCGGGCATACTCGGCGACAGAGCGTGCCCCCTGTCGAAGTTCAAACAGGACATCTCCTGCAGCGCGTCCCTGGCGCGGGTGAAAAAACGTACTCCGAAATCGTTTAATGAACAGTTCAAAATTGCGCGACTCGGCTGCACGAGCGTTCCAAAGAGCAGACGCCCAACTTCCTGCACGCCCCTGTAACCGCGAGATTAAAAATGCGATCTTCTGTTCATCAGTAGCAGGAGGACGGTTAGCGAAGTACAGTGAACATTGCAGCAAAAAGAGCTCACAAACCTCTGCATCTCCATCAAAGTGTACAGGCTCTGATACAGGAAGTGAATATGACGTCATCGGCGCGACGTTCCTCTCGGAAGGATCGGAGATAAACAAAGCATCTGGAGAACTCGGTTCTTGGAGATGCCCGCTTCCCAGCTGCTCCTGACGAACCAGCAATGAACTCATCGCTCTGGAGAGTTCAGCAGTCTCCTGCCGTAGTTCATCCAACAAACGTCCTTGCTCGCGCAGAGCGCAAGAGCAAACCGCCGATTCCGTCGCGTCCATGTTGGCGTTGGTTACTGTGACGATCGTGGAACATAGGAACGGGACGGAGTCCAGAGTTCAAAACGTAGAGAGTTTATTCTCCAATATGCTCGGTACTGACAAAGGTACTAGACCGAGATAGGTAGCGCGACCGCGATGAAGGCAATCGCCAGCGCCGCCGAGGAGAAGACTCAATCGCAAATCCGAAATAATATAACAATCCAAAACACGAGAGCAGAAGGGTGAGTAATACACGAACCAACGCGAGGAGAAGAAGGAAACGGAAGCTATAAGTAGGGAGAAACCGGAAGTTAGAACTCTAGAGATGGAGGGCGGTCCTGAGCATGCGCGACGCGATCCCCAGGGTGGCCCACAGAGGGCACAGAGGTGACACCTGGGCTCTGGACTCCCAAAACGTTGGCGCGTCTTTCTGTCACAGTTGTCCACCTGGGATTTAAACGCGGCTGCGCAAATACAGCGCAGAGCCGCGGCGCTCTAACGCGCAGAAGGGAGCCAGGCACACAGGTAGAACAACTAACCAGAAACCATGGACCACGGCTGAGGTTCAGGCAAAACTCAGAGCTCGGACCGCTGCCTCCAACTCTGGAGATCCAGCAAGCTACAAGTTCGCCAGATATGACCTCCAAAGGACCATCAAACTGGCCAAAAGGAACTACAGGGACAAAGTGGAGACCAACTACTAGCGTTCTTATCTCAGACGCATGTGGAGCAGTCTACGTACCATCTCTGAGTACAAAGGCAGTACGAGCTGTGACATGGGGTTGCCCTCCTCACTAGCTGAGGAGCTAAATGCTCATTACGCTCGTTTTGAGGCAAACAACTCCTCCCCTGCTGCTAAACTCCCAGTAGATCAGGAGAGCTACTCCCTCACCATTTCCATGTCTGAGGTCATTAGATGCTTCAAGTCCATCAACCCATGCAAAGCACCTGGTCCTGATGGTGTCCACAGTCGGGTTCTTAGAGCATGTGCCAGCCAGCTTGCTGGAGTCTTCACTGACATTTTCAACCTCTCTCTGAGTCTGTCAGTTATTCCCACATGCTTTAAGAGAATGATGATTGTCCCAGTTCCGAAGACATCAGCCATCTCCTGCCTGAATGACTACCGACCCGTTGCACTCACATCAGCAGCTATGAAGTGCTTCGAGCGGCTAGTGAAAACACACATCTGCTCCACACTTACCACCACCATGGACCCTCAACAGTTCGCATACCGTCCCAACAGAACCACAAATGACGCCATCATACTGACCGTTCACACTGCACTCACACACCTGGACAAAAAGAACACTTATATTAGAATGCTGTTCCTAGATTATAGCTCAGCATTCAACACCATCATCCCGGTCAAACTCGTTCCGAAACTCATAGACCTGGGCTTAAACACACATATCTGCAACTGGATACTGGACTTCCTGACGTGCAGACCCCAGGTGGTGAGTGTAGGAAACAGCTTTTCCTCCACTCTGACTCTGAGCACTGGGGCCCCCCAGCGGTGTGTACTAAGCCCAATCCTGTACTCCCTGTACACGCATGACTGTGCTGCCAGACACACGTCAAACATCTTCTTCAAGTTTGCTGACGACACGACAAGAGAGAAGCTCTGGAGGCGGAGCTACTTTTGAATGAACTGAACAGAGCTGTTGCCGAGTTTTCTTCTGGCCAAGCCCCAGGTATTGATGGAATTCCCTCAGATTTTTATAAACATTTTTGGAATCTTCTAGCGGAGGATCTGATGGAAGTTTTTAGATGTTCACTAGCTAAAGGACAACTACCAACAAGTTGCACCAGAGCAGTTTTATCTCTACTTGCGAAGAAAGGGGATTTGGGACTTTTAAAAAACTAGAGACCCGTGTCCCTTTTATGCACGGATTATAAGATTTTATCGAAATGCCTTTCCAACAGACTGAAGGATTATTTGTGCACACTGGTTCATGAAGATCAAACGTACTGTGTACCTGAACATATGATTATGGACAATTTGTTTTTATTGTGCGATGTCATTGATTTTTGTGTTTTAAATCCCTGTGATTTGGGTCTTTTATCCATAGACCAGGAGAAAGCGTTTGATTGGGTTGATCATTTTTATTATTTAAAACACTTGAGCGGTTCGGTTTGGGGGAAAGCGTTTTATCATGGATTAAACTTTTATATTTTAACGCTACAGTAATGTTAAAGGTGGGTGGAGGTTTAAGCAGTCCAATAAGCATGCAGAGAGGAATCAGACAGGGGTGTCCATTGTCTGGACAACTATACAGTTTGGCCATAGAACCATTTCTCTGTAAATTAAGAGCTGAGCTACATGGGCTGTCGATTGACGGCTTGGTAAAAAAATATAGCCCTGTCTGCATATACTGATGATATAACTGTTTTTATAAAAACAGATGAAGAAATTCAAAGGCTATCACAGAGCCTAGCGATCTATGAGAAAGCCTCATCAACACGAGTAAATTGGGGTAAGAGTGAGAGCCTCCTAGTCGGTCAGTGGCAAAACAAAAAATTTCCCTCTCTTCCAGCGAACCTGAAATGGAACAGAACCGGATTAAAATACCTGGGGGTGTTCCTGGGAACCCCAAAAACTGGGAAGGCATGCTGGAGAAAGTGGGTAATGCACTGGCTAGGTGGAGATGGGTCCTGCCTCAACTGTCGTACAGAGGAATAGTGTTGGTGGTAAACAACTTAATTGCTTCCAAGCTATGGCACAAGATCACTGTCCTAGAGCCACCCGCAACTCTTCTCGCAAACATACAGAGGATAATAGTTGATTTTTTTGGTCGGGACAGCACTGGACTTGTGCATCAGTTCTGTTTTTGCCAGTAAAGGAAGGGGGTCAAGGGCTCATAGACCTGAGCTGTAGAGTGAAGACATTCAGGCTGCAATCAGCTCAAAGACTATTGTACAGTAAGGGACTGGCATGGATGAGCACTGCTTGTACCCTTTCAAAGAGAATGGAGAAGCTGGGCTATGGGGAACCCATTTTTGTTTTAAATTTAAAACAAAATGGATTGTCACTCCATTACTCACTTCTCTACATTGGCTTCCTGTAGCTGCTTGCATTTAGTACAAGTCACTGACTCTGGCATACAGAACCATTTCTGGATCTTCCCTCTCCTACCTTCACTCTATCTTTTCAAAATACACTCCGACTCGTTCACTTCGCTCCAGTGATGATTGCCGCCTGGCGATTCCACCTCACGAGGAGCTAATTCTCACTCCGTGGCGTTCACCACTGCAAAATGGTGGAACGATCTTCCCAACTCTGTCCGTAAGGCAGAATCACTAAACAGTTTTAAGAAACTACTGAAGACGCATCTCTTTAACAAATACCTGTTGTAGGGAGAAAAAAAAAGGGGGGGGGGGCAGCATTGAATAACAATCAGGTTTGATGAATTTACAGTATAGTTGGTTTTCTACATTACATTACATTTACATTTAGTCATTTAGCAGACGCTTTTATCCAAAGCGACTTACAAATGAGAACACCACAAGTCAGAAGCCATGGAGAAAACCAACTATACTGTAAGTTCATCAAACCTGATTGTTATTCGAAGCTGCGCCCCCCCCCCCCCCCCTTTTTTTTTTTTTTTTTTTTTTTAACAACAGGTATTTGTTAAATAGATGCGTCTTAAGTAGTTTCTTAAAACTGTTTAGAGATTCTGCCTTACGGACAGAGTTGGGAAGATCGTTCCACCATTTTGCAGTGGTGAACGCCACAGAATGAGAATTAGCTCCTCGGTGAGGTGTAATCGCCAGGCGACAATCCTCACTGGAGCGAAGTGAACGAGTCGGAGTGTATTTTGAAAAGATAGAGTGAAGGTAAGAGGGGGAAGATCCAGAAATGGTTCTGTATGCCAGAGTCAGCGACTTGTACTGAATGCGAGCAGCTACAGGAAGCCAATGGAGGGAAGTGAGTAATGGAGTGACATGAGTTCGCTTGGGCTGGTTAAACACGAGTCGGGTTGCAGAGTTTTGAATTAGTTGAAGAGGTCTGATGGTGGAAGTTGGGATACCAGCAAGAAGTGCATTACAATAATCAAGCCGGGATAAGACTAGGGCTTGAACAAGCAGTTGGGTAGCATGTTCAGTCAGAAAGGGTCTGATCTTCCTTATGTTATAAAGAAGGAATCTACAAGAACGGGCGGTTTTGATCATGCTTCTGACTTGTGGTGTTCTCATTTGTAAGTCGCTTTGGAAAAAAGCGTCTGCTAAATGACTAAATGTAAATGTAAAGCAGTTGGACACATCTAGAACAACAACTTTTTATCAGTCTGTTCTAAAAGCCTGGAACTCCATTTTAACTTTTAAGAGAGACAAAAGAGAACAAGAGTTTTTTGATTCCTTTACAATCAAAAAGTGTTCAACAACGATTCTGCATTGCAGGTTTAACCAATTTGAAGGTTTTAAAAACTGGTACAGACTGGAAGACTGCTGAAACTCTCAGATCTGAAACCAAAATACGATCTCTACGGCTGCTGCAGAAGATTCTAGAGGATATAAAAATGTCATTGCCCGACTTTCCCAAAGAGACAAGGGGCAAAAATCGGAAGAGCACTGTTTCTTCCCCTCACTCCGGGTTTGTACTGCAGCGGGAGACTATCAGAAGGAAGACGCATCACTGCTAAAGCTTACAACACCACAGCTGTTCACCTTTCATGATAGCTCAAAAAAGGCCCTGTACCTAGCCTGCATTATAGCATCTCCGTGGGCTGAAGGAGTCGAAGTGGCCTAGCTTTCAATCTTTGGGTTTTTCTCCACAAGGCTGCTGGGAGTCGCTTTATAAACCACCTATTGAGAAGCACACAGCAGACCTGCAGTGGAGGATCATAAATGGAGCCATAGTGATTAGGAAACATCTGGCCCACTTTGATCCCACTGTAAAGTCTGAGTGTCTGTTCTGTGGACTGAAGGAAACATTACACCATCTTTTTCTAAGTTGTATAAGACTTTAAGTTTAACTATTGTTAAAAACCTGGCTCTTGGCTTTTGGATGTATGTGGACAGATAGCCTTTATGTTTTCGGGCCAAAATTCTCGACTGCTAAAAAAAAAAACAAAGCAGCCTGATTAACTTTTTACTTGGTCAAACAAAACTGGCCATCAAAGAAATCGAGCTCAGGGGAGTGGTTCTATTGAGCCAAGGGAAGTAATGAGTGCTCTGGTCAAAGCGAGACTCCAAGTAGAATTTACATTCTATAAGATGATGAATGAAAGTTACATGAGTTCAATCAGAGATGGGGTCAGGATAGAGTCCTGTGTGACACTGAACAAGGCGTTTTATAGTTTATATGTTTTAAATTTGGAGGTGAAATTGTAAGTTAAAATTATAGTAGTGCATAAAAAAAACCTTAAGATGTTTCTGTATTTTAAAAAAAACATATTTAATTATTTCTGTTTTTAAAAAATGTAACTATTTCTGTATATAATTAACATTTAATTACTTATTTGTTAATAAATGTATTTTAAAAGTCAAAGTCTCTCTCTTTCTCTCTCTCTCTCTCTCTCTCTCTCTCTCTCGTGCGCATGCATGAGTGAGTCGTGAGCGGAGAGCCGGTGTGGAGTTTGCCAAACTTTTGCCAAACTTTTCTGTGAGTTTGTAGTTTCCACTTTCTTTTTGAAGCTGGTTAAGTGAGTGTGTGTGTGTGTGTGTGTGTGTGTGTGTGTGTGTGTGTGTGTGTGTGTGTGTGTGTGAGCGTGAGGTTGTACCCCGCGGGCAGTCTGTTGTATGTGTGTGCAGCGTGAGCATGGCGGGTCAGGTTGACTCTCAGGTGTATGAGAGTTTGAAGCGGCGGCATGGCGTGCGGATCGTGTGTAAGGCGAGTTTGGAGGAGGTGTGCTTGGCGGTGGGAAGCGTTGTCAGATACAGCGACGTCCTCTCCGCCTCGCGAATGAACAGCGCGATTGTTCTTTTTGTTAAAACAGTAGAGCAAGTGGTTGGTTTGGTTCAGAGTGGAATAACTCTGAATTGTTTATTGATACCGGTGATGCCCCTGAGTTCCCCCTCCAAAAGATCATACTGTCTAATGTCCCCCCATTTATTAAAGGTGAAGTGATCAAAAAGGAACTCTCCCGCTTTGGGAGGGTGTGCTCTGAGGTGAAAAGACTGAGTGTTGGGATAGAACACACCATGAGACAGACGGTGTCTTTCAGAAGACAGGTTTTTATGGTGTTAAAAGACGGAGCAGATAAGTTGGACCTGGTTTTTAAGCTGAGGGTGGATGATTTTGATCACCTCATTTATGCTTCTTCTGACAGCTGGTTGTCCCTTCTTCTGACAGTAGAAATCAGAAGTTCTTCTACTGTGTGGGGATTTTAATTGCACGGTGGACAGCATGGACCGGAACCACATGGAACCGCATGCTGCTTCCCGTAAGCGCATATGTGAGTTGCTAGAGGCCCATGACTTAAGTGACATTTAGAGAAACCTCCATAGTGGACAAAAACAGAATACATGGGCCCACTGTCAGGATAATGCACTTTCTTTAGCAAGACTAGATCGCTTTTACGATTTTAGTCATCAATTGTCTGCTTTTACAGTGTTTTATTTCACCTGTCGGTTTTTCTGACCACTCAATGGTGGTGTGTACCATCAGTAAATGTGATGTAAAGCCAAGAAGTGCATACTGGCATTTTAACACAGCACTTTTTAGAGGACTCTAATTTTAAGGAGTTTTTTTACCTTTTTTTGGGATGTATTTAGATCGCAAAAAAACATCTTTTACCTCTCTCCAGCAGTGGTGGGACATAGCCAAAATACAGATAAAAATATTCTGTCAACAGTACACTCTCAATGTCACAAGGCACATAACCAGATGTCTTAAAGCTCTGGAGATGGAAATAGTGGAACTCCAGGGATTACAAGAGAAACACAGGAAATAAAGAGCATATTAGCGCTCTTAAACGGAAAAAAGCCGCTTTGAAGTTCAAGTTCAAGTTCAAGTAATTTATTTATATAGCGCTTTTTACAACAGTACATTGTCACAAAGCAGCTTTACAGAATGAAAAGCCTTTAAACCCCCAAAGAGCAAGCCGAAGCGACAGTGGCAAGAAAAAACTCCCTTTTATGTTGTTATTTAAGGAAGAAACCTTGGGAGGACCAAGACTCAGTGGGGGACTCATCCTCCTTGAGCGGCCGGGCAGCAACAACAGTGTAGAACAGCCATGTCCAGATATTAAACAAATGGAAAAACTAACAACTAGAAAACTATATGTGAGTCCATTAGGGGGCGTCCTGCAGGACCGCCTTGTCAGGATCCATACAGTATTCGTAAGCAGAGCCAAGGATCTCCAGGAAGCCGGGGGACACCTCAAAAGAAACAGACAAAGGAAGGGAGTTAGAGCTAATAATAAAGCACGGCATTTAATTAATAAGTAATTAATTGACACAGTGCAGCATGTGACTCCGGCATCACTGACTAGAGCAGCATAACTAAAAGAGGCAGATACTGCAGACTCTACATAGTTGAGATGGCGCCCCGGAACAGCATCATTCCAGCGCCACACCCCCCCCATTAATGATGAGGTGGGTGAAGAGGTGAAATGCCAGCATACACTGATCAGAGATTACCCCCCAACACAGCCAAGTCTGAGATCTACATCTTTATCTACAGGGGATTAGTTAAACGCAAGATTAAATAAATGTGTTTTTAATTTATTTTTAAAGATTAATAGTGATTCAGAATCACGAACAGTAACTGGAAGGCTATTCCAAAGTTGAGGAGCCTTGTGGGAGAACGCTCTTCCACCAGCAGTAATTTTATTTATTCTAGGAGCTAAGAGTAAGCCAGCACCTTGAGATCGGAGCTCACGTGTTGGCTGGTACAACTGAATCAGCTCACTCAGATACTGTGGAGCCTGGTTATGTAAAATTTTATATGTTATTAATAAAATTTTGTACTCGATACGAAACTTAACTGGTAGCCAGTGCAAGTTTGATAACACAGGAGTTATATGATCAAACTTTCTGGTTTTAGTTAAAACTCTAGCTGCAGCATTCTGCACAAGTTGTAATTTATGTAACGATTTATTAGAACATCCTGTCAGAAGTGAATTACAATAATCTAACCTTGAGGTAATAAAAGCATGAATGAGTTTTTCTGCATCTTGGAGGGAGAGGATATTTCGTAGCTTCGAAATGTTACGAAGGTGAAAAAATGCAATTCTAGTGATATTGCTAATGTGCTTTGTAAAGGAGAGATCTGAATCAATAATGACACCGAGATTATTTACAGATGAACTGGGTCTAATTAAAGAGTTATCAAGGTTTAACATAGTGTTAGAAGCTTTGTTAATTTTGTCCTTGGGTCCAACTATCAGAAACTCTGTTTTATCAGAATTTAGCAGTAGGAAGTTTTTTGACATCCACATTTTAATATCTTGGATGCAGTCCTCGAGCTTAGTGACTGAACAACCATCATTAGGGTTAGCTGAAACATATAACTGTGTATCATCCGCATATGAGTGGAAACTGATTCCATGTTTACGAATAATTGATCCCAATGGAAGCATATATAATGCGAATAGGAGTGGACCCAGAACTGACCCTTGTGGGACACCATATTTAACTTTAACGAGATCAGAATATTGGTTGTTAACACAGGTGAATTGATATCGATCAGTCAGGTAGGATTTAAACCACTGGAGTGCAGATCCTTTAACACCCACAATGTTTTCTAATCTATCAACTAAGATGTTATGGTCTATAGTGTCAAAGGCTGCACTAAGATCTAATAATACAAGAAAAGAGATTTGGTTATTATCAGAGGACATTAATAAGTCATTAACAACTTTAATTAAGGCTGTCTCAGTGCTATGGTGAGACCTAAAACCTGACTGAAAAACTTCATGAACGTTATTAGCTAGAAGATGGCGATTCAGCTGGTTGAACACTATTTTTTCTAGGATTTTAGAGACAAAAGGAAGGTTTGATATTGGTCTATAATTGGACAGTATTAGAGGATCTAAATTAGGTTTTTTAAGTAATGGTTTAATGACTGCACACTTCAGATTTTTGGGGACATAGCCTATTTTAAGTGATGAATTTATAATGTTTATAAAAGGCTCTGTGATATTTGGTAGGAGGTCTTTAAGCAGATTTGTTGGTATTGGGTCTAACATACAGGATGTTGTCTTTGATTGTGTAATTAATGAGACAAGCTCTTTTTTAGATATGGGGTTAAAGGTATTTAACTCTTGTACTATATTATTTTCTCTACCACTAGATTTTTCAGAAATCATTGAGGGTTGATTATTGGTTACGCTACACAATGCATTAGATGATTTAAGTCTTATGTTTTCAATTTTATCACTAAAGAAATTCATGAAATCATTGCTGCTGAACTGTGAGTGAATCTGTGAATCTGATTCAGTAGCACTTCGAGTTAATTTGGCAATGGTACTAAAGAGGAATCTTTGGTTGTTTTTGTTGTTCTCTATTAATTCAGAATAATATTTAGTCTTCGCTGCATTGAGTGCATGTTTGTACTCAGTCATACTGTCCTTCCATGCAACCCTAAATACCTCTAATTTAGTTTGTCTCCATTTACGCTCCATGGTTCTAGTGGCTTGTTTTAGGGCGCGTGTTTGATCATTAAACCATGGAACGAGTCTTTTATCTTTAATCCTTTTTAGTTTAAGTGGAGCGACACTGTCTAAGGTTACAGAAAACGTGTGTTTAAGGTAATCCGCTGTGTTTTCAAGTTCATCGGGTCCTGATGCTTGTTTAATGTTTAATTCGGGTAAATGTTGTAGGAATGACACAGCAGTAGAGGGGATGATTGTACGCTTCATGTCATATCGCGGTTTAATGACTGGATCAATATCAATTTCTAAATCGTAGGTTATCAAATAGTGATCGGAGATGACCTCACATAGTGGAACAATAGTTAAATTATTAATGTTAATACCATGTGATAAAACTAAGTCTAATGTATGTTTACAGCGATGTGTTTTACCAACTACACTTTGAGTAATGCCCATGGAATCTAGGATGGAGTCAAAGGCTAATTTAAATGAGTCTAGTGGGTTTTCAAAGTGAACATTGAAGTCACCAACTATTAAGGCCTTGTCTGATGAGATTACTATGTTAGAGAGAAATTCACCAAATTCTTTAATAAACTCTGTATATGGGCCGGGAGGGCGGTATATGGTAATAAGATGCATTAGGTTGGATTTATTCTTCAATGAAGATGAACTGCTTATGTTGAGTACAAGCGCTTCGAAGGATTTTGACTCATACTTATTATTAAGTGTTACATTTATGTTTTCTTTATAGATCGTAGCCACTCCACCTCCTCGTCCACTAAGACGTGGTTTATGAGCATAAGTATAACCAGGTGGAGAGGCATCATTTAATGCTAGGTATTCATTGGCCCTAATCCAGGTCTCTGTGAGACAAAAGACATTTAGAAAGTTATCAGTTATTATTTCTTGAACTAGAGCTGATTTTGATGACAGTGACCTAATGTTTAATAACCCAAGTTTTAACTTAAAAGTGTTTCTTACATTACTTGAGGTTGTATTGATATTAATGAGATTTTTTTGGCACACTTTTTGGACTCTTTTTGTTGTTTTTGGCTCACTGCGATACTTGATAACTGTCTTAATAGTATGGAACCTAGTTATTGTGGGTGACGACTCCTGGCAGTTCGCAGGCAGTTGGTTAGGCCATTCTGTCTGCTGCCTGGCCTTGGCTCTGAATTGTCAATTTTTTTTCCTATCTGAAGAAAAAACCCTATCGGCTATGTTATGTGACATGAGCGCAGCACCCTCCCGGGAAGGATGGATGCCGTCCCATTTCAAAAGGCCAGGCCTTCCCTCAAAAGTAGACCAATTATCAATAAAGGCAATGTTGTTCTCTGAGCACCACTTAGACATCCAGCAACGTAGCGACCATACCTGCTGTAGGTTTCGCCGCCACGCCTAATTGGTAGGGGACCAGAGACAACTACTTCATCAGACATCATTGCAGCGGTTCCACACACCTCTTTAACATTAGCCTTAGTAATCTCAGACTGCTTGAGACGAACGTCATTAGTGCCAATAACTATTCTAGAGAATGAGCGTTTAGCATTAGCCAGCACTTTGAGGTTCGCCCTGATGTCTGGAGCCCTGGCCCCCGGAATGCACCGGACTATGGTTGCTGGGGTCTCTAAGGGGGTAGCGATTCGCACGTGTCTGTGCTGGTAGTCGCCAATAACCAGAGCACTTTTAGCAACCGGTCTCTCAGTGGGTGAGTCACTGAGCGGGGAAAACCGATTGGACACGTGGATCCTAGAAGAGTGATGCTCAGTTCTACGTGTACGTCGCCTGGTCGTCACCCACTCGCCCTGCTGCGAGGGCTCTAAAGCCGGAGATTTAGGACCTGATCCTGTGGCATTCGGGCTGGCTAAACTGGTCCCTGACCCATCTTCTCTAACATGACCCTGTTCTAAAACCCGAATGCGCTCTTCTAGCACTGAAATCTTCTCCGTCAGACTAAGAACTAGGCTACACTTCTCACAGACTGAATTATCAGTAATGACGGAGGAAGACTGTCTGTACATACTACACTGAGGGCACGCAACCAGAGGGGAAAGTGCCATTGTAAAGTTTATATATAAATTAAGAAATAAACTTAGCTTCGGGTGGGTAGAGATGTGAGGTTATTTCCCGCTGTTACAGCTGATGATGAAACAAAGCAGCGGCAGCAGCTGGTGGAGATCCAACTCTAGTGAATCTGGCTGTATTAGCGTCGGATGCAGTCCTGAAGGTTCTCACAATGCGGTGTGTGAAGATCGGCGTTGAGTCCAATAAAATCCGATCCGAAAATCCAAACAGGTGAATCCGGCGTCGCAGATCAGGAGATGACTCTTTTATAGTATAGGCTAATATTTATAAACGACGCGTGTAATAAATGCAGCGGTGTTGGCAGCAAACGACCGCGATAGTAAGCAGAAAGTGCTAGCGTTAGCGGCTTAAAACGCTAGCAACTACACCGCGATTTGGAGAGTAGAGAGGGACAAAAAGCGGAATAAATGCTATGTTATAACGATGAGGTAGCTAAACAGTCAATAGAATGTGAAAAAAATAACTAAAAGTAACTAGATAACACTTAATTTAGTAGTTAAGCTTAACAGAGCTAGACAGCGCACGTACGCATCTACACACTGACTGCGTGGCAGGAAGGCTTTGGCAGACCTACTAGGTATAACAGTGCAGGGGGTGCTGGTCCGTTCTTGGTTTCAGTGTATGACTGAAATGGATGCTCCTTCAAAGTTCTTCTTTGGTCTTGAGCGCAAAAACAGACTTTTTCTCAGAAATCTCAGAATCTCAGAAAAGATTGATGCATGCTGTGCGAACTGATTCAGGGGATCTCCTTTCGGAACCAGCTGAAATTCGCCAGCAGTCAGCTTTTTCTCAAAGCTGTATGAGAGCGAGTGGTCAGAGGCACAGGAAGTGGAGGAAAGTTTTCTGAACTTCACCAAACTCATGCAGCGGTCTGCCGAGGGGCTTGATGCTGAGCCGTCTCTGTCTCTGAGTTACATAGCGCCCTACGGGGTATGGAAATTGGCCGGGCATCTGGTATTGACGGCCTTCCTGTAGACTTCTATAAAGCGTTCTGGTCAGTGGTGGGGCAAGATGTGTTGGAGGTTCTCCAGAGCAGTATACAAGATGGAAATCTTCCTTTGAGCTGCAGAAGAGCTGTCCTAACCTTGCTGCCTAAGAAAGGAGACCTGACCAACTTGAAGAACTGGCGCCCGGTCTCTCTGTTATGCACAGACTGTAAACTGCTCTATAAAGCATTGGCCTCTAGACTGGGGAAGGTGATGGAGCAGGTGGTACACCCGGACCAGATGTACTGTGTGCCTGGTAGGTCTATCTTTGATAATGTATATCAGATTCGGGATGTTTTGGACGTCTCCAGGCTGTTGGGCTTTTTGGACCAGGAAAAGGCTTTTGACCGGGTTGAACATGGAACTTTGACTTTGAAAAGAACTTTGGTCCTTTTAAAATTCACAGGGGTATCAGACAAGGGTGCGCTCTCTCTGGTATGCTATATTCACTCGCTATTGAACCCCTGTTGGTCAAGCTAAGAGCATGCGTGTCGAGGTTGTCTGTACCCAGTTGTACTACTCCTGTGTCTCTGCTTATGCTGATGATCTGGTAGTTTTAACAAGTACCCAGTCAGATATAGACATTTTAGCTGATATTTTAAATGATTTTAAGGTTTTGTCCTCGGCAAAAATAAACTGGCTTAAAAATGAAGCAGTTTTAGTTGGGCAGTGGGATGGTGAGGAACCTGTACTTCCTGATGGGCTGATGTGGAGAAGGGGTGGTTTTAAATACCTGAGTGTGTTTTTGGGGGATAGTACCTGTACTGAAAAGAACTGGGATGGTATAGTTGAAAAAGTAAAAGGTTGTCTCAAAAAGTGGAAAGGGTTAGTCCCCCAAATGTCTTATCGTGGCAGGGTACTTGTTATTAATAACCTGGCTGCGTCCTCACTCTGGCACAAACAGCCGTGTATGGACCCCCCTCCGAATCTTCTAGCGAATCTTCAAACTGTGCTGGTGGATTTTTTCTGGGATCGCATGTATTGGATCCCAAAAGAACTTTTATATCTGCCAAAGGTGAATTGAGGCCAAGGTCTCGTCCACCTGGCCAGTAGGACTGCTGCTTTCAAACTCAGTTCATTCAAAGACTCCTTGCTGGTCCTGTGGATCTGGTTTGGAGTGCGGTTTCATGCAGGATTCTAAAAATAGCAGGAGATTTGGGTCTGGACAGGGCTTTGTTTTTAATTAATTTTAAAACACTGGACACTGCTGCACTGCCTGTTTTTTATCGTGGACTTTTTAGGATATGGACTTACTCCGGAGTCACTACCCTTCGTCATCTGGTGGATGCTGCAGGTCCCGATCTTGCAGATGCAGAGAACACGGCAGCGAGGTTAGGAATGAGATCCCTGCGGCTGGTGGATCGACTTCTCCAGGGCTGGAGGTCGGCCCTCTCTCCGGAGGAGTGGGAGCAGGTGAGGGACTACAGAGTGGGGGTGGTCTGCCCTATGGAGAATGACCCGTTTCCTGAGGTCACCATCACGCCCGACCTGGAGGACTGTGATGGGGCTTTTCTGGAGTGTAAAACCGACATGAAACTGAGCACAGTGTCGGAAAAAGTGCTGTACAAAGCATGTGTAAAGGTTCTCAACAAGAAAAAAATGCACAATAGGACTGACATTAAATGGCTTGATGTTTTTAATCTGAGTGTGGCCTGAATGAAGAGCACTGTATAAACCACCGTTAGCTAAGAAAGTTGCTGACCTGCAGTGGAGAATGGTATTATCTCAGTTAACGCTTTTATTTTAGTTTTAAACCCTGAGATTTTACCACAGTGTCCTTTCTGCTCAGAGAGGGAAACTGTCTTTCATGCTTTTATACACTGTTTTAGGCTGCTTCCTCTATTTAATGTTCTAAAGACTGTTTTTATGTCTTTTAACATCACTTTTACACTCCAGACATTTATTCTTGGTTTTAAATATGTCAAGAGAGATAGGTCCAAGTGTTATCCTTGGACAGGCTAAATTGGCTGTTTATGTCAGCCGCAAAAGCGAGGTGGCAGGAAGTCCGGACTGTGATGTCACACAGATATTTGTAAGACTGGTTAAATCCAGAATTTTAATTGATTTTAATTATTATAAGAGCATGAGAAATCTAGAAGCTTTTAAAGCTGTGTGGTGCTGGGATGAAGCAGTTTGTGCTGTGAAGGAGGAGAAGCTTTTGAATTTGAATTTCTTTAAACTGAAGGTTTTTTTGTTTGTTGTGTACATTTTATTTTTTAGTCATCTTATTTTAATCACTGCTCTATTTATTATTTTTTGTAATTTAAGATGACTATTGATTGGTTTAAATAAAGGACCATCAAAAGTCAAAAAAGTCTCTCGCTCTCACTCTCTCTCTCTCTATCTCACTCTCTCTCGCTCTCTCTCTCTCTCTCTGTGGGATTGTGGGTAGAGGGTGCGTTAGGAGTGAGACAGCAGCATGGCAGTTTGGGACTGTTCTATGTTTCTACTTTTCTAAATTAATCAAATATTTTCTTCACTTATTTATTTAAATACCAAAAGTGTAAAAGTTTTGTTAAAACACACATTTTCTTTGGAGCTGGTTCACGCATTCACAGAGTTCGTAATCACGGTGAACGATCAGCACTATACGGTCACTCCGCTAGTCGGCACCGCCAGCAGAGTCATCATATCAAACATACCGACTGTCATCCCCAATGAGCTGATTGAGCGCCAACTCACTCGCTTTGGTAAACTGGTGAGTCAGATTTTTTAAATCAAGTTGAGCTGTAAGAGGCGCGGATTAAAACATGTCTCCTCGTTCAGACGCCGTGTTCTGATGGTTGTCAGAGAGCCGGCTCTGGACATTTCATTCAGAATCATCTACTATGGAAAATCCTTCCTTCTGTTCGCGAGTATGGGAGTCATGCGCTGCTTTGAATGTGGAGACGTTGGCAACAAGAAGTACGGCTGTCCGCACAGTGCCGGTAACGCCGCCGGTGACGCAGGACCGAGCAGGTGAGGGAAGAGGGGGGTCGGAGTGCAGTGGACAGGGGGTCGGAGCAGAGTACCGCCGCCGAGGGGGCCGGGCTGAGTGACAGCTGGGAAGCGGGTGACAGCGGGGCAGCGAATGAGAGTGTCGCTGCGAATGAGAGTGTCGCTGAAAAGAGAGGCGAGTCGAATGACGGCGGAACAACAAATGAGAGCGCCACTACGGAAAGGGGCGGGCCAAGTGATGGTGGGACAGGGAGCAAGGAGGATAATTTAGAAAGCGGAGGAGCTGGATAAAGGGGAATGTGAGGCTGCAGGAAGAGAAACTGCACCAGAAGAGGGTGTCAGGGCAGGAGCAGTGGAGAAGAACACTGCAGTCAGTGTTAAAATTGGAAAAAGGGAACGTGCTAATACTACAGTCAGGGCACAGCCCGTTGTTAAGGTGAACAGAGTGAACACTAGTGGAGGTGATAGAGGGGATGAATTTATGTCTAAAAATACAGATGGGGTACAGAAGACCGAGTGTGAAGAGCCTGGGGGTGCTGTGGGGCTTTCAAATTTATCTGAAAAAGCAGCAAACATGGTGATAGAACAGGATGATGACACATTATCAGATTTTTCAGACATAACTGAAATTGGTGAAAACTTGTACTCTGTGCAGGAAATTAATAAATTTCTGAACGTAACATTTGGTAAACAAGTGGAGGTCAGTGATCTCTTGCCAGATAAGAAAAACTTTCTGGCTTCAGTGGCAAAAGTGCGAACAACAGCAAGTTTTGATTTTATTTTTTAATTTTAACCATAATTTGTGACTTTAAGATATCTACTCTGAATCTCAATGGAGCAAAAGATATTTAAAAAAAGAATGCTACTTTATGAATTACTAAAAGTTAACAGGTAGATGTAGCCATGATGCAGGAAACAGAAAACAGTGACAGAGGGAATGAAGTGAACTGGCAGAAGGAGTGGGGGGGTAAGGTAGTTTTAACCCATGCTGCTGGTATACTCCAGCATTTTAACTCCACCTCTGCTGGTATAGCTGTTCTCTTTTCTAAGAGTTTTTTGCCTCTGTCCTGTGTTTCTGAAGAGGTGATAAAGGACAGACTTATTAAAGTCACTGCAAAATTTGAAAATGTTTATTTTGATTTTATTTATGTTTATGTTCCTGTCCTTTCAAAAGAGAGGTATAGTTTTTTAGAAAAACTCTCAAAGACTCTGGCTGATTGCAACCCAGATCACTATCTGATTTTGGGGGAGATTTTAATTGTACTGGTAATGAGCTGGACAGAAACCACAATGAACCTGATTTTACATTTACATTACATTACATTTACATTTAGCAGACGCTTTTATCCAAAGCGACTTACAAATGAGAACACCACAAGTCAGAAGCCATGGAGAAAACCAACTATACTGTAAGTTCATCAAACCTGATTGTTATTCGAAGCTGCGCCCGACCCCCCCTCTTTTTTTTTTTTTTTTTTTTTTTTTTATCAGGTATTTGTTAAATAGATGCATCTTAAGTAGTTTCTTAAAACTGTTTAGAGATTCTGCCTTACGGACAGAGTTGGGAAGATCGTTCCACCATTTTGCAGTGGTGAACGCCACAGAATGAGAATTAGCTCCTCGGTGAGGTGGAATCGCCAGGCGGCAATCATCACTGGAGCGAAGTGAACGAGTCGGAGTGTTTTACTAGATATTAAAACTACTGTCGGTTAGTTAGGATATAACCTGATTTTAATTCAAGGAATATTTTAAACAATTTAATTGAGAAGCATGATCTGGCCGATGTGAGGCATTATAAATATGAGACTGCTCGACAGTATACATGGGCTCACATATGTAATGATTTTATCTCTTTAGCCAGATTAGACAGGTTTTATTGTTTTAAACACCATATGCAAATTTTTAAGAATTGCAGTATAACTCCTGTGGGTTTTTCCGATCACTCCATTGTAACAGGGAGAATTTTTATTAACTTTCTTAAGTCCAGGAGCGCATATTGGCATTTTAACATTAATCTTTTATCTGATTTTGATTTTAAAACCCGTTTTAAAATGCTCTGGGACTCATGGAGAAAGCTTATTTTGTCTCACTTCGGCAATGGTGGGACATTGGATAAATTCTAAATAAACAATATTGTAAACAGTACACTCTTGGGGGCGGCACGGTGGCTTAGTCGTTAGCACGTTCGCCTCTCAGCGCTAGGGATTCCAGGTTAGAATCCCCATCTGGGTGGAGTTTCCATGTTCTCCCTGTGTCTGCGTGGGTTTCCTCCGGGTTCTCCGGGTTCTCCGGGTTCTCCGGGTTCTCCGGGTTCAGCGCCCGAGACGTTCTCCCCTGGATGGACATGGGGAACCCCACTGCGACCCTAATAGAGGATAAAGCGGGAGATAATGAATGAATGAGTACACTCTTGGTGTCACTACCAGAATCACACAGTCATTTACACAGCTTGAAAATGATATTAGGTTTCTTCAAAACCTGGTTGACTCAAGCGGGGACCAACATAATTTCCAGACCATTAAAGAAAAAAGAAAAGCTCTAAAGGATCTGTTGGATGTAAGGGCACAGGGAGCATTGAGCAGATCTCGTTTTCAAAACATCTTAGAGGTGGATGCCCCATCAAAATTTTTCTTAAATTTAGAGAAAAAGAATGGACAAAGTAGGTTCATTCACTGCCTCCGCTCCGCTGATGGGCATGACCTCACATACCCGGCGGAGATCAGAAGGCGAGCTGTGGAGTTACACTGAGCTGTACTCCAGTGAGTATGGGGAGGACCAGTCAGTGGCACGGGAGTTCTATGTGGGGCTGCATGTATCCCTACAAGGCATGGCCACAGGTAAGGCTCCGGGCATCGACGGGCTCCCAGTTAAGTTTTATAAGTCCTTTTGGGAGGTGGCGGGTGGGGACCTGCTCGCAGTTCTGAATGAAAGCTTAATCAGAGGAGGGCTGCCATTGAGCTGCAAGAGAGCGGTCATCACGCTGCTGCCCAAGAAAGGTGACCTAACTGAGGTCAAGAACTGGAGGCCAATGAGCTTACTGTGCACTGACTATAAGATCCTCTCTAAGGTGATGGCAAACCACCTGAAGGAGGTGATGGGGCAAATCACACACATGGATCAGGCTTACTGTGTTCCTGGCAGATCTATTTTGGATAATATTTCACTCATTAGAGACCTTTAAGATGTGTCTGGATCTGAACACCCGTTTGGATTAATATCTTTAGACCAGGAAAAAGCTTTTGATTGTTTAGAGCATCAGTATTTGTGGAAAACCCTTGAAGATTTTGGCTTTTCACCTGATTTCATTTTAATGGTGAAGACGCTCTATAGTACTATAGACACTGAGAGTGTGATGAAGGTCAATGGTGGTCTATGTGCTCTCTTTGCAGTAAAAAGAGGAATTAGACAGGGCTGTTCTCTTTCTGGAATGCTTTACACTATAGTAATTGAACCACTGCTTCACCGTTTTCAACATTTAATGAGTATTCAATCTTTTATTGTTGATGTTTTTGGGACAACCTTCACTGGGTTAAACAGTGTGTTTTGTTTTTATCAAGAGATGAAGGAGGGCAGGGGATCATTCACCTGAAAAGCAGGAAAGCTTCTTTTAGACTCCAGTTTTTACAGAAATTTTTATATGGCCCTGCACAATCGCTGTGGAGACACATGGTAAGGACTGTTTTACATAAGGCTGGTGGACTGGGACTGGAGGAGACTGTGCTTTTATTGAAAACAGCAGGAATATCTTTTTATGAACTTCCCTCTTTTTACGTCAGTGTTTTTAAAGCCTGGGAGTTTTGAAGAATGGAAAAGCAAGACCCCACACACTCTCTTTACTGGTTTCTGCGAGAGCCAGTGGTCTATGAAGCTCCTCTGTCTTTAACTGATGAAAGGTCACCAGGCCTATCAGACAGGATCAAGAGGGCGGGACGGATCCAAATGAAGCACCTGCTGGAGATGACTAGAGGGTGTCTGGACCGAGCAGGCTTGCTGGCACAGAAACTTGGAATGAGATCTCAGAGAGTTGCCACATGGATGCTGTACAGGGTCTAGCAAGCCCTCAATGAGGAGGATAAAAACGTTCTCAGGAGAAAACCCCAATGTGATGGTCTTTGACTCAGAAAGCCCCCTCTTGAACTGTGTTGGCTTAAACGGTGTACAGTTTGACAGTTGTCCTGCTAAAGTATTCTACAGAGGTTGTGTGAATGTTCTAAACCAGACTAAGCTCAGAGGGCAGGTGGACACTACATGGCAGGCACACTTTGTCTTACTAGTGAGATGAAGCCTGCTTGAAGGGCACTTTATAAACCACCATTGACCAGATCAGCTGGAGATATACAGTGGAGAATTTTACATGGTATAATCGCTGTCAATGCCTTTGTGTACATTTTAAACCCCACAGTATCTGCAGAATGCCCCTTTTGTTGTTAAAGAGAAACTGTTTTTCATTGTTTTACTCAGTGTTTTAGATTGGATGTTTTATTTTAAAGGTTGAGCAGACTTTTTACTGATTTGGGGGAGATGTTTAATCTTCATGTTTTTATTTTAGGGTTTCCATACTGCCAGAAAAAAAGAAAAAAATGTCGGCTGATAAATTTTATTCTTGGGCAAGCTAAAGCTGCAATTTACATCAGCAGGAAAAAAAACTGGACTCGCGCGTTAACTGTGATGTTTATCAGGTTTTTAAAGGACTGGTACAATCCTGAATAAAAATAAATATTATGTTTTATTAAAAATGAACTTATTATCCAGGAACTCTCCCCGTTCGGAAAAGTAGTGTCCCTGATTAAAAAGTTCGTCATGAGTCAAAAAATGAAGCACATGATTTCATACAGGAGAGTGGTGTACTTGGTGTTGAAGGACAGGGAGGAGCTCGAACTTTCTATAAAGTTTAAAGTAGATGGTTTTGATTACGAGATATATGTGAGCTCAAACACCGAGATGAAGTGCTTCCGGTGTGGACAGATTGGACATCTCATTCGAGATTGTCCAAAAAGTGCCGAAACAGACCCCAAAGAACCAGTAAAACCTGAACAGATGCCCAGATCTGACACTGCTGGACCTGCAGTAGTCGTTCCCCCTGCGGCTGCTGCATTTTCAGTGGTGGAGGAAATGGCTCCTGCCCCCAGAGTGTGAGGTGGACAAGGCAGGTATGTTCCCTGCAGGTGATAACAACAGAAATTGAAAAAAGAAAAAACAGAAATAACAACTGGCACTTGAGGTGTGTTCTGAACCTGTGTAGAAATAAGGAAACTTGTGCTGTATTGAATGAATAATAATTATGTATTAATAATGATTTGCACTATGTCATGTTTGGCATTTATACAATCCTCTCGTTAAGGTGATTATCTGTAAAAAAAATGTACATTATTTTGTAAAGTATTATACAGTATATTTATACCTGGTACAGATTACTGATACAAATTGTTTCTTATAAACATGTGACTTTGCCAGCTTTTACGATGCAGATACTCAAAAGCCACAAACAGGTGACAAGATTATCTCAAACAGAAAGAAAGGACAATTGGTTCTCACTCATCAGTGAGTTCTAGCAAAGCAACTTTTACAGGGACAATAGAGACCCCAAAGTGATGATCAAATCAAAGTAAAATGAATGATATGTACTGTTGTTACAGCTGACACATGTTTCCATCTGATACCTGAACTTTTTACATTTCAATGACCTGGGCGGAAACTTCAAAGAAGTTAGAAGCTTATATACAAGTATGTAACACACACAAAGAGAGAGGTTTTGGAGGGAGCTTTTAGGAAGCTTCCACATGAGGTGAGGCTGAGAGGACTTCATGGTTTTTCTGGAGAGAGAGGATAAAAGGCATTATTGAGTTTGAACAACTCATTTCCATTAAACAGTTGCGATTTGTGTAAGTAGAATCCTTGTAATTTGTATTGTATTCTTTATTAATCCTATTGTTTACTCTTAAATAAACTTTGTTATTACTTAAGAAATGTACCAGTCGATCTTTTAAGACCGAAATCAAAGGCTAATATATCTCTTGTTAAATGGTAAAATATAAGCAAATATAAGATTGACCTCTGAGGGATATAAAAATTATTTTATGATCCACATGTCAATATAGTTTCTGTCCATGTATTAGAGAAGCCTCTGACAGAATTAAGATTTCTGCATGCTTATAAAATACCTCTGAGTCAGATACTTTAAGGCTTAACCATTAGGAAGAATTAATCTGTTTAATGCAAAAGGGCACTCGTGTAACTAAAGTTACCATGTAAAACATATCTTTGAAGTCAGATATTTTAATTAATCAAACACGCATTAACCTTCGACTGTCTCCTATTTTCCGATATTTGGTAATGGGACGCGGAGGACTTCATTAATATAATACTAATATTCAAAAGTCCTACACCTGCGCCACAAATAGAGAAGCCCAGTGTGGAGCCAGGGGTGGTGGAAAAGCACTGAAGATATTGAAATGGTGGAGGAAATCGTTTTTAAAGTCCCCGGTAAAAGGAGGAAGTGGGGGCGCATAAATGAGACCAAACAGGCCAAAAGAGAGGTTCCCACATGTAAAGATGAAGATTCAGACAGTGATGGCTCTCTTTCTGACTCGGATGGTCTGTGTGTTCTCAGTATGAGAAGCTCCCTGTTCAGTACACTGCTGAAGACATTAAAAAGTTCCTGAGAGTCACAAAAGGTCAGAAAGGGGTACGGGTAGAGGAGTCTTTTAAAAACACACAGCAGTTTGTGCATGATGTGAAGTATTTTAGAAGAGAGGGGGCTTTTACCGTACACAAGGTTTTTAGATTTAAAAAAAATCCTAACAAAACTGAACAAAGTCCACACCGATGACTCAGGTTAACTCCCTCTATTTTTCCCCAGGTTGCCCCATTGTTATCAAATGCGCTAATTCCCTTGAACACAAAGTACTTACAAATCACAAATTTTTATCCCTTCACTCCCCCTTGGGCGTGCCCCTCAACACGCCCATCAAATATGCCCCATTGTGAATTTGCCTCATTTGTGAATTTGCCTCATAAGTGGTGCTGATGTTCAGAGTCGATCGCTTACATTTATTCATCAGAGTTCTCATACGTCAGTGTGCTGTGCATGTGAGCTCTAAAATCAGTACATGAATCTAAAAAATAAAACACTCAGATTTTTGAAACTCTAATAATATACAGTTTCATACTCTACTTGTTATCAGAGTCTCGGGGCTGTGGGTGGTCCCGCACATGTCACCGCAATGGGTGTCCGCCACTCAGGTGCCCCACACCTGCAGTGTTGTTTCCTCCGTCCATCACTAGGTGTCCAGCCTTCTCTCCGTCTCCGGTCATGACCTACGAATTTCTGATGCCCTATGTGTACTTTTAATGCTATACTAAAGCATGTGCGTGCAGTGTGTTATCTCCCCTACTGGGTTAATGTCTTAGAGGGAAAAAGAGGAAGATAGGAAAATGAGAAAGAAAATAAATTCATAAATGGAAACAAGATGTGATCTTGGGCATTGTTTAAGCATAACTGATTTCTTGTCTATCTGGCTCCTCATCCCCAAGCCCAATTTACCCGTCCGCAGCGCCATGGTGTTAATTATGTGATCTAGTTAACAGAACTCTCAGACGTGGTATGCACCGGCACCCACAGGTTACCAGTATAGCAACGTACACAGCAATAGACATGAAGAGTGATGTGATTAACTCCTGACAAACATATTATTTATTCATATAGCGCTTTTTACAACAGTACATTGTCACAAAGCAGCTTTACAGAATGAAAAGCCTTTAAACCCCCAAAGAGCAAGCCGAAGCCACAGTGGCAAGAAAAAACTCCCTTTTATGTTGTTATTTAAGGAAGAAACCTTGGGAGGACCAATACTCAGTGGGGGACTCATCCTCCTTGAGCGGCCAGGCAGCAACAACAGTGTAGGACAGCCATGTACAGATATTAAACAAATGGAAAAACTAACAACTGGAAAACTATGTGAGTCCATTAGGGGGCGTTCTGCAGGACCGCCTTGAAGGTCATCCATGATTCCAGGGGGTTATATATTCCGGAGACCTCAAGCATTTCCTGTAATAATTTACGCAACCCGTTGAGGGCCTTGGTTACGGACCCATCAGGTGCTGTGTTATTTAGGCATATAGGCACAGCACACTTCACTAATCATTACGCAAACACCCTCTTTTTTCTGCCAGGAGCATGTCTAAGGCGTTTCTGTTCTGTAGGCCACAAGTGACGTCACATGCAACTGTTCACTTAGTCCCTCTATTGCATCTCTAGTGAGATTAGTGAGACAAAGTACATTGTAATGTCCAAAATTTATCCTATCCACGTTTTTGTTGGGAGTCACTGGAAAAAAGGGCCGATATCAGTGGAATATTTTCTGCTGCCACTTGGTTCGCCAGTTTGAACTCGTTTGGCACCCCCCTAGGCACCCCGATTGAGTCTATATAAGTGGGTGAGTCCCTATATAAATAAAAGCTACCGACTGCTCACCTTCTCCTTTGGGGTTCGCCCCCCCCCCTTAAACCTGTGAGAGTAAGAGGAGCCAACAGCTTTACCATGGCACATCGGCCAACAGCCAGGGGTGGCATTCTTACCACTATGGTGTGTTTCCCACATTAATAATATAACCCGATCAGGCCAAAGGCCCCTCCTCCGTGTCGTTGTAGGTGATGTCTGTTCGGCACCAATCTAATACCACACATTGCTTGACAGTGTAACCCGCTGCCTTTTTGCCGCCCGATTGGCCACCTCCTTTCCCTGCGCCTCCATGTCGCCCTTAGTGGAGTGGCCTTTACATTTAATGATGGCCACCTGTTTAGGCAGCTGTACTGCTTCCAGTAGCTTATGTATGTGCGCATAATGTTTAATAGGACCCCCTTATGCCATTTTGAAACTTCTCTGCATCCATTGTGGTCCATCTATGTGTACTGTAGAATAGGCGTATGCTGAGTCTGTATAAATGTTCACAGCTGTGTTGCTCGCAGTGAGGTGGTGTTTGCATGTATTGCCATGTTTGCAGTTTTGATAGCGTCAATGCTGTAAATGTGAGAAAGGCAATCACCCCATGGGTTGTGTTCACAACTAATGGGTGACACATTACTAGGTGCGCGATTTTATTTAGAACCACTGCTAAGGCTGCCATGTACCTTGTACTTAAAAACAAAAACTTTAGTACTTAAAAAATATAGCTTTAGCCTCCACCCTTTCTAAAACAAAACAACATTCAATTTATTATTATTATCTCCTGGATCAAACTGCACAGTCAGTTCTGTCCGCTTGATCCTGCAAATTGACTTGTTTGGTTAGTAAAGTTAACAACATCAACATCAACAAACTTAAATTCTTCTATTCTTTATACAAATCGCACAACATAAGTTTAATAAACTCATATTTCTCCTGTTCAATGTAAAATTTGAAAATTAGGCCACCTTAAGTTCATTACCTGGAGGAAAAATGAAACCTTTATCAAACAATTTATGAACAACAATGCTGCAAAAAAGTCATAACATTAATCATTTGTCTTATATGTGTTATGGCAAAACATTTTCTCAAACTTCGACCTGGAAAAAATATAACCTCATAATTTTGTCCTCATTAGTTAATGTCAGTCAGTCCGGTCTAGTGTAGTTAATTATCAGTCAAATCTTTATCCTTCATTAAACAAAAATTGTACTCGGTCTTGTGAGAAATCCTGTGTCTGCGTCTGTCTCTCCGTCACGCTCTGCCACTCGTTCCCTTAGCCCCGCCTACTAGTTCCGCTTTCGCTCCGTCACCAGGTGAGGCTAATTTGTTTGATGGTTCGTTTATCTTATTTAAGCTCTGTTTTCACACGGGACGAATGCGAAGTATTGTCCCTGCTTGCAAACATACCGAGCGATTATTTGGCTTCTATTCTCTCTGCTTTGTGTCCTGTGGTGTATCTGGTCTCGGTGAGTGCACGTCTGTTTGTGTTAGCTGTGTGTTAGCATCTGCGCTCTCACCTCTGTGTTTAGGTTAGTCTCTGTCGTTGTATGAGTGAACGTCTGTGTTTTTCTGTGATCGCTCCCTGTGGTTTGTCTAATCCTCTTTCTGTTTTCAGTGTTCATCCTGTCCCTAGAGTCCTGCGTCCCGGGAGCGATCTCTGTCCCTCCGCTCAGGTGGTTCGGCTTCGGCCGGTTGGGGCGGAGTTCGCGCTCACCCTAGCTCGCTCCGCTGGCGCGTCACCACCTGAGGGCGTCCGTGTCTCAGTGTTCACCCAGCATACTAACGATTCAGCTCTGTTTACTAACACGCTCTCTCTCGGTGAACTAACACGTCTTTTTTCCCTTAGTATTAACACTCTCGCTGTCTCCCCGCCCCATGTCTGTTGCAGTTCCTTCCTGAGCCGCTCATCGTCCCGTGTAGTTCACCGTACCTCTCTGAACACTTTCTCCACGCTTTCTTCTTTCAGGTTTTGTGATTACACTCTCGTTGACACACCTGTTCTTTCTTTCATAGGGTTTGTTATTTTGTCTGCTCTAGACGACCTCACTCGTCTTTCCTGTTTTTCCTCACGCATAGCCAGTGTAGGGTTCTCTTACTACAGCGTTAGATTTATCGTGTGCTTTGTTTTATTTTGTTATTGGTTTTGCTCAGTGTTGTGCTCTGCCCAGTCCTCCGTCCAGGTTCACCACCCCGGCCTGGGTCCAGTTGACAACACTCCCCTCGACCACGCCTCCTCCTGCACTACCCTACCTCTGCCTTGCTCATTAATAAACTCACTTTGTTCTGCATCCACGTCTCCAGACCAATCCTTACAGACACTTTGTGACAGGTCTATTTTATGCTTTGTGATTAAATATATATATATATATATATATATATATATATATATATATATATATATATATATATATATATATATATATATTATATTTATTTATTTATTTATTTATTTATTTTTTATTTTTTTTTCCATGTTAAAAGAAGTGATGTTTATTTTAGAAAAAGAAAAGAAAATGAGAAATCCTACCCCACTCTCTGATTAGTTATCAGAGAACGTCCTTATTATGGAGACCTTCAGTTGCTTGTTTTAAAACAACAATCTCTGATAATAGTGCGGACGTGGTTCTCAGCTCTGTCGACGTGGCCTTATTGAAACTGTTAAATAGAAGACAAAAGTTTCAATGGAAGATGTACGTATACATTCTTGACTTGATATAATCAGCCTAATAAGATATAATAACTGTAGAAGGTTATTGATAGGTATATGCAAACACAAATGGTTAAGATGAATCACTCATACACAAAAATAATAATTCTCCTTTACAATTCCCCCTTTGATTCATTTTAATCATTCAATAGTTATAACAGATTAATTTCAGCTTTTTCGATTATTTTCGCTTGTTTACATTATTGAAGTTTTGTTTTGGAGGCCCTGTGACCTTGCTCTGCTAGATGCTTCAACAGAGCCAAAGTTATGTCTTTACATATGGTCTGGGTTGGTGCTGCCACCAACATTTTAAAATAGATCTCTGTCCGACTGTCAACATCTTATCAGTCCCGTGGCCCATTTTCTGTCAGATATTAGTTCGGTCATAGTCAAACAGTCTGGTTTATTCACTCAAATCTTCACAGGAAACCTCGTCTTTAAATTGGAAATTAGTACTATTTAACATTTTAAAATCTAATAGTTATATTTAAATGAGCTCAAACTATTTTATTTGCCACGGCTAATTAATATTAATTCACTAACTTTCCCCAATTCAACATTATTTAAACTGTAGGATTTTGGGTATTAATATGATATTAATAAGGTCCTCTCCATCCTATTACCAAACTACGGAGAATGAGAGATGGTCAAATGTTAATGTGTGTTCTATTATTTAAAATATCTGACTCCAAAGAATTTTTTATTAAAATGGTAACTTTAGTTACAGGAGTGCTTCTCTGCACTAAATGGGTTAATTGTATCTCAATGGTTTAAGCTATATCTGATTCAGGTATTCTGTAAGCATGCAGAAATCTTAATTCTGTCAGAGGCTTTATAATATATGGACAGAGGTTATATTGACATGTGGATATATCTAAATATCCCTCAGAGGTCAATCTTATAGCTGCTTAAAATACACCATTTAGTTAGAAATAAATTAACCTTTGAATTTCAGCCTTGAAGGATTAACTGGAGACTTTGGTTTAGAGTAATAACAGTATTTATTATGAATGATTAATTAAGAACACGAAGAACACTAAGATTACTGAACAGATTTGTATTAAAATGTTACACTAATAGCAAATGAACGCCCCCTTTAGGTACAAACTTACGTGTTACGCGAATGCTGGAAAAAATGCCGGAACCAGGAGCCTGCTGGGCCGAGCAAAGCAAGGCAGGCCTTAACCTAAGCAGAGCCTGACCAGGCAAAAACCAAGCATAGCAGGGCCCAGCTGCAGCACTGGCCGGAGCTAGACCAGGAGAAGAGAGAGAGTTACCTGTTACATCCTTTTATTTTCACATCAACCTTTAAACCTTTTGATGATAATAAGGCTATGATACAGGATTCTTCATTCAATTAATATGCTAAGGGGGCCAGGTCATCACGATGTGAAACCCTAGTTTGAAACCGGTTTTAGGGACAAATGCTATCGGCTGAGACTGATGTGTCATGAGCTGCATTGTTTGTGAGGAGTCATAGGTGTGATGCTTCATTCTGCCTCCTGATTTCCGGACCATATTGACTCACATCAATAATATATGGACTCATACAACATCCACAATATTTAGTTATTTTCATTATCTGTACCACTCAGTGTATATATATATATATATTCATATTCATATATATATGTTCATAGCTGTATATTTCATATTTTATATTTCATATTATAATATGTACATTACATCTGTATATTCCACTAGTCTGTACATCATAGCTGTATATTTCATATTTATAATCTGTATATTCACATCTGTATATTCCACTAGTCTGTACATCATAGCTGTATATTTCATATTTATAATCTGTATATTCACATCTGTATATTCCACTAGTCTGTACATCATAGCTGTATATTTCATATTTATAATCTGTATATTCACATCTGTATATTCACATCTGTATATTCCACTAGTCTGTACATCATAGCTGTATATTTCATATTTATAATCTGTATATTCACATCTGTATATTCCACTAGTCTGTACATCATAGCTGTATATTTCATATTTCATATTATAATCTGTACATTCACATCTGTATATATTACTTACCACTTGTATATATTTATATATCTGCAATAGCACTTCTGGATGGATGCAAACTGTATTTCGTTGTTCATATTGAGCAATGACAATAAAGTTGAATTCTATTCTATTCTATTCTATTCATGCTGATTGTTATTAGAAATACAAAGACTGGTCGAGTTGCTCATACAGACCAGATGTTCTTATATTTGAAAGAGGCTACAGTACTCCAAAAATCTGTCATGTTCTATAAATCTACTATATCGCACAACCTAGCTTGTTATACCTTATATATAAATAAGCACCTTTAGAAGGGAATCTTATTCATATCAAACATGACACATGCAAACCATATTCACTCAACAAAACACAAGTTTCATTATTTCTACAAATCACAGCAATCAATGCAATACCACAAATAATATTCAATAAAAGCAATAACTTTTCCCTACCTTCACTTACTCATGACCTCATCAAAGACACACACACACACACACACACACACACACACACACACACACACACACACACACACACACAATGTCACAGTGTTAATCAGAGATAAGAGCAGAGCAGAGACAAAGTATGTGTCTATTCTCCAACCTTAAATTAACTCTTAATTTAATAAACCACAAACTAATACCCAAATTTTATAGACAAATTTATTAGGTTATTTATTTATTTATTTAACCTTTAACCATATTTTAATGATTTTAAAACCTTAATAGATTAATTAATTATTATTTATTGTGAGCAACATGTGACCTTAATGCTGGCAGCAGTTCAGGTTCAGTCCGGCTGGGTCAAAGAGCTCACGGACAGACAGACTGGTGGACCGGATAGATCAGCTCTCTTGATCCTGAGACACTGACCATATTTAATTTCTAGCGTTGACGTCTCCCTGATCTGGGCGGGTCTGGGATCATTTCAATATCAATATCAAATATGTACTGGATAACATGAAGATATAAAAGGTTTATGGTCTGCTCTGTAGACTGGATTTAAAGTTTATTTAAAAAGGAACAAATTATTTATTTCTCAGACATTACAGCTATTTTTCTATTACAAGCATGCCAATTAGAGGAGTCTGCTGTTATTTACATTTCAAAATGTTTAAGGAATTCATTATTTTAAAAGTATAATTCTGCTTCACAAGGTTGTTTAGTGGTTAGCACATTCACCTCTCTAAGCTAGGGATTCCCGGTTCGAATCCCCATCTGGTTGGAGTTTCCATGTTCTCCCTGTGTTCGCGTGGGTTTCTTCTGGGTTCTCCGGTTTCCTCCCACAGTCCAAAAACATGGATCAAGTCAATTGAGTTCTCCAAATTGTCCCATATAGAGTGTGTCTGTGTGAGTGAGTGAGTGCCCAGCGATAGATTGTTGCCCTGTCCTGGGTGTGTCTGCCCAGCACCCGAAACGTTCTACCCTGGATGGGCATGGGGAACCCCCTGCGTCTCTAATATAGGATAAAGTGGAAGATAATGGATGGATGGATGGATGGACTTCTGCTTCACGGGTGACACGGTGGCTTAGTGGTTAGCATGTTTGCCTCTCAGCACAGGAATTCCCGGTTAGAATCCCCATCTGAGTGGAGTTTCCATGTTCTCCTCGTGTCTGCGTGGGTTTCTTCTGGGTTCTCCGGTTTCCTCACACAGTCCAAAAACATGGATCAAGTCAATTGAGTTCTTCAAATTGTCCCATATAGAGTGTGTCTGTGTGAGTGAGTGTGTGCCCAGCGATAGATTGTCGCCCTGTCCTGGGTGTGTCTGCCCAGCGCCCGAAACGTTCTACCCTGGATGGGCATGGGGAACCCCCTGCGTCTCTAATATAGGATAAAGTGGAAGATAATGGATGGATGGATGGATGGACTTCTGCTTCACGGGTGGCACGGTTGCTTAGTGGTTAGCATGTTTGCCTCTCAGCACAGGAATTCCCGGTTACAATCCCCATCTGAGTGGAGTTTACATGTTCTCCTCGTGTCTGCATGGGTTTCTTCTGGGTTCTCCGGTTTCCTCCCACAGTCCAAAAACATGGATCAAGTCAATTGAATTCTCCAAAATTGCCCAATATAGAGTGTGTATGTGTGCGTGTCTGTTTGAGTGTGTGCCCAGTGATGGATTGGGCCAAGTGATGGACCCTTTCCTGGGTGTATCTGCCCAGCGCCCGAATCGTTCTCCCCTGGATAACACCCCCCCGCGACCCTAATATAGGATAAAGCGGAAGATAATGGATGGGTGGGTGGGTGAATTAAATGTAATTCTAAAATCAAAATAAGTGAAAATGCAAATAAAACATTTATTTAAAACTTTAATAATAAATTATTTGATTAAAGTTACTATAATTAAATATTTATAAAATAATTAAAAGATTACTAATAATAAAACACTATAGTAATAACACAATACACATTAATAACAATAGAATTTTATAATTTATTATACTGGTGTTTAACTTATGGTTATTACAGTTCTGCTCCACAAGGGGGCAGCAGGCAGTAAATTTCATCTTCTTGAAAGTCCTGCTGGCCGGCACGGTGGCTAACTGGTTAGCACACTCGCCTCTCAGCACTAGGGATTCCCTGTTCGAATCCCCATCTGGGTGGAGTTTCCATGTTCTCCCCGTGTCCGTGTGTGTTTCCTCCGGGTTCTCCGGTTTCCTCCCACTGTCCAAAAACATGGATCAAGTCAATTGAGTTCTACAAATTGCCCCATATGGAGTGTCTCTGTGTCAGTGAGTGTGTGCCCAGCGATGGATTGGCGTCCAGTCCTGGGTGTATCTACCCAGCGCCCCCTGGACGTTCTCCCCTGGATGGGCATGGGGAACCCCACCCTAATAGAGGATAAAGTGGAAGATAATGAATGAATGAATGAAAGTCCTGCTTGTTGAAACATTAAATAAGGAAGTGCACTAAATGTGGCTTTCCGTCCTTTGTTTTACAACCTAGGGAGTGAACTAATATAAAAATCTGTAGATCTATTTAAGATACAAAGATTAAAAAAGTGTTACTACAGAATAAATTCATTCAAAAAGTAATTCTTGTTAGAAAATAAGACCAAAGTCGCAACTTTCAACATAGTATTGAGTTTAATTAAAACGTTAAAGCAGTGATTTAAGATAAAATGGTTCAGATACATGTTAACAAGTTCAGATACATGTTAACATAATTAGCTCTTTTGAGGGATCCCAATTAGAACTAATTATCTGTTCAGGTGTTCTATATAAACAACAACTTCTATATTAACCAAGTAAATAATAAATAAGGTAAAGTAAATAAAGAAAGAAAATCTTCATTCATGGTTGATTTGTTTGTGATAAATAATTTCCCTATTGTCTTTCTCTTTTCTTTTTGATTCACAATGTTTTCAAGGAAGAAATTCTAGTAAAGAGGTCCAAATTTTACACAAATCTGAACACAAATGTAACAAAGCACAACGTCTTTAATGTGTATAGCTGCAGGTTGTTCTCACTGCACCTGAGCACCAGCTGGATATCTTCCGACCTTCGTGACCACCTTGGATAAGTGAAATTAGTGTAGTGTCAAACTGCAAACTTTAAGGGCTAACAGTTGGGTCTTCTATGTCTGAGCCCACCATAGCCTTTCCGGTGTCTGAGCAGGTGCAGTCATTTGTACACCGTGTGCAGAATTATAAGGCAAATGAGTATTTTGATCACATTATCCTTTTTATACATGTTGTCCTACTCCAAGCTGTATAGGCTTACCAATTAAGTAAATCTGGTGATGTGCATCTGTGTAATAAGGAGGGGTGTGGTCTAATGACAGCAACACCCCATATACAATGTATGCTTAATTATTAGCCAACTTCCTTTCCTTTGGCAAAATGGGTCAGAAGAGAGATTTGACGGATTCTGAAATTTTGTGAGATGTCTTGCAGAGGGATGCAGCTGTCATGAAATTGCCAAACTTTTGTAGCGTGATCACCGAACAATCAAGCGTCTCATGGTAAATAGCCAACAGGGTCGCAAGAAGCGTGTTGAAAAAAAAAGGCGCTAAATAACTGCCCATGAATTGAGGAAAATCAAGCGTGAAGCTGCCAAGATGCCATTAGCCACCAGTTTAGCCATATTTCAGAGCTGCAACATTACTGGAGTATCAAAAAGTACAAGATGTGCGATACTCAGGAATATGGCCAAGGTAAGGAAGGATGAAAAATGACCACCTTTGAACAAGAAACATTACATAAAATGTCAAGACTGGGCCAAGAAATATCTTATGACTTAAGGTTTTATGGACTGATGAAATGAGAGTGACTCTTGATGGGTCAGATGGATGGGCCCGAGGCTGAATCAGTAAAGGGCAGATAGCTCCACTGCAACTCAGACGCCAGCAAGGTGGAGTTGGGGTACTAGTATGGGCTGGTATCATCAAAGATGAACTTGTGTGCCCTTTTCGGGTTGAGGATGGAGTGAAGCTCAATTCCCAGACCTACTGCCAGTTTCTGGAAGACACCTTCTTCAAGCAGTGGTACAGGAATAAGTCAGTATCGTTCAAGAAAAACATGATTTTCATGCAGGACAATGCTCTATCACATGCATCCAAATACTCCACAGCGTCGCTGGCCAGCAAAGGTCTAAAAGAAGAAAAAATAATGACATGGCTCCCTTGTTCACCTGATCTGAACCCCATAGAGAACCTGTGGTCCCTCATAAAATGTGAGATCTACAGGGAGGGAAAACAGTACAGCTCTCTTAACAGTGTCTGGGAGGCTGTGGTGGCTTCTGCATGCAATGTTGATCGTAAACAGATCAAGCAACTGACAGAATCTATGAATGAATGGCTTTTGAGTGCCATCGTAAAGAAAGGTGGCTATATTGTTCACTGATTTGTTTTTGTTTTTGAATGTCAGAAATGTTTGTTTCTAAATTTTCTGTTGTTTTATTGGTTTACCTGGTAAAAATAAACAAGTGGGATGGGTATATATTTGGTTTTTATTAAGTTATAATAATTCTGCACAGTAATAGTTACCTGCACAAACACATATCCTCCTAAAATAGCCAAATCTAAAAAACTTTAGTTAAAAGAACATAGTTGTTGTTTAATAATAAAAATAATCCTCTGAAATACAACTTGCCTAATAATTCTGCACACAGTGTATACAGGGAGATAAGCAGTTGGGAGTGGACACATCCTTGGGGAGCACTGATGTTAACTGTTTGAGTATTGGAAGTGATGTCTTCCAGTCTTATATGTTGTTCCCTGCCAGTCCACCGACAGATCTGACAGGGAGCCAGAAACCTGGGTGAGTTTGGTGTAGATGGTTAATGGTGTTAAATGCCGAGCTACAGTTCGCCACTGTGGGGAAAGGGTGACTTTTGTGATTGGTGATGTTCCTTAGGCCTCTCCATACTGATACAGGGTGTTACGACGTGACTGACAAAAACAGAAGGCGAGTAAAATACAGTTCAGTTCTGTTTTAATGTAGATCCCTTGACGTCGGGAAAAAACGATAGCGTTCAACCAAAAACAAAAACAAAAGCACTGGAGCGCCGCAGATACAAACAATGGCGGAACGACTCAGTCACGTGACTCTAGGAACGGGGTCAGCGTCACCAGTGTTACCGCCTCCTGCTGTGTGGGAACTGGGACACGTCACTCCTCTTTCCTTACAGACACGTGGTCTTCCAACCCACTGTCTGAAACCGAAGAGACCGTCGCTGAGGGAAGCGAAAACGTAGCTCCGAGAACCTAGGCAAAAAACGGAGATCCAGTAATAACACAAGCACAGCGTAACAAGAAGCGAACAGCATGAGAGAACAAAGATCCTTCGCGGGGAAGGAACAATTCTGACCGCCTTAAATAGGAAGTGACGTGGGTGGAAAATAGTCAACAGCTGACATCAATAATCCGGAGAGACGGACCGTGATAGGCGGGGAGCCGGGCGAACCGCGGGAACACTGACACAGGGTCATTAGCTTTTCAGAGTAGCACTTGTGGCTATTCTTATCTCTTTTGTCAGTGGATTCCTGGCCTGATTGTATTGGACCCTGTCCCCACTCCTGAAAGCCTCCACCTTGGCCTGACAAATCCATCTCAGTTTGTTGGTGAACCATGGCTTGTTGTGTGTACGAAAGGTTTGGGTTGAAATACAGATAGGTAGGATACAGTAGGATGTCACAGTATCAGTTAATTTATCCAGGTTGCCAGATGCTGATTCCAAAACAGTCAGTGCAGTCAAAACAGTCTTGGCAGCACCTGCTTTGCCTCTCTGGTCCACTTGTTTATTGTCCCATGACAGATCATTTCTGCCCGTATTCTAGAATCAGATGTACCATGCATTGGTCAGAGTGACATAGGGATGCACGTAAAACAGTTCAATATGCATCCTTCAGTGTTGTATAACATTGGTCGAGTGTGTTCTTTTCCCCAGTGGGACAATTTATGTGCTGCTTGTATTTTGGTAGTTTTTTGTTCAAGCTTGCTCTGTAAAGGCAAAGAGCTGCAGACTGTGTTATTTCCATTCTGTGTTATTTCTATTCTCACGACACCATAAAGTTCAAACATGAGCCCAAGCTTCAGTTAAGGTTACTTTATTTTGCATCAAAATTCTTCAGGTATTCAAGCATTACAACTGACCTAGCTACAGATCTGTAAAAGAAGGTGACCTGGAATTGGAACCATGAAGGGAAGGGATACAATTCATCGATTTCACTTTGCTAAAGTCAAACTTTCTCACATTCATGGGGACACGAGGCTGACACTACATTATTGTAAAGTTTCTTGTATAGTTATAATTTTTTCTTTTGTTTACGTATGTATTTTTTTTTTTTTTTTTTTTTTTTTTTTTTTGGGGGGGGGGGTTGTAACACAATCCCGTTCATGCCCCGCTGTTCCGCTCTCTCCTCCACACACACCCACTTCACCTACATGCCCACTTCCCTCTGCTGCACGCTCCGCACCTCACACGCCCATCTCCATGATCCATGAACGCCATGATCCCCATTCTAATAATCGCAGATCACCCTCTCCAGATTATTAGTTGCAGGTGTGCTTAATTGATGACAGAGTCCTCATAAGCCGCCGATCCAGATCCATCGGCAGAGTTTTTTGCTTTACCACGCTCGTGCGCGCAGCTCGTTGAAACCCTGTTGTGTTCCTACCCGGGACGTCCTGCTCTTCTTCTGTCGAGCCCGGCTGATGTGTTTGATTGCTGACTCGCTACCTCTTCACAGGATCGCTCTCCTCGGGTGACGTAGAGACATTGGGGACTCCGCTGCGCACGCCCCCGCCCCCCCTCGTCTGCATTCCACGCTGCTCACTCGCAGCGTTGAAGTGAGCCGCTGCCTTTCACGGCTTGTGGGAAGAATTATAATTAACTGAACTATTGACTGTTTCTGTTTTGTTTGCCTTAAATCCCGCTTGGAGGAAATAAAACCTTTTGTTTGTTTTTGGAAATACGCCTCCCTCTATTCCTCCGGCAATGGGACGCTGATATCCGTGACAGGTGTATACTGACTTCAATTCAGTATATATCATGTATGATATTTTGGTTTAATGTTTAAAAGCCAAATAAAAAGATTATATAAAAACATAGAGACACACTCTATGCTTAAAGTCTGTTTTAACAAAAAAACAAGTAACCTTAAAAAGGTTTTTCTTTTTAAAATATCTCCTTTCCTCGACCACTGAATAGTGAATATTTTTCCTTGTATAAAATCAATTAATACCTTCACATTTACATATAATTTTTTAATCAACAACATTTGTTAGGCAACATACATATATGTACACAATATGTCAAGTAGATTGGGTAATGATAAGTGGGTCAAATTAAAAGTTAAAGATTTGTACATGACAGAATCACAGACAGAAAGAATAAGGTGAGAAAAGAAGGTAAAAAAAGTGAATGTTTGTGCCTCTTTTTAAAAAGATTTAACTAAAACATTCAGAAACACGATCAGTGATTACAAACTCTATCAAACTGTTATACAATTATACAAAACCAAAAAACTGTTATTTTAAAAGCATTTGCAGCTTTTTGAAAAGTTCCCCCTCTTTAGCATATAAACAAGGGGGAGGGTATAGATAAGTTTGTTACTTTGTTACTTTTTTTTTACAAGACACGTTTGTTACTTTAAGCATTTAAAATATATTTTTACTCCTGTATGTAGGTGAGGAGGTGAGGTGCTATAGTCAGATGAAAGTTCCATTCTGATATTGCCATTGACATTAGAACACTCAGGAGCTGCAGTGTTCCAAAAGTTCAGATGCAGTTGGCTTTCGACAAGTGAAAACTGATTCTCTGTCTAACACTGCAAAATGCTTTCTTCAAGGAACAGAGGTGGACCATGGGTCCTGGAGGACAGCAGTGAGAAAATAGCTGGTCCAAGTTCTACAAAAGAGACCAAAGTCAAGGAAGGACAAGGCCAAAAGAGGGAGCTGAGAGAGCTAAAAGTGAAGTGCGAGCTTGGGCTGCAGCTTCAGGAGGACAATGTGGCTCTGACCTCGATTGGGCGGAGAAGAGAATCAGATTTTTTGGTATTTCAGGGACAGAACCTGCAACTGACAGACTCCATAATGTTCCTTTCCACCAAGGTGGAGCAAAGAGACAATGTCAGCAAACTTGTGGAAATAGCTGAAAAACACAAACAAGACGTGGAGAAAAAATTGGAGCAGTTGGAGAACCTTGTCATGGAGGAGAAAAAAAATAAGCAACAGCTGCAAGAAACAGAGAAAATTAATCATCAGGTGGATGAGGAGAGAAAGAAGGGAGCGCAAAGTGAGTTTCACTGGATAGAAGACACCGAGAGGTGGGTAAAGAAAGTGAAGGAGAAGGACAGTTCACTGTTGAACTTAAAGAGGAGGCTGACTGAGATGGAGAAACAACTCGCAATGGAGGTGAAAAAGCAGCTGGAAAAGACAATAGTGGTGCTGCGTCAGCAAAATGATCAGAGAAACCACGTGAAGGAAAATGAAGAGGACACCAGGGGGCAAGCAGAAAAGAGGGAGGAGAAAAACACCTTGCTGATAAATTTAAAACTGGAGAAAGATGATGTGGAGAGAAGACCAGAGGAGGTGGAGGAGTTCCTGGTAGGTGAGAAAGAACAGACGAGAGATTCAGGAAACAATCTCTCAAAAAAGATGGAAAACTTAAAGGACCTTACTAAAGAAAAAGTGGAGCAGACAGTACCTGTCGTAGAACAGGAGATTGTTGAGGAGAAAACTGAACAGGTTCTATCAATTAAAGAACGAATTATAAAATTTGAGAAGCTAATCAGCCATCACAAATAGCAGCAGATGCAGGTCTCCAGAAAAATCCAGTTAACACTGACATAGCTACGGATCTGTATACACAATGAAGGTGTGGGGAAATTGGTGGATTATGTGTTTTGTGCCTCTGTCCATGAAAGACATGGATGATGTTTATCTGTTTGGATTTATGATCATGGGTACTCTGTTGACTGGAATCGGTGTTGCCCAGGTGAAATGAACAGAGTTGGGTCAGCGTTCAAAAGTCCCCAGAAGCCACCCAGCATGATGATTTGACGTGTTGGGCAGAGCCTCAAAAATGCCTCCACTGCTTACTTCATCCCATTCCGGGAAGAGTGGCCTGAGAGCTGCATTAAAATCGACAGCCGGTTCAAAAAATGTGACTAGTATGTTATTATATATATGTTCTGTGCTAAAAGGTGTTGTTTTTTTACTTTTCGAGTCACTAAACTGCTCCTTTTTATCACCTGTCTTTCACCTGTCTGATCTTTCGCATTGTTGAATTACCCCATTGGGGGATTAATAAAGTATCATCAATCAATCAATCTGAAAAAGAAGGTGACCAGGAAATGAAATCATGGAGAGAACATGGCTAATATATCTATTTGCTAAATATGTACTGAAAATGAAAAAAAAAAACGTTGAACAGACAACCTGACCTGATTTTAAAATCACTCGCCAAAGAAATTCAGAAGTGTAAATCATATACACTGTTGGTCAAGGAGATGAGTCCAAAGAGTAGACAGTAGTAAGTTGTCCAGAAGTTGTTCATTAAATGAGATAAGATGTTGAGATAAGATATTAGATTTGGATATGAGACCAATTTGAATATGGGGTTCATTTCCCCAATGAGGAGAATTAGTTTTATACCCTGTGCAAATACACTTTTTACATCATTCTTCAAGACTAAGCGCTGTGTTATCCTCTATTGATATTCAACAACAGTTTAAAAGCTACTGAGTTGAATACTGAATATCAGACTGATAATATCAGCTTTGAACACTGTGTTTAATGATCTCCACAAACATGTTTTGCTAAAACATGATTTATATATATTTGCTAAAACAAATTTATAATTTGTCAATAAAACATCTATTTGCTCCCAAAGAAACCAAGAAAACCCTCTCTAAAGATTCTTAAATAAATACATTGTTACAAACTATTCAAAAACAAAACCAACCAGTGGAATCTGTCAAACAAGAACAACAAGCAATTAAACTCTTAATACACATATAATCACTTTGCCTAGTCCTCCAGGCCCTGGTTGATTATGATAAGACATTGACTTTATTATGTACTCCATAGTCCATGGTTGCTGTAAAAAAAAAAAAGGTAGGACATTTGAGTCAGTTAACAAATATGTGGATTAATCATCAAAATACAGTTTTTAAAACTTCAAAATCAAGAGAACGTCTAAAAGATAAGATAAGGTAAACCATTATTTGTCCCACAATTCACTTGTGCTGCTTCTGACATGGCACATGGCAGCTTCTGATCACAGGACCTTTATTTAGATATTCATTTAATTTTGATCATTAAGAACTATTTTCATCGTAATACTGTATTATTTATTTAATAAAGTTTGACAGTTCATAGGTCATTTTTTCAGCAGAAACAGTTCTGAACCATACAATTATCACAGGGTCAGATAATGAAGTATTTACAACTTATGCTGGGAAAAGCCTCAGGAACCATTACACAAATGCCATTCTCCTTAGGCCACCACATGGCATTTCTTCTCTTCCTTCCTTCTTCCTTCTCTTTCGAATGCAGCCTGCGCTTAACCTTATATCCCCATCCAAATCCTATCCCCTAAACAAAATTGTACCCCCTTAATACACCACATGGCATTCTAAACTATGTGGACAGCCAGTGTTGCCACAATATTTCATGTTATAATTTTTTTTTAAATATTTTTTTTTATAATCTTAATTATTTTTATTTTGTAATGTAAATATTTTTATTCAGTTTAGAAAACTACAGCAAACACTTTATTTACTTTGTTTAACTTACTCATTTTAACTTACTGTCATCACCGTCAGGTAGAACCCATCAATGCAGCATTCCAATTAGTTACGATACAATATGTCACGTTAACTCCAAGGTCCAGGTAAGTATAGTGATAACCACAGGCAGCAGGTTCCAGAAACAAGCGATTTAATATTGAACCAGTAACATTGTTGAAGCTCTCTAACTGAAGAGAGAGTGGGGCTGGCTTAAATAACATAAAGATAACGTTGCATGACTTAAGGGTTATTAACTAAAATGAGGCACAGACGCGAAATGAATGAAAAAAAACGGGAAAAACGGAACTAAATTAAACTCAAAAACCAAATCGAAAACTAAACCAAACGCTGTCCAAACAATCAGATCTTGAGTATTCTGACACAATACAGCTGTTCATCACCATTGTTGAGAGAATGTGCATTTGGAAAAGGTTTGAATAACATTATTTATTCAGGGACAGTTCGAGTCTAACCACTATACCACTAAATCCCACTATACAGTTAGCAATGTATAATGAAGTGTAGTTTTTAACCACCTGCTGGAGATGAAGAGCAGTTTGTAATATTTCTCTCATTGATACAGCCATAAAAATCCAGATTTGTGAGTATAGATGAGCTTTTATGAGACTTGTTTCATTTTAACATAATTGTGGTGTGAAATGATGAAGAGAAATCCTGAAAGATGTGAGTAACTGTCACACAAGTCCACCTGGAATGGAACGCAGCTGCGCAAATACAGCGCAGAGCCGCGGCGCTCTAACGCGCAGAAGGGAGCCAGGCACGCAGGTGGTATGAATAGAGAATTTTTATTAGCGGTGCTCAAAACACCAAACACACAGGCACGAAGGACAAGTGTAACATAAACGAAGACGCGCACGGAAGACATGAAACCCCGGAACTAAATACCCTCACATATCCCGACACATGCACAAAACCACCCAATGAACCCACGAAGCTAATTAACTAAAATACCCACACGAGACAGCTAATTAACTAAACACAGGAACACAAACACAGAACCCAAAAACACACAACGGCCGGGAAACGGCCCTAGGCACCCGTTACACTATCCCCGCCCTTACGGTCGCGTAACGAGGGGACGCGACCAAGACAACCCAAGAAAAAAAAAACTTCGGGCTGGACGGCGCGCGGACCCTTGACTTCGGGCTGGACGGCGCTCGGACCCTTGACTTCGGGCTGGACGGCATTCGGACCCTTGACTTCGGGCTGGACGGCACGCGGACCCTTGACTTCGGGCTCGCGCGCTGGCTGGACCTTGGCGGGCACGCACGCTGGCTGGTCCTCGGCGGGCACGTACGCAGGCAGGACCTCGGTGGGCACGCACGCTGGGCGGACCTCGGCGGGCACGCACGCTGGCTGGACCTCGGCGGGCACGCACGCAGGCAGGACCTCGGCGGGCACGCACGCTGGGCGGACCTCGGCGGGCACGCACGCTGGGCAGACCTCGGCGGGCACGCACGCAGGCAGGACCTCGGCCGGCACGCACGCTGGCATGACCTCGGCCGGCGCCTCGGGCTCTCCATCCTGCACACAGAAAACATAAACCCCCGTCGCAACGCCCAAACACATGGACACAAACATGTCAGACATGGGGACGACAGACTGATCATACGACACATACGAGGACGGGGGACACAACACACTCACACACTCAGGCGGCGGCTCCGGTAACGCCCCCTCGCAGCGCGACCCAGACGCGGCACAGACCGGCGCGGTCGCGTCACGTGACTGCCCCGCAGTCCACGCTTCGCGCTCCGCAGCTGCGCTGTGTGCCCGCTGCGGCTTCACTCCACGCCGTCGCCGCGCTCTGCGTCTGGATCTCGCCACCGGGGGTTTAACAAACCGGACTGGACCCTCCGTCCAGAACTCCTCAGTGTTGCGGAGGGTGCGTACGGGCAGAATGTGCCCATACAGGTAAGATTCGCCCGCCTCGTCATCGGAAATCTGAACAATGTCCAGACTTTCCTCTGCGCAGAGCGCCTCAAAACCATACCTCCACATCCATTCCTCATCGGAGTCGCTATACTCCGCCATGACGCTGTTTGAGCCGCTCCCCCGGCTCTGGGACGGCGGGCTCCGCATAACGGCGCACTCGCGGACACGGCGGAGCGCGCCGCGAGTACGAGGCTATACGGCCCCCCCAAAGAAAAATTTAAAAATCACCTACCTGGGCTCTGGACTCCCCAAACGATGGCGCGTCTTTCTGTCACACAAGTCCACCTGGAATGGAACTCTAACGTGCAGAAGGGAGCCAGGCACGCAGGTGGTACGAATAGAGAATTTTTATTAGCGGTGCTCAAAACACACAGGCACGAAGGACAAGTGTAACATAAACGAAGACGCGCACGGAAGACATGAAACCCCGGAACTAAATACCCTTACATATCCCGACACGTGCACAAAACCACCCAATGAACCCACGAAGCTAATTAACTAAAATACCCGCACGAGACAGCTAATTAACTAAATACAGGAACACAAACAAAGAACCCAAAAACACACAACGGCCGGGAAACGGGTGCCCTAGGCACCCGTTACAGTAACTTGAAGCTGGACACCTGTTTCACCAAGGCTCCATTTATATATATAGGGGCTTGGGCCTGACTTTTAGCCATCCTAAAGTCCACGATGATGGTTTTTGGGATATTATGCACCAGGTTGTTGTCCTCACACTATGTAGCCAGATGTTTAGGTGTGTGTATGTGTCTCTTGGGCCTTTTGACCCTTTAACCCAGCAGACTGCATTCAGCTGCATTCAATTCCGCTGTATGGAGGAGGAAATGAAGGCCATTTGATTTCACCTCAACATTTACTTTATTTTTGCTGACATTTCCGTTGGTTATTTCTAAGGCAGAAGAGGATTCTTTTTAAACGTTTGTATATCGATTAAGTTGTACTAAGCAGGTCAGTCTTTTAACTTCTGTGCTGATCTCTGACACTCACACACAAAGTCAGTGGAGCAGTGGTAAAAAAGAGTGTGTGTTGTTTGTGTGTGTTTAACAAGCCCCTTTAAATCTTCTGAATGAATGTAACAGAGAAAAACTGAACCAACACGCCAACTGGCTGTCACAAACGACTGGCACATGCTCTACCTGTCACTGCTGGTATTACCGTAACATCTAGAATTACACAACAGCACCCCTATTTGGTCCCAGTGGTATTATTTGTTACTCTGTGTAATCTGGTTAGGGTCCTGCTTTGTGCGCAATTTCGTTACTTTTCACGCGTCCCGCAAATTGAGTCGTTGTCCCGCATTGTTATTGAAAGTCAGACTCCAGTTTTGAAATGCCTGTTTTATAATCTGGCATTAGATGACTGGGTTGTCTGTTATCGGGGGAGAGGCGGGCTGTTTGAATGTCAACCAATTGGGAACAAGGACCATTTTAAGGGCGCACCCACAAACACAAACAATGCAAATCAGGTCAGAACAGCACCTGCATGCAGCACGAGATATGGAACAATATATGATATGTTGCTCAAAAGGAGGTTTCCCAGTCTATGCATGCGTTCCTGTTAAAACCCAAAACAAGATTCAAACGTGTTATAATTTGAGAAACACTGTGAAATAGTATGAAAATTCCATGCTTACTATTTACGTTAGAGAAAGGTACATTTAAATAAGATATGCAAGTTATATATAAAATATATATATACACTCACCGGCCACTTTCCAACTGCTCGTTAACACTTAATTTCTAATCAGCCAATCACATGGGGGCAACTCAGTGCATTTAGGCATGTAGACATGGTCAAGACAATCTCCTGCAGTTCAAACCGAGCATCAGTATGGGGAAGAAAGGTGATTTGAGTGCCGTTGAACGTGGCATGGTTGTTGGTGCCAGAAGGGCTGGTCTGAGTATTTCAGAAACTGCTGATCTACTGGGATTTTCACGCACAACCATCTCTAGGGTTTACAGAGAATGGTCCGAAAAAGAAAAAACATCCAGTGAGCAGCAGTTCTGTGGGCGGAAATGCCTTGTTAATGCCAGAGGTCAGAGGAGAATGGCCAGACTGGTTCGAGCTGATAGAAAGGCAACAGTGACTCAAATAGCCACCCATTACAACAAAGGTAGGCAGAAGAGAATCTCTGAACGCACAGTACGTCTTTGAGGCAGATGGGCTACAGCAGCAGAAGACCACACCGGGTGCCACTCCTTTCAGCTAAGAACAGGAAACTGAGGCTACAATTTGCACAAGCTCAACAAAATTGGACAATAGACGATTGGAAAAACGTTGCCTGGTCTGATGAGTCTCGATTTCTGCTGCGACATTCGGATGGTAGGGTCAGAATTTGGCATCAACAACATGAAAGCATGGATCCATCCTGACTTGTATCAACGGTTCAGGCTGGTGGTGGTGGTGTCATGGTGTGGGGAATATTTTCTTGGCACTCTTTGGGCCCCTTGGTACCAATTGAGCATCGTTGCAACGCCACAGCCTACCTGAGTATTGTTGCTGACCATGTCCATCCCTTTATGACCTCAATGTACCCAACATCTGATGGCTACTTTCAGCAGGATAATGCACCATGCCATAAAGCTGGTGGCCGGGACAAAAACAAACAAGCAACAGTTAAAGCGTTCATGCAACAAAAAAATCTTGATATTGTTTTCTTACAAGAAACGCATAGTGACAAATCAAACTAAATGGAGTGGAAAATAGATTGGGAAGGGTCTCTTTTCTTTAGTCATGGTTCTAATTTTAGTGCAGGGGTAGCAATCTTTTTTAATAAAAGGTTAATTTTACAAAACACACAGGTCACATAAATCGAACAGGGCAGAGTTTTAATGGTTTATACTGAAATCAAGGGGGTTATTTTTACTTTTTTAAATATCTATGCACCTACTATCGGTAGTGAAAGAGCAAGGCTTTTTAAAAAACTACCCCCCACATTACAACAGAACAATAATTCTGTAATAGTAATGGGAGGGGACTGGAAGTGCACTGTAGATTTTAGTTTAGATAGGAATGGGGAGGAGCCTCATCCACAGTCCGCAAAGATGTTGGAAGATGTAATAAAACAAAATAAATTAGTGGACATATGGAGGGAGAAAAATCAGGACACAAAACAATACACGTGGATTAAAATTACAGACACTAGAATATCTGCAGCAAGGTTAGATAGATTTTATATCACAAAGACAGACCGAAATAGAGTTTTTAAAACAGCTATTTTACCTACAGGTTTTTCAGATCACAGTGCAACAATAATAGATTTTATGATACCTGAAACAAAAAAAAAAATTTTTACTTCCATTTTAACACAAAGCTTCTACAATATGAAGGGTTCTGCATAAAATTTAGAGGTTTCTGGGAGGTTTGGAGGCAGAAAAAAGCAGAGTTTACCAGTTTACTTTCCTCGTGGGAAGTAGGGAAAACCCAAATAAATTTTTTTTGTCAGGAATATACAACACACACATCAAATATCATCAAACAAACCATAAATAACCTTGAATCTGAGATAAGCAGTTTAGAAAATAAAATAATAAGAGAAGACAACACAACAAATAAAGGTTTGCTAGTGAAAAGTAGGAAAACATTATCCTCCTACTTACAAGAGCAAGCAAAAACAGCCATAATAAAGTCATGAATCGCCAGAATCAAAGACATGGATGCCCCTACAACGTTTTTCTTTAATCTACAGCAGAAAACACAACATAACAACAAAATGGATTATCTCATACGAGAAGATGGAACTACCACCACAAATACATCGGAAATTAGGGAAATGGCAATCAATTTCTATAAGGTTTTGTACAGCACTGAAGACTGCAACCCTGACTGCAGAGAGGAACATTTAAAAGACCTGCCTAAATGGACTAAAGACCAAAAGAACATGCTGGACAGTGTGTTGAGGCTGCATGAAGTTAACGCTGCCGTCCAACAGCTTTCAAAAGGACGAGCTCCTGGAATTGATGGATTACCAAGCGAATTCTACAAACATTTTTGGAGCTTATTAGCAGAGGACTTTTTTGAAGTTATGTGTGTTTTTAAAGAAAAATGACTCCCAACAAGCTGCACGAGAGCTGTTTTATCGCTGCTACCAAAAAAAGGAGACTTGGGCTTTTTAAAAAACTGGAGGCCAGTTGCACTTCTGTGTGCAGACTATAAAATTTTGGCAAAATGCTTCGCAAACAGACTAAAACAGAATATGCACAGTGTGATCCACAACAATCAATCATACTGCATCCCTGGCCGCTCAATAATGGACAATTTATTTTTTATTAGAAACATTATGGACATGTGCAGGTTGGACTCTCGTGATTTGGGTTTTTTATCGCTAGATCAAGAAAAGGCATTTGACAGAGTTGATCATTTTTATTTATTTAAAACTGAAGGCTTTTGGAGTAGGGGGAGAGTTTTTATCATGGCTTAAAATACATTATACAGAAGCTTGTTTTATTCTAAAGGTCGGTGGTGGTTTTAGCTGTCCAATTAAAATGGGCAGAGGGATTAGACAGGGGTGCTTCCTCAGCCAAAGTTAACTGGAACAAGTGTGAGTGTTTTTTAACAGGGTTCTGGCAACAACAAAAAACCCCTGATTTACCAGGTGACCTCCAGTGGAGAAAAACAGGCCTAAAATACCTGGGAGTCTACCTCGGTACAACAGATCATCAGACAAAAAATTGGGAAGGCATTGAGGGGAAAGTGTGCGCCAAGTTGTCTCGATGGACTTGGGTCCTGCCTCGGTTGTCCTACAGGGGGAGAGTACTGGTCATCAACAACCTGGTTGCATCTATGCTGTGGCATCGCTTTACTGTCCTTGAACCACCAGAAATTCTAATCAAGGAAATCCAGAAGAAGATAGTTAACTTTTTCTGGAATGGACAACACTGGACCCGTGCCTCAGTGCTATATCTACCACTACAGGAAGGTGGGCAAGGCATGATCGATCTATCTTGCAGGGTAAAAACCTTCCGGCTGCAGACTGCACAGAGACTATTACACAGAGATGGACTGGTGTGGGCAAACACAGCCAACACTTTACTACAGCGTGTGGAAAACCTGCAGTATGATAAACACCTTTTTGTGTTGAGACTGGACAAAATGGACTTATCGAACACAACAATGTTTAACAGTCTGTCCTGAAAGCCTGGTCTGCAGTACTGGGATGTAAAAGGACAATACCATACCCCAACATCACAGAAGAGCCACTGTTCTACAACCCCTGTAAACAGTCCAAGATACTGTACTCAACATACATACAGCAAAAGTTCCTGAGAGCGGGTTTTACCAAACTCTGTGAGCTGAGGTCAGAAGGCAGATGGAGAACCAGAAGAATTGTGTACCAAGACTGGAGTACAGTCGAGACGCCTAATGGAGAGACTGCTAGGAGAGGTGGACTTAGCACTGCCCCCTGATTACAGGGAGGCTTTGGGACAAGACACTGGAGATGACTGGCAGTCTCCCCCATCGTTACCCCTCTCGACATCAGTGTAGCAGCAACCAGAGGAAACAGCTCTCCTAAAGGTGTCAACACCCAACCTGACAACACTGGAGGATGCCTCCAAAGAAGCACTTTACTGTACCTGCATCAAAGTTCTCCATAGAAAATTTCTGGTTGGACTGAAGGAGTCATGGTGGTCAGGGCGGTTGATTCGGGGCTCTTCCCCAAGGGGCAGCTGGAAATCCCTGTACAAGCCACCAATAGAGAAGCGAACAGCTGATCTACAGTGGCGAATAATACATGGGATTGTGGCCACAAACAGACACGTGGCGCACATCGACCCCTCAAGAGGTGTGGAATGTCCTTTTTGTGGTAGTGAGGAGACATTAGATCATCTCTTCATGCACTGTGAAAGACTAAAACTACTTTTTGCTGCTCTTAAAAACTGGTGTGAAAAGTTCAGATACATTTGGGCAAAATGTATACATTTGGGCAAAATGATACATTTGGGCAAAATACCAAATCTCACAGAAGAATTCTGTTGTATTAGTTAATTTCATCTTGGGTCAAGCCAAACTTGCTATCTGGCTGACAAGAAAAAACAAAATGCAGGGCAGCGGAGTTTTAGACGCTGACTTAATGTTTAAAATTTTGGTAAAAATCAGATTGAAAATTGAGTTTGTCTTTTTTAAAATGTTCATTAGATTTCAGTAACATGTGGGGACATGGTGGGGTACTATGTTCAGTCGAAAATGAGAATCTAATACTGCATTTTTAATATTTTAATGGTTTTAAACTCAAACCCATACCTTGTTTTTTAGACTAATTTATTGCAATATTTATTCTTTCTGTTTATACATATATATTTTTTTACTATAGTATAGACAAGTTTTTGTTGTAAATAAGATGTTTAAATAAGAGGTATGTTTGTTTTGTTCTTTTCAGTGTAAAAATAAAGGTTGCCTAAAAGTCAAAAGTCTCTCTCTCTCTCTCTCTCACGCATCCCATGAATCGCCATACTTGTTCTTCTTAACTGAAAAATCCAAAGAAAATCCACACAGGACATACAAAATGAGACACATTTGCAAAAGGAAGACTAGGAAAGGGTTCTGATAGAGCAGTCAGGAGACGAATATGCAGAACAATGGTTATTTATTGAGAGATACGGCAGAGGCAGGGTAATACGGAGGGAGCAAGGACGAACTGGTTTCGAATGCCCGGGGACCAGGATGAGGACTGACACCTGGAACGAGATCCTGGGCAGAGCACAACACCGAGCAAACAAACAAACCAATAAACAGAGGTTCGGATAGATAAAAGAAACACTGAAGTAAGAAAGGGTTAGTTCACCGCTAGAGAGCGGGTTAGTAAATAGATCTGAAAAGTTAGTATACAGAGTGAACACTGAATCACGAACACACACAGGTGGTCACGCGCCAGCGGAGCGGGCTAGGGTGAGCGCAAACTCCGCCCCAGCCAACTGAATCCGATCCTCCTGAGTAGTGTATAAGATGCACAATGTGTCAAAATTGATTGATTTATGACCTGATTTATGACATGGGCGGGACATCTGGTTATGGAATGTGCAATAGTGGGTGGTATATCCGGTAGGGGGTTGTCCCTCGGTGGGGGTTGTAACCCCTCCTACCCCCCGCCTAACCCCACCTAGAAGGTGTGTCAGAAATTTCACGTCCCTCCTCCTCCCAGACCCCAGCCATCTCCCACCCCCCTACACAGAGACGCAACCCGATTTAAACAATTTAAAAATGTTATAGCATGTGCACTAATAGTCTGGTAATTTAAATAATTTGTTTAAAAAGTTTTAAAACTCTAAGGCCCTCACTAAAGTCTGGTAATCTAAATAATATGTTTAAAAAGTTTTAAAAAATGATAAGACACTCTCTAAAGTCTGGTAATTAAATCATTTGTTTAAAAAGTTGTAAACAGTTTTAAATGTTTTTATAAAACGAAGCGTGGACTTCGGTGTTAACTTTTAGTAAAAAACTTGGTGTATTTTTAAAAGTTTGTTATAAAACAAAGTGTGGACTTCGGTGTTTTCTTAAACATGTTTTTAGTAAAACTTGGTGTATTTTTAAAAGTCGATGTATTTTTAAAAGTGTGTTATAAAACAAAGCCTGGACTACGGTGTTAACTTTTAGCAAAAGTTAAGCTTTTGTTAACCTTGTGTATTTAGTTAGTAAGTTATATTTAATTGTAAATAGCTTTCTTAAATAAATCTTTTGTCGAGATTTAACAAAAGTAGCAGCAAAAATAAATGAGAGTCCAAAAATGCAGTGTTTTTAAACAAGTGGGGTTTGTTTTATCTGCACTAAACAGGATCCATCATTCTAAAGCGTTTGTAAGAACTAAAGAGCACAGTGTTTTTTTATTTTATTTACGGCGCTGGGAAAGGAGACAGATTTGTTTATTTTAAAACTGGCGCCACAGCGTTGTTTTATGTTGCACAGGTGTTCTAAGATAAGTGTTTTTTTTATCACTTTATGAGGTTATAAACCCTGTGTTTTATGATGTACAAATGTTTTGTGACTCAGTTGTAAATACCTGTTGTCGTAAATACCACGCAGTAAGCAGAACGTAAAAACACACACATACACACACATACACACACATACATAACACACACACACACACACACACACACACACACACATACATACGCGCAAACCACGCCCCTGCCCCCCCCTTCAGCGTCCTCTGTAAAAATATAAACACGTATTCCTCTAGTTAACTGTCACAACTCGTGTGTAAAGAGTGGTCTGGAGACGAGGATGCAGAACAGTTTTTATTGATACGCAAGGCAGAGGTAGGGTTATGCAGGAGGAGTATTGGTTGGTATGGGTGTTGCCAACTAGACCCAGGCCGAGGTGTGGAACCTGGAACAGAGGACTGGGCAGAGCACAACACCGAGCAAAGGAACAAACCAATAAAACAAGATACACAGATATAAGTAGTACGCTGTAGAAAGAGAACCCTACACTGGCTATGCGTGACGAAATGAGGAAAAGTCTAGTGAGGTTGTCTTTAGTAGACAAAATAACAAATCCTACAATAGAACAGATAGGCGTGTCAAAGAGAGTGCTAGACAAAAACCTGAAGGAAGAATACGTGCTGAAAGTGCTCAAAGAGATACGGTGAACTGACCGGAACGATGAGCGGCTCAAAACGAAACTGAAACACACAAGGGGAGGGGAGACAGCGAGATGGTTAATAAACAGGGGAGAAAACAATGTTAGTTCACCGATAGCAAGAGTATTAGTAAACAGATTAGAACCGTTAGTAAGCTGAGTGAACAATGAGACACGGACGCCCTCAGGTGGTGACGCACCAGCGGAGCGAGCTAGGGTGAGAGTGAACTCCGCCCCAACCGGCCGAAGCCGAACCACCTGAGCGGACGGACAGAGACAACGATCGCTCCCGGGACGCAGGACTCTAGGGACAGGGTGAACACTGGAAACAGAAACAGGATTAATCAACAATACACTGGGAGCGACCACAGAGTCACACGGACGTTCACTCATACAACTAAACACACTGGCCTAAACACAGAGGTGAGAGCACATATGCTAACAAATGCTAACACAAATTCGGACCAAGTTGTAGGCGTTCCGCAGGTCGAGTTTCGTAAACAACTTGCCGGCGCGTAGTTGTTCCAGAGCCGAGGGGACGAGAGGAATGGGGTAAGTGTAGCGCTTTGAGACCTGGTTGAGTTCTCGATAGTCTATACACGGCCGTAGGGAGCCGTCTTTCTTGGGGACAAAGAAGAAGCTCGAGCTGGCCGGGGACTTCGAAGGTCGGATGAACCCCTGCTCCAAGGCCTCGTTAATGTACTCCTCCATAATGGTAGTTTCCTTCACAGATAGTGGGTAAGGAGTAGAACGGGGGATCTTGGCGTCAGGAAGGAGCTCAATGGCGTCAGGAAGGAGCTCACTCATACAACTAAACACACTGGCCTAAACACAGAGGTGAGACCACAGATGCTAACAAATGCTAACACAAAACAGACGCACACTCACCGAGACCAGATACGCCACAAGACGAACGCAGATAGAACAGGTATAGAATAATAGCCAAAAATTGCTCGGTACGTATGGAAACCAGGGACAATACTTCGCGTTCGTCCAGTGTGAAAGCAGAGTTTAAATAACATAAACGACCCATCAAACTAATCAGCCTCACCTGGTGACGGAGCAAAAGCGGAACTAGAAGGCGGGGCTGAGAGAGCGAGTGACAGATCGTGACGGAGAGACAGAAGCAGAACCTGGATTTCTAACATAGCCCCCCCCTGAAGAGGTCGTCAAAGGGGCACCACCGGGGCCAACAGGAGACGACCTATCGGAACCAACTCGGGGAGGGTCGGGAAGGGAACAGGTGCTGCGGGTGGCTCTGCCCGGAACAGAAGGGGTAGCGGATGACGGGCAGGGATCAGGACGTGGTCTGGAGCGGGGACAACCCCTGGGCCTACGGGGCTGAGGGATCGGGAGAGGCGTGTCCTGAATACGAGCCGGGAGAGGCTGGCTGGCACTGGAGGGAGCAGAGGCAGGTAGGGGACTACGGCGTGGGCGACCCCTCGGTTTACTGGGGAGGGAGCCCGGGAGCCTACCTCTGCGAGCAGGTGTGCGAGGGGGTCTCCCTCTGGGACGAGGGGTGGGACGGTCAGGGTGCGTCAGGTGGAACTGGTCAATCACCGTCCTGTCCAGAATGTCCGTCCGTCTGGTCCATGAACGTTCTTTGGGACCGTACCCCTCCCAGTCAACAAGGTGCTCTAGTCCAGTGTCAGTCCGGCGTGAGTCGAGTATCTCCTTGATGGTGTAAGTCGGGCGGTCATGAGGAAGTTCTTGAGCTATAGGTTGATGTGGTTCATCGTCAAGGGGACCTGGATTGAACGCTTTAAGGAGGGAGATGTGGAATGAGGGGGAGATTCTCAGTCTGGGCGGCAGTCGGAGCGTCACAGTCACGTCATTGACTCTTTTAATGATGGGGTACGGTCCGATGTATCTGGCGCCCAGCTTGGTCACACTTGGTCTCCTACTTGGTAAACTGGGCCTTCGCTTCTTCTGCGGTCTGCAAAACGCTTAGTACGGGCATTGCTCTCCACAATTCTCTGGTGCACCGTCTCCCAGACTTCCTCACTCTTACGGAACCATTCATCGACAGCCGGTGCGTTGGACGGGGTGGGGTCCCAAGGTGCAAACGGCGGCTGGAACCCCAGGACGAACTGGAACGGGGTGATTCTGGTGCTAGCGCTCCTGAGGGAGTTCTGGGCTATCTCAGCCCAGGGGAGGAAAGTTGCCCAGTCATTCTGCTGACTCTGACAGTAAGCCCTTAGGAATTTAGTGAGCTCTTGGTTGGCCCGTTCACATTGCCCATTGCTTTCCGGATGATAGCCCGAAGTGAGGCTAACTGAGGCGCCTAGTTTCCTAACGAACGCCTCCCAGACGGCAGAGGTGAATTGCGGGCCTTGGTCAGATACAATGTCCTCCGGGAGGCCGAAATGTCGGAACACCTCTGCGAACAGTGCTTCAGCCGTCTGGAAGGCTGAGGGTAAAGAGGGTAAGGCAATAAACTTCACACCCTTTGAGAAGCGGTCGACAATGGTGAGGATGGTGTTGTTGCCCTCAGATGTCGGGAGATCAGTCACGAAATCCAGTGCAATGTGGCTCCATGGCTGTAGAGGTACCGGTAGAGGTTTGAGTTTGCCCGCCAGAAGCTGGCGAGGAACCTTCGTGGCGGCGCAGGTAGCGCATGATGACACGATCCGGGCTACATCAGCTCTCATGGCCGGCCACCAATATTTTTCCCTGAGTCTCTCAAATGTCCGGTTGCTCCCTGGATGTACCGAGCTGAGGTTCGTGTGTGCCCACGCGATGAGTTCCTGGCGGAGTTGGGACGGAACAAATGTCTTGCCTGCAGGAGCCTCCCTGTTGTTGTTTTGGTCGGCTCTGTTGGCGGCCAGGATCTTTTCGTCGAACTCCCAGGAAATGGCTTGCATGAACGCAAGGATGGTCTTGAAAGGTGGTGTGGCTTTTTCCCGATCCTCGTATCTCCTGGATAGTATGTCGGCCTTGGCGTTGTATTTTCCCGGGCGGTAGGTCACCGTAAACACGAAGCGGTTGAAGAACAACGACCATCGGGCCTGTCGAGCGTTAAGCCGCCGGGCACACTTTAAGTACTCCAGGTTGCGGTGGTCGGTCACAACCTGGACCGGGAAGCTGGCTCCCATGAGCCAGTGTCTCCACTCCTCGAACGCCAGTTTGATGGCCAGTAGTTCTCTATCCCCCATGTGATAATTTTGTTCCGCGGGGGAGAGTTTCCGGGAGAAGTATGCGACGGGGTGTAACCTAGGAGGGGTTCCTGTCCGTTGTGAGAGGATGCCCCCGACCCCTAAGGAGGATGCGTCCACCTCGACAATAAACAGCAACTCAGGATCAGGGTGGGCGAGCACCGGAGCCGTGGTGAACGCCTTCTTCAACCTTTCAAAAGCTTGCTGTGCTTTGTCTGACCAGGAGAGTTTCCTAGGTTTACCCTTCAGGAGTTAAGTCAGTGGGAGTGCGATCTGGCTGAATGATCGGATAAAGCGGCGGAAGAAATTAGCGAACCCCAGGAAACTTTGAAGCTCCTTCACTGACTGGGGCGTCTTCCATTCTAGGACTGCTTGTACCTTCACCGGGTCCATCTGGATACCTTGATCATTAATTATGTAGCCCAAGAACGCAATCTCCCGTTTGTTAAACTCACATTTCTCTGCCTTGACAAACAGTCCATGTTCCAGTAGTTTCCTCAGGACCTCCTTGGTGTTGCGGACATGACTGGCGGAGTCTGGTGAGTATATCAATATGTCGTCCAAATAGACGATGGCGCATTTCCCCAAGAACTCCCGTAGGACGTCGTTGACCAAACACTGAAAGACAGCAGGTGCGTTGGTCAGTCCGAACGGCATCACCAGGTACTCATAATGGCCAGATGTGGTACTAAACGCCGTCTTCCACTCATCACCCTCCTTGATTCGGACCAAGTTGTAGGCATTACGCAGGTCGAGTTTCGTAAACAACTTGCCGGCGCGTAGTTGTTCCAGAGCCGAGGGGACGAGAGGAATGGGGTAAGTGTAGCGCTTTGAGACCTGGTTGAGTTCTCGATAGTCTATACACGGCCGTAGGGAGCCGTCCTTCTTGGGGACAAAGAAGAAGCTGGAGCTGGCCGGGGACTTCGAAGGTCGGATGAACCCCTGCGCCAAGGCCTCGTTAATGTACTCCTCCATAATGGTAGTTTCCTTCACAGATAGTGGGTAAGGAGTAGAACGGGGAATCTTGGCGTCAGGAAGGAGCTCAATGGCGTCAGGAAGGAGCTCACTCATACAACTAAACACACTGGCCTAAACACAGAGGTGAGACCACAGATGCTAACAATGGTAACACAAAACAGACGCACACTCACCGAGACCAGATACACCACAAGACGAACGCAGATAGAACAGGTATAGAATAATAGCCAAAAATCGCTCGTATGGAAACCAGCGACAATACTTCGCGTTCGTCCAGTGTGAAAGCAGAGTTTAAATAAGATAAACGACCCATCAAACTAATCAGCCTCACCTGGTGACGGAGCGAAAGCGGAACTAGAAGGCGGGGCTGAGAGAGCGAGTGACAGATCGTGATGGAGAGACAGAAGCCGAACCTGGATTTCTAACATTAACAGTGTTTTTTTCAAAAAGACGAAATGGCTAATGAACACAGAGAAGACCTTAGTTACCAAGTTACCTTGACCGTAACACCGTTGAGCAAGCTGTTTGAAGAACAGGGTCTGCAGTACGCTCCCCGAAGGAAAAGACGTGTCGTTTTGACAAAGTCGCATGGCAGCCTCGCTGATATTAAGGTCAAACTCTTTGATTCTACAACAGAGGATTCTTTTAACGCCACAGAGGACGAAACTTCAGAGTTTTATGGAAGCAAACATTACAAGGCTTTGGAACGTGTTTTTTCAAAGGAAAACATCGCTCCTGATTACAGTCTTAACGAGTTTGCGCAAATCATAGCTGATGACAGCTGTCAAGAGCCATGCGGTGCCTACCAAGAGGATGCGAGCCCCACCTCTCTCCAGACCAACGACGAGGCGTCTACCGAAACCTGTGATGACGGCGGACGTTCTGAAATGCGGGATGCTGTGGATGGCCGTTTCTGCACAAAAGCCTTGAATTTTATCAAATCGGTACTCGTCGAGGTGGTTCAACATATTGTGGATCTCAGACTGCGAAGAGACTGTGAGGGCTGTTTTATCAACCACCCCAGTCAACGCCGACATATCTGCCTGTACGAACCCGATCGTTATTTTTTCGCAAGATGTTACAAAGACGTTGCAAAGAATCTTTTCACATCAAAGTTGAAAAATGTCATATCCGATCTTTTGAAATGTACAGATATTTATCTACCTCTTTTAAAAATTCAAGGTTGTGTGGAAACTATAGTGTGTGAGTTAGAAAGCATGCCTTATATTAACGAACGTATAACGCAGATGAGGGCACAACTTTTTGATGAAACGACCGACTCTTTAGTGACAAAAGCTGTTAACAGTTGGCGGGTAGAGTTTGAGGTCAAAAATTTTAAATAAATATGGGTATGTTGTTTAGTCTTCAGAAATTGCGTGTCGCTGTATTAAAACGGCGTGTAAAGACAGAAATAACACATTTATTGTGTAATTGTTTGAACGAACATGTATGCAATGTCAGGGCTTTTGATAATGAGTGTGTTAAACGCTTAGACATTTTTAAGAGATCGGTGTGTTATGTTAAAACTAAGGCGGACGAATGGTCTCTTTTAACACAGAGGGGTGTTAACAGCGAAACACAGACCAACGTTTTGTTTAAAGAACTTTTGAACCTTATGTTAAAAGACGATGGCGATGTGAAATCAGGTCATTTGTTATGTTTGTTTGCTTATGTGATAGACGTCTGCGTGATTAAATATTCTAAGGATTCCTGTATCGATGTTTGTAAAGTGATTGAAACATTGTTGATCATTTGTTAAAACATAAATACGATGACTGTGTTTATTTTTTAGACTTTCTCGATTCATGTCCTTAAATAAAAAAACAAAAAAACAAATACCATCTCGAGTTCATTATTTTTTACAAGCTGATCGAGTAACATGTCGAAAAAGCTGGCAGATTCGTATTACAAAAATCGTTTAAAAAGGAGCTTATTGGAGAAAAATGATACGAGATTGTCCGACGGGTGTATATCCGAATGGTTAGCAACATCATACATTTTGCTATGGATAGCGAATTAAAGGCCAGCGTTACAGAACGTTTTAATAGAACGTTAAAAACACGCATGTGGAGATATCTGACAGACGTAAATTCTAAAAGGTATGTGGACGTCATTCAAGATATATCATCGAGCTTTAACAATAGTTATCATACCAGTATAAAACGGAGACCCATTGACATTTCTAAAAAAAATAAATCAGAGGTGTTTAAAGCTCTTTATGGCCGGCGTTTTAAGACGCCCGATGAACGCGATTTTAAATACAAAATAGGCGATGTAGTTTGGGTGTCTAAAACCAGAGGTCCGTTCGCAAAAGGTTATGAAGGGAATTACACGCACAAGTTTTTTACAATCTCAGAATGTATCGGAAGAGAGCCGCCCATTTATAAATTGACAGATTATGACGGGGAAAAGATAGAAGGCAGTTTTTACGAACAGGAATTGCAAAAAATTCAGCTGGCTAAAAATAAATTATTCAAAGTGGAAAAAATTTTAGATAAAAGGACTCGTGGTAAAAAATTTATGGTATTAGTAAAATGGCTGGGTTGGCCGTCGAAATTCAATAGCTGGGTTCTTGAAAAGGAATTGCGGAATCTTTAAAAACGACTCGTTTTATAAAACTATACCATTTTGGTTTGAAATATGGGGGACAAAGATTTCTATATGTGTTTGCCGAGTAACACTTCAAAGGATATGTATCCTGAAAACAAAATATCCAGATTTAGGACGAAACTGGCTAAACAGATTGATTTGAAAGTCTCGTGGGAAGTAGGACTTATTGAAATTCAATACCCACGCACTTGGAGGACTGTTAAAGACGACTGTGGGATTTTTTTAGCCACGGACAATAAACTGTTTCAGGAGCTAATAAACATAGATACGGGTTTTTATAATAACATAAACGCTCTGATTAGCGAGATCAATAGTCGCGTATTACACCGTACATTAAGCTTGTCAAATAAAAGTTTTTATCAAGACGCTAAATAACATAGATGTTATGTTTAAGGGCTCGTTAGTCATAATACTAGAGTTTAAACAGGACGTGTGGCATTCGTGCTTCGGACCCGAACTAAGAAATTACGGAGGGAGGGTTTTATGCACTATATATTTATAGCCATCTAGCCGCTTATCAGATCGTGGGGCATAGTTTCGTGCCGTTGTTAAGAAGCGTTAATATTTCAGGAGGAAACCACGATCTTATTAATACACAATTCAGCAAGCCCCATTACTGCGCCGTAACAAAGGCTCACATTGACGACGTTCTAATAGAAATAAAAACCGATCAGAATCAGCTCGTAGACTTTTCATATGGAAAAGTGATCATCAAGCTACATTTCAGACCTGCAAAACAAGGTCTTAATCTTTAAAAAAATATTAATAATAAATATGAAGTCCTACAATCACCAAACTATGGATCCAGAACGTTACATATCCTATTATCAAAATCAGGCGGGTGGTTTGCTCCCCGGCTTTTCAGGAGCGCCGGTAATGTACGGGGCAGGTATCGGAGGTATTTTTAGAAATTTATTTCGAATGGCGGTACCGTTCTTAAAAAGGGGTCTCAGCATAGCCAAACCTCATTTAAAAACCGCGGCTAAAAATATCGTGGGAGATTTTGTAGCTAACGGAATAAAGCGCGGCGGAGTTCAGGAGGGATCCGGGGTGCTTGTCATGGCCCGAAAATCCGTCAAAAGACCTCCGGGGAAGAGGCGGAGTAACTCACATAAGAAAGCCAGACACAGTGTTAAAGATGCCATAGCTTCAAAAAAACCTGTTAAGGTTAAACAGACTAAAGTCTCCTTCGTTAGAAAAACCAAAGGCCTGTTCTAATCATGGCTTTGCTGCACGGGATGTCCGAAGAGTGTATGAAATCCGAACTGGATTTATTTAAAGTGCCTTTAACGCAGGCAGTCGTTGAAAAAAAGTACGTACGTGGAGATACCCCCGCTATCAACGATCGTGGACAACGTACCTTTAGAATTTTTTATAGCAGGACATGGCGAACATTATACGGACCTTAATAACACTCTTTTATATATAAGCCTTAAAATCACAAAACCTGACGGCTCCGACATAGAAGATGATGCACCTGTTGGATTAATTAATTACCCCGGAGCGACCTTATTCTCGCAACTCAACGTATCTCTTGGTGACAGGCTTATATCGCAAAGTTCCAGCACGTATCCCTACCGCTGTTTATTGGAGTGTTTGGTTAATTATGGTAGGGACACTTTGGAAACTAATTTTACAGCAGGACTATTCTATATGGACACGGCGGGGCATATGGATGAAGCGAACCCAGCCAGAAATAATATGAGTTTGAGAAAAAGATCCTCTTTTACAGCAGGTAGTAACGTTGTAGAATTGTTAACCCCGATACACAGCGACCTGTTTTTTCAGGAAAGGTTATTACTCAACGGCGTAGATGCCAAATTATCAAGAGAAGTCGGCCGTTCGTGAATTTTATCAGCTCGCGCTCGCTACGGGGAGACATTTGAAAAACCAGGCGTTACCTTTCAACAGAGAAGAATTTTTACACGGCTATACATTATACGCCTTCAATCTCACGCCCGACGAAGAATGTGGAAATCTGTAAATAAAAGTAAATCTGGAAATATTAGACTGGAGGCTCGTTTCAGAAATCCTCTCCCACAAACGATAAATTTAGTGATTTACGCTGTATTTGACAGTATACTGGAGATTTCTAATCGCAGGCAAGTTCTGGTAGATTTTTACTAATGAACACCATAGAGCTGAGGGCCGTCATGGACAATATCACATTTAACACGCATTTTCTCGGAGTGTTGGCGTGCGACCAATTACCCATGAACAGCTTGTGGTTTCTGTGGTTGAGTTACCTCATAGTTCTCTCTGTTTTTACTGCGCAGTTCCTCATAGAGTACTGGTTTCTTCTTAGGAACCTCTTCTTGCTCGAAAGGTGGCACTACAGTGCGAGATAAGAATGAAAATGATTCCTTTGTCAGTGTTAACACACAGACTTTTTTTGTGAAGAAGCATAAATAACATTTAAAAGAGTTGTATAGCTGAGGATTCCCGGTTCGAATCCCAATCTGGATGGAGTTTCCATGTTCTGCCCGTGTCTGCGTGGGTTTCTTCCGGGTTCTCTGGTTTTCTCCCACAGTCCAAAAACATGGATCAAATCAATTGAGTTCTCCAAATGCCCCATATAGAGTGTGTCTTTGAGTGAGTGTGTGCCCAGAGATAGATTGGTGCCCTGTCCTGGGTGTGGTGAAGCCAACATCAGTGCTCACAAAGCAAAAGACAGAAAAAACTTGTGATGTTATTTTTGCCATATTGCCCACGCTGACATTGTTGATTTTATTTACACTATTTAAAGGTAATTTTTACAGTTTGATCATTCAATGAACGTAGTGTAACCTTTTGGTGCTTTTAGTGCTTCTCTGATTGGCGAGTTCTCTAGCCTTTCAAACTTTTCCTGAGAATACTTTGTATATGAAAATATACAATGCAAAATATCCTAGTGCTGCTGTGTTGTGCATTCCGATTTACTTACTAAAAACTTTCGGTAGGGGCCCATATTTTGGAGAAGAAGCTAAAACTCATGGAAAGGGCACAGAAGCAGTGAGGGCCAGTTAAAAACACACAAGGTAGAGATTCTCATAGAAAGTCAGCACTCACCTCTGGTTACCAGCACATGAGTGATTGCCATGGCAATGGCTGAAAATGGCAGTGCTAGGAAGAAAACAGTAAGTACAGTTGGCAGAACAGAAACACAAAACATGATTCAATATGAATATGTCAGTCAGAAACCACTTACAGCGGTACCAGAGGCTCTCTGCGTTACTCTCTACAAACACGTTTTTCATCTTTGGCATATAATTATGTAAATGTTTATGTGAGAGAGAGAGAGAGAGCTCGACATGAGCACAACTGTTTACGAATGTAAAATGACATCGAGTGTAAAATGACATTCTTTGGAAATATGACAAATCAGAATCAGAATCAGACTTTATTGGCCAAGTATGTTCACACATACAAGGAATTTGTCTTTGGTTACAAAAGCTCACAGTGCACAATAAGTGACAGACATACCCAAAACTAGCACTCCTCACACACACACACACACACACACACTCACGCACGCACGCACGCACTCACACACACACACACACACACACACACACACACACACACAGACACACCTGTAAACATGACGGTTGTGCAATTTGCAAATTGTATTTAAATAAAGTGCTAGTGCAAAAACTGTAATGGATAGTTAAATAGGTGGAGAGTGGAAGAAGACTGGTTGAGAGTGTTGAGAATTAGTCCAGAAGTAGTGTTTAAATGTTCAGCTGTTCATGAGTGTGATGGCATGTGGAAAAAAGCTTCTTCGTAATCTGGAGGTCTTGATCCTCAGCTGACTGAACCGCCGGCCTGAGGGAAGATACTGGAACAGGTGATGTCCAGGGTGTGATGGATCACGGACGATGTTCTCCTGGTTCTGGCCGTGTGCAGGTCTGGTAGAGAGGGTAGCTTTACGCCGATGGTTCTCTCTGCAGACCTGATGATGCGCTGTAGTCTGTGGGTGTCGTGTCTGGTGGCTGAGCTGCCCCACACTGTGATCGATGCGGTGAGGACAGATTGTGTGGTGGCGGTGTAGAACTGCACCATCAGCTCCTTGGGCAGGTTGAACTCCCTCAGCTGACGCAGGAAGTACAGCCTCTGCTGAGCCTTCTTTATGATGGTGCTGATGTTGCAGTCCCATTTTAAGTCCTTAGAGATTATTGTTCCCAGGAACTTGTAGGATCCACAGCCTTTACAGTACTGTTGAGGATAGTGAGTGCTGGAAGGATTGGAGGGGTTCTCCTGAAGTCTACTCTCATCTCCACTGTTTTGGCTGTTTTCAGCTCCAGGTTGTTGTGATTGCTCCAGAGGACCACCTGCTCCACAACCCGTCTGTAGGCAGACTCGTCACTGTCCCGGATGAGACCAATGACTGTCAGATCATCTGCAAACTTCAGGATTTTGACTGAGGGGTCCGTGGAGGTACACTTGTTTGTGTACAGTGAGAAGAGCAGCGGGGAGAGAACACAGCCTTGTGGAGCTCCTGTGCTGATGGTTCTGGTACCTGATGTTATCTTTCCCAGCCTCACTTGCTGCTCTCTGCCAGTGAGGAAGTTTGTAATCCACTGGCAGGTGGAGGCTGCCAGCGCTTGCAATGCACGAGCTCGCAAAAGTTGAAAACTAAATTTAATAATTATGGTTAAGTTTTAAAAATGTAGAATGTTGTTGCAATATAGTTAAAAAGACTGAAGTATGGATTTTATTTTTTAATGTTAAGTTTTAAAGATTTGCAAAATATAAATGCACTCTGACTGTATTTTAGTTTTGATTAAAGGCTAATGCACCATGATAAACTTTTATATTAATATATTTTGAATTATTTGTTCATTGAAGAAAAAGCCAGGCAGCTAAGCTAACCTAATACTGCTAATTTTAATTTAGCGCAATCCTATTTTTTTGTATAAATATAAAATGATGCAAAAAGATTTGATACAGGAAGAAACCTGAAAGTATTGTTTTAAATAAATGTTCTATTTCTTTACGTTGTCCGTTCATTGTCACAACGGTCCACCTGGAATGAAAACGGCGCTTTAACACGCAGAAGGGAGCCAGGCACGCAGGTGGTACTAATAAAGAATATTTATTGAAGGTGCTCAAAACACCAAACACACAGGTACGAAGGACAGTGTAACATAAAACGAAGACGCGCACAGAAGACATGAAACCCCGGAACTAAATACCCTCACATATCCCGACACGTGCACAAAACCACCCAATGAAACCACGAAGCTAATTAACTAAAATACCCACACGAGACAGCTAATTAACTAAACACAGGAACACAAACACAGAACCCAAAAACACACAACGGCACCCTAGGCACCCGTTACATTCATCTCGTCAATCACATCATTTTAACCAAATTTAAAGAGCATTTGATCTGAAAAATCATTGCTAAATCGAAAATCGTTTCTGAATCGAAAATCGATTCTGAATCTAATCGTGACCTCAAAAATCGGAATCGAATCAACAGTCACTGAGAGATTCGCACCCCTATTTACGTAATTTTTTTTTACATAATTTTTAGAGTTTCTTACTGATTGATAAACTATATTTTTATTATCATTCCTGTTTATTCCTTGTATAGTCTTTGTGCTGTCTTGATGATTTTGGTATTTTGCATATCATACATGTATGCACTCACCAAGACCAATTGGTGAAATTAAGTGATTCTGAACACTAGACACTCTCTGATTAGAAGCTTGGCAGCTGCAGCTTCTGTAACAAGTACATGCATTTAAATTAGTGACAGTAGTGTATAAGATGCACAATGTGTCAAATTTGATTGATTTATGACCTGATTTATGACATGGGCGGGACATCCGGTTATGGAATGTGCAATAGTGGGTGGTACATCCGGTAGGGGGTTGTCCCTCGGTGGGGGTTGTAACCCCTCCTACCCCTCGCCTAACCCCACCTAGAAGGTGTGTCAGAAATCTCACGTCCCTCCTCCCAGACCCCAACCAACTTCCCCCACACAGACACGCAACCCAATTTAAACAATTTTAAAATGTAAAATGTTATAGTGTGTACACTAAAAGTCTGGTAATCTAAATAATATGTTTAAAAAGTTTTAAAACTCTAAGGCCCTCACTAAAGTCTGGTAATCTAAATAATATGTTTAAAAAGTTTTAAAAACGATGACATTCACTAAAGTCCTGTAATTACATCATTTGTTTTAAAAAGTTTTAAAAACTACAAGACGCTGACTAAAGTCTGGTAATTAAATCATTTGTTTAAAAAGTTTTTAAAACTATAAGTCCCTCACTAAAGTCCTGTAATTAAATCATTTGTTTTAAAAAGTTTTATAAACTTTTTATAAAGACGCTGACTAAAGTCAGGTAATTAAATCATTTGTTTTAAAAAAAAAAGTTGTAAACAGTTTTAATGTTTTTTAAAAGTTTATTATTAAACAATGCGCGGACTACGGTGTTAACTTTTAGTAAAAGTTAAGCTTTTAGTAAAACTTGGTGTGTTTTTAAGCTTTTGTTAACCTTGTGTATTTAGTTAGTAAAAAATGTGGATTGTAAAAAGCTTTTTTAAATAAATATTTTGTCGAGATTTAACAAAACTAGCAGCAAAAATAAATAAGAGTCCAAAAAAAACAAAAAACGAGAGCCGTGGTTTTAAACAAGTGTGGGTTTGTTTTATCCGCACTAAACAGGATCCATCATTATAAAGCGTTTGAAATCTCTAAAGAGAGTCGTTTTTATAATTTATTTATGGGGGGGGGGGGGCAGGGAAACGAGACAGGTTTGTTTATTTTAAACTGGCGCCATAGTTATAACCCAGTTTTATGATGTACAAATGTTTTGTGACTCGTCGTCACATACCGTCGTAAATATGTTACAAGGCTTTGGAACGTGTTTTTTCAGAGGAAAACATCGCTCCTGGTTACAGTCGTAACGAGTTTGCACTAATCATAGCCGACGACAGCTGTCAAGAGCCGTGCGGTACCTACCAAGAGGATGCGAGTCCCACCTCTCTCCAGACTAAGGACGAGGCGTCTACCGAAACCTGTGATGACGGCGGTCGTTCTGAAACGCGGGATGTTGTGGACAGCCGTTTATGCACAAAAGCCTTGAATTTGATCAATTCGGTACTCGTCGAGGTGGTTCAACATATTGTGGATCTCAGACTGCGAAGAGACTGTGAGGGTTGTTTTATCAACCACCCCAGTCAACGCCGACATACCTGCCTGTGCGAACCCGATCGTTATTTTTTCGCAAGATGTTATAAAGACGTAGCAAAGAATCTTTTTACATCAAAGTTGAAAAATGTCATTTCCGATCTTTTGAAATGTACAGGTATTCATCTACCTCTTTTAAAAATTCAAGGATGTGTGGAAACTATAGTATGTGAGTTAGAAAGCGTACCTTAACGATATTAACGAATGTCTAATGCAGATGAGGGCACAACTTTTTGATGAAACGACCGACTCTTTAGTGACCAAAGCTGTTAACAGTTGGCTGGTAGAGTTTGAGGACAAAAATGGGGAGACGCAAAGGGGGAAAAAAGTTGTAAAATTGTGGGGATGTGAAAACAAACATCGTAAAAAATCGTAAAAAATCGTAAAAAAAAAAAAAAAACATCTCACCCGGAATACCTCCTAATCTTAAAACCTTAATTCTTACTGGTCTGTATTTAAACATGCAAATATTAGCCTGTAGTACTCTCACTACATAGCAAAAATCTTGGGGTTTTATTCTAACATTGTCCTTTTTGTTTGTGAAGTTGAACTAAAATACTGGAGATCACATTTTTGTCAATTTGGCTCATTTGATAATTTAGTTGTAATCTGCGTAAGACAGTTTGATACCCAAAGATTAACAAGGTCTAAATGAAATAACCTGACGGAAACAGTGCCACATTTAGAACCTTAAATATCTAGTTATTTTTAATTACTAATTTAAATAAATAAAAGAACATTGTGTCAGATTTGAGCGATCACGCTGCCGGAAAAAGGAGGAGGCGTGATTTAGGGTGAACAGAAACAGTTTATTATCTTCCGTGGGGGAACGCCCCACAAACGAGCGACTGTCCGTAAGGAAGACAAAAAAACAAAAATAAACGACCGTGTAGACTTGGCCACTGAAGCGAGGCGCGGTGAGCTGGTCAGTAGCGGTGGAACGCAGCGGAGGAGGCTTGGACGTAGAGGCCGGGAACGTCGGGCGATGACGTCACTAAGATACCGCGATCCGTCTGATGAACAATCAAAACTCTGCGCTGAAGAGTCCGGGACAGCGGCTAAAGTAGTCTCTCCAGCCGAAGGGCACACCTGTAACTAATAGTCTGGAGAGGGTGAGCGATCCCGAGTGAAATGAGGAACCGGTGTGTGAATGAGTGTGGTGCTGCACGTGGAGGAAAGGGGTGTGTTTGTTTACACGGGAAAGTGGGTGTGTGCGGAGCGGCGTGTGGCGGCGAGTGAAGTGACTGTGTACATGAAGGAGCGGGTGTGTGCGACGCGGAGAGAGCAGAAGCCGGGCGCGAGTGAGTATGTGTAACACATTGTGTGGAGATGCCAACACGACTTCTTGTTCCACCTGTAAACAGACCTACGAATCAAAAACTCAAATTTTAATATATCAAATGTTAACTAAGTGTCACGATAGTCTACCTCGGGATAAAGCGGCTGCGCATAGGAAGCGCAGAGCCGCCGCGTTTTCACGCACTGAAGGGAGCCAGGCACGCAGGTAGCAGAAGAGCGAGTTTATTTAAAGGTGCAGTGCACCAAAAAACATGAGGTACGAACGACTAGTGACATAAAACACAACGACCAGCCCTGAGAACGAGAAACAACAGAAAAAAATACAAAAAGACACCCGACCACGTGCACAAGACAAACCAATGACAATAAGGAGTTAATTAACTAAACTAATAACACATGAACGTTAATTAACTTAACCGAAAGGAATGAAACACAGAACAGGTAACAGGTGCCCTAGGCACCTGTTAAATTACCCCCGCCCCTGCGGTTGTGCAACGGGGGGACGCGACCAAGAAAAAAAAATAACAGTCCCGGGGGGGGTCCTCCGCCCTCCTTGAGCCGGGCTTGGAAGGCGCCCTCAGGCTGCAAAGTCAGGGGGGCGCCCACGGCCGATCAGAAGTGGGCCACGCCCTTTGACTGCGTGGTCCGGTGGACGGCCTCGGCGGACGAGGAGTGGGCCACGCCCTCTTGCTGCGTGGTCCAGGGGACGCCCTCGGCGGACGAGGAGTGGGCCACGCCCTCTGGCAGCGTGGTCCAGTGGACGCCCACATCGGGCGAGGAGTTGGCCACGCCCTCTGGCTGCGTGGTCCGGGGGACGCCCCCTGGCGGCGGGGCGTGCAGCGTGCGGCCCCTGCTGCTCGGGCTGGGCGGCGTGCGGCCCCTGGACCTCGGGCTGGGCAGCGTGAGGCCCCTGGACCTCGGGCTGGGCGGCGTGCGGCCCCTGGACCTCGGGCTGGGCGGCGTGAAGCCCCTGGACTTCGGGATGGGCGGCGTGATGCCCCTGGGCCGGGACGGCGGGCTGCACATAGCGGCGCACTCGCGGACACGGCGGAACACGCCGCGAGTAAGAGGTTACACAGCCCCCGCAAAGAAAAATTTAGAAAAGCGCTTACCTGGGCTCTGGACTCCCCAAATTGCCAGGCTGGTCGTTCTGTCACGATAGTCTACCTCGGGATAAAGCGGCTGCGCATAGGAAGCGCAGAGTCGCGCGTTTTCACGCACTGAAGGGAGCCAGGCACGCAGGTAGCAGAAGAGCGAGTTTATTTAAAGGTGCAGTGCACCAAAAAACGAGGTACGAACGACTAGTGACATAAAACACAACGACCAGCCCCGAGAACGAGAAACAACGGAAATAAATTCAAAATGACACCCGACCACGTGCACAAGACAAACCAATGACAATAAGGAGTTAATTAACTAAACTAATAACACATGAACGTTAATTAACTCAACCGAAAGGAATGAAACACAGAACAGGTAACAGGTGCCCTAGGCACCTGTTACACTAAGATCACAGTGAACACAGGGGCAGCAGCAAATTTAAACAAGAATACTATATATCATGTTAGCTTTGTTAGTATTATCATCTTTAATTATGAAACAATGTGATCCATGAAATTACTGTCCTCCATTCGATTAAAAACCCATTATTTCATTTTACAATTTCATACATGACATTTTTATTTTTGTGACAAAATGAATGCTAAGTAAGATGTGGGGTTTAAGCGTTAGTTTATGGAATACGGAACCAGGTATAGCTTTAACTAAAATTATCTGTGCAGTCGCAGCAGATCCCTAAAAGCTTTTGCATTCCTATGTTGAAAAGGCAAAATGGCAATGTGGCCTTATACAAAAACGTTTCACTGAATGATTACACGAAACAAGTTTGGAGCATTATGTTAGCATGTCTACATTCAAAGACTTGGGAGCCAGTTCAGGCAGGTAAAGTATCAGCATGAGATGTTTAAGGAATACACCCACATAAGATTCACATGTGAAACCACCTTCAGAAAATACAACTCGTTACAAAACTACATAAGTCTAATGCCAAAAAAACTACAAAGCTTCATATTGGTCATCTATGTTAGAGAAACAATGGAGCTCATTTAAGCTAAGTTTGTTCAAAGCTGTTTCCTCCTGTTACGTGTGTGATAACAATCAGTGTGTTTTGCAGCTTAGTTGATTTCATAACCCAATTAGGTATGTCGGTTTTAAATCAGAGATATGTAACGAGGAAAGCAAAATTATGGATAACTATTATGGTAAAAATTATGGATAACTTATAATGGCATTGACTGTAAAACAAACAAAAAAAAAAAATCGATAATGTTTTTAAAAAGGCAAATTTGGGCAGAAATTTTGTTTGCTATATTTCTGTTTCCATGTATTAGACTATTTACTGAAGTGGTTAGGTATATATAATACTAAATTATTGAACACAAAACAAATGAAAATACAGCTATAAGTATTGGGGGAAAATAAAATCTAAAACACCCTAATCTGTAAATATTTTATTGTCAGAAACTTTTTTGTCAGAATAGGTGTGATATACATAGGTACGTTAATAACTGTGTTAATAAAGTGTTAATGAATGAGAGATCATGTCCTTAGTACTGTTTAACATTTACTGCTATTTGTGCTATAACTAATGTTAAATAGTTAGTTTTGGTTACCATTTGGACAGATATAACTTTAACGATTCATTTGAAAATATAAAAATGAGGTGTGTCGTGTACATTTGTATATGTTTCATGGTTTAATAGTACATTTCACATGACTCTTTATAATAATCTGTGCTTTTTAAATATTCCACAAACATTTTGTCACAAAGTGTCTGTAAGGAATGGTCTGGAGACAAGGATGCAGAACAAAGTGGGTTTATTGATAAACAAGGCAGAGGCAGGGTAGTGCAGGAGGAGGCGTGGTAGAGGAGAGTGTTGTCTACTGGACCCAGGCCGGGGTGGTGAACCTGGACGGAGGACTGGGCAGAGCACAACACCGAGCAAAACCAATAACAAAATAAAACAAAGCACACGATAAATCTAACGCTGTAGTAAGCGAACCCTACACTGGCTATGCGTGAGGAAAAACGGGAAGGACTAGTGAGGTCGTCTAGAGCAGACAAAATAACAAACCCTATGAAAGAAAGAACAGGTGTGTCAATGAGAGTGTAATCACAAACCCTGAAAGAAGAAAGCGTGGAGAAAGTGTTCAGAGAGGTACGGTGAACTACACGGGACGAGTGGCTCAGGAAGGAACTGCAACAGACATGGGACGGGGAGACAGCGAGAGTGTTAATACAAAGGGAAGAAAAGCATGTTAGTTCACCGAGAGAGAGCGTGTTAGTAAACAGAGCTGAATCGTTAGTATGCTGGGTGAACACTGAGACACGGACGCCCTCAGGTGGTGACGCGCCAGCGGAGCGAGCTAGGGTGAGCACAAACTCCGCCCCAACCGGCCGAAGCCGAACCACCTGAGCGGACAGACAGAGATCGCTCCCGGGACGCAGGACCTTAGGGACAGGATGAACACTGAAAACAGAAAGAGGATTAGACAAACCACAGGGAGCGATCACAGAAAAACACAGACGTTCACTCATACAACGACAGAGACTAACCTAAACACAGAGGTGAGAGCGCGGATGCTAACACACAGCTAACACAAACAGACGCGCACTCACCGAGACCAGATATACCACAGGACACAAAGTTGAGAGAATAGAAGCCAAATAATCGCTCGGTATGTATGATAATCAGGGACAATACTTCGCGATTCGTCCCGTGTGAAAACAGAGCTTAAATAAGATAAACGACCCATCAAAGAAATTAGCCTCACCTGGTGACGGAGCGAAAGCGGAACTAGTAGGCGGGGCTAAGGGGACGAGTGGCAGAGCGTGACGGAGAGACAGACGCAGACACAGGATTTCTCACACATTTCTGTATATATGTCTGGATTTCTTCGCTAATTGATCCAATTATTTTAAGTGGTAGTGGATGCTATCGTTGTCACAGTATTTTATTGTCTATGTAAACCAAAAGGAATAAAGCTCAATGTGTTCCAGTTTCATCTTATTATTAATAGTAAAAAAGCATAGTAAAACAAAAGTTTCACATTCATCAGGTCTGATCTTAAAAAACCATCCTTAACATACCTCAAGTAAATATACAGCTGTCAACACACACAATATAATTTGTCACCAAAAAAAATAGAAAACATTTTAAATTATAAAAACACACACAAAACTCACACTTTAAGGATCAAGCCTTTGTATTGACGTACTAGTCCTAATTAGTCTGACTTGACTTTGCTAGGATTGTTTTACAGTTTATACAGATCATCTAAAAGTTATCATTAACATATCTACCAAATCTATATTTATGTTCTGTTATGTTATGTATGATCTCAACATACAGGCAAGCATAGATTAATCTAATTCTTTATGCTCATTTAACCCATCAGATAAAATACAAAGTATATAGTAAGAAGTTGTAAACATTAATACACGATTATATTTAAACAAAGAAGGCTGTTATGCCACTTATGTTGTATCTGATGTTTTCAAGGGTCAACATCCAACCAATTCCGTAATTTACAAAAATTATCTGGAAAGTATTTAAATTTGTCAATCCGGGGGCAGAGTGATGTTGTCCTTTGTCATCTATCCGTCCATAGTTGAAGTGTACTTTAGCGGGGAAACACTGTTTCTACTAAAATAGTCCTGCTTTTTAGTATTCCTCCCTGGTTTCCTCTAAAGAGCTTACAAACCAAAGGCAACTTGCTCCTTTACACCTCGATTACCGAAATTTCCTTATACTTGATCTGACTACGCATTCTTTTCGACTCAACCCCATTTGATTGAGTCGATATTGATGTTGATCAGCCAACGATAGCATCCACTACCACTTAAAATAATTGGATCAATTAGCGAAGAAATCCAGACATATATACAGAAATGTTTGTGGAATATTTGAAAAAGCACAGATTATTATAAAGAGTCATGTGAAATGTACTATTAAACCATGAAACATATACAAATGTACACGACACACCTCATTTTTATATTTTCAAATGAATCGTTAAAGTTATATCTGTCCAAATGGTAACCAAAACTAACTATTTAACATTAGTTATAGCACAAATGGCAGTAAATGTTAAACAGTACTAAGGACATGATCTCTTATTCATTAACACTTGTTATTAACGCACCTAGGTATATCACACCTATTCTGACAAAAAAGTTTCTGACAATAAAATATTTACAGATTAGGGTGTCTTAGATTTTATTTTCCCCCAATACTTATAGCTGTATTTTAATTTCTTTTGTGTTCAATAATTTAGTATTATATATACCTAACCACTTCAGTAAATAGTCTAATACATGGAAACAGAAATATTGCAAACAAAATTTCTGCCCAAATTTTTTTTCAAAAACCCCGTTAACTAGAGGTTTACATGTTTATATTTTTACAGAGATCACTGAAAGGGGGCATGGTTTGCGTGTATGTATGTGTGTGTGTGTTATGTGTGTGTGTGTGTGTGTGTGTGTGTGTGTGTGTGTGTGTGTGTTTTTTTTACGTTCTGCTTACTGCGTGGTATTTCCGACAAAGGTATTTACTACGGTATGTGACGACGAGTCACAAAACATTTGTACATCATAAAACTGGGTTATAACCCTCATAAAGTGATAAAAACGCTTATCTTTAGAACACCTGTGCAACATAAAAACAACACTATGGCGCCAGTTTAAAATAAACAAATCTGTCTCGTTTCCCCCCCCCCCCCCCATAAATAAATTATAAAAACAACTCTCTTTAGAGATAGCTTTCATATAGCTTTCAAACGCTTTATAATGATGGATCCTGTTTAGTGCGGATAAAACAAACCCCCACTTGTTTAAAAACACGGCTCTCGTTTTTTTTTTTTTGGACTCTCATTTATTTTTGCTGCTAGTTTTGTTAAATCTTGACAAAATATTTATTTAAAAAAGCTTTCCACATTTTTTACTAACTAAATATACAAGGTTAACAAAAGCTTAAAAACACACCAAGTTTTACTAAAAGCTTAACTTTTACTAAACGTTAACACCGTAGTCCGCGCATTGTTTAATAACAAACTTTTAAAAAACATTAAAACTGTTTACAACTTTTTTTTAAAACAAATGATTTAATTACCTGACTTTAGTCAGCGTCTTATAGTTTTAAAAACTTTTTAAAACAAATGATTTAATTACAGGACTTTAGTGAGTGTCATCGTTTTTAAAACTTTTTAAACATATTATTTAGATTACCAGACTTTTAGTGTACACACTATAACATTTTAAAATTGTTTAAATTGGGTTGCGTGTCTGTGTGGAGGAAGTTGGTTGGGGGTCTGGGAGGAGGGACGTGAAATTTCTGACACACCTTCTAGGTGGGGTTAGGCGGGGGGTAGGAGGGGTTACAACCCACACCAAGGGACAACCCCCTACCGGATGTACCACCCACTATTACACATTCCATAACCGGATGTCCCGCCCATGTCATAAATCAGGTCATAAATCAATCAAATTTGACACATTGTGCATCTTATACACTAATAGTGACCTTTTATCATTCTGAGTGATATCCATTCATAATCTTCCGCTTTATCCTCTACTAGGGTCGGGGGGGGGGGGGGGTTCCCCATGCCCATCCAGGGGCGCTGGTCAGATCTGTCGCTGGGCACATAGTCACACTCTGTTTGGGGTAATTTGAAGAACTCAATTGACTTTGGTCGATATATTTGGACTGTGGGAGGAAACCAGAGAACCCGGAGGAAATGGGGAGAACACGAAACTCCACCCAGATTCGGAGTGCGAACGAGGCAGTGTTGTGAGGCAAACGTGCTAACCACTAAGTCACCGTACCGCAGATTGAAAGGACTGTAGAACAAACTGTAAAACATTCTAAATATTATGACTTACTGAGTTGATTCACACAAAAGTTCATACTATGTATCTACATTTAAACACTTCACCTCTCCATGCATCAGTCATTGTTATTAATGCACTTTATGTAAATAATGTATATATTGCACTTTTGGTTAGATGCTAACTACATTTCATTGGCCCTGTACCTGTACTCTGCACAATGACAATAAATTTGAATCTAATCAAATCTAATCTAATCTAAACAACCTCCTCTGACACTCTTAGCGAGGAGACGCGATAGGACTCGCCGAACCAAGGCGACATGTGAGGACAGATCCCTAGAGAAAACCAGCACGTCGTCAAGGTAGACAATAACCCCCTGGTGGAGAAACTCCCTAAGCACATCGTTAATGATGGCATGGAAGACCGCAGGGGCGTTGGTGAGGCCGAAGGACATCACCCGATACTCATAATGCCCCGAGGTGGTGATGAATGCGGTCTTCTATTCGTCTCCCTTCCGAATCTGAACCAGGTTGTACGCGTTCCGGAGGTCCAATTTGGAGAACACGCGCGCCCCGTGTAGCAGTTCTAAATTAGACGGGACCAGCGGAAAAGGGTACGGGTAACGTTTGGTGGCCTTGTTGAGCTCACGGAAATCGATGCAGGGACGCAACTCCCCACCCTATTTGGGCACGAAGAAAAATCCCGATGCTGCAGGCGATTTAGAAGGACGGATGAAGCCGTTACGTAAGTGTGAAGGAAATTATTATTGTACTATGTATAATATGATTTTACTATGTGATTCATCATAACCATTTGTGTTTGCATATAACTATGAAGAAACTTCTACAGTTATTATGTCTTATTATGATATCTTATTATGATGATATGATTACACTAAGTCATGTTGACATTTAGTAGGGTCAGTGCTAGACATCAGTCTGCTGTTTAACCATTGCAATAAAACCACGTAAACAGAACTGAGATCCACGTCCGCACTATTCAGACATTGTTGTTTGTAAAACAAGCTATTGGAGGTCGCAGAGAAGATTTCAGCAAATGCTCTGCACACATGATATAAATAGTAAGGCTCTCTGATAACTTGTCAGAGAGTGGAGTAGGATTTTCCTTACGCTCTCTCATTCTCTTTCGCTTTGTCTTTTATCTTTCTTTAATAAATATCACTTATTTTAATATGCATTGTCTCACGAGAATATTATTTCCACCACAGAAATTGGCGTTGTCGGCAGGATCAGCGAGGATTGCCGCGGCAGCACCGACTGAAACCCACTGAGGACGCTCCTTAGTCTTGGACTAAGCTGGAAAACGGGAACCGTTTTTGGCCGTTCTTGTAGACGTACATTAACGTAAGGTCCGGACCACTGAAACACTCTTTAGGAGACACTTTCTTGAAGTTTTTTTTCATGGATCTAAATTGTGAGACAAAACAAGGTATTGAAAGTACTGATTAACTTTCTATCTTAGATCTGTCATAAAATAAGTGTAAAATAATGGTGAATCATTGAGTAAAAATATGATATTATAATATAATATAATATAATATAATATAAAACTACAGTATTAAGTTAAGGTGTACCCTTAATGAAATTTAAGGTAATTCTTACTGTTGGTACCACTGTATATGTTTAAGTTAGTCTGTTAATTTGTAAGTTTTGCCTGGCATATTTGTTGTTTGTGTGGTTTAAGTCTGAGTGTACAGTATGATGTGATGAATGTAAAAACTAAACCAACGAATTTTCTACTCTACACCTTTTCACAGCTTATTCTCTAGGGGAATATAGTAAAATTTAGAAGTAATCAACTAGCATCACCATAAGCAAATGAGTAAATTTCTAAATAAATTAAATATAAATTAAGTTCAAGTTCAAGTAATTTATTTATATAGCGCTTTTTTCAACAGTACATTGTCACAAAGCAAATATAAGAAATATAATATACAAATATAAGAACATCTGGTCTGTATGAGCAACTCAACCAGTCTTTGTATTTCTTTTTTTTTTTTTTTTTTTTTTTTTTTTTTTTTTTTCTTTCTCCGTGTCCTGTCTGCCATTGTGAAACTCAGGATTGATGTCTGAGTGTCTAAATCAGGCCCAACAGTTTTGATTTTACAAGTGGAGCATACAGGTATTTCTCCATGATGCTCCACTTGGTATATATTTAAAACTTTATTGCAAATTTTTTTTGGGGGATCATATCTGTACAGCAACCACGGAGATGGAAAAAGAAACAGAAAAGAAGAAGGAAAAAAAAAAAAAAAAAAAAAAAAAAAAAAAAAGGTATACGAAAGTGGTGAGAGGAAAGAAGAAAAGACCAACAGAGAAAAGAAAAAAAAAATAAATAAATAAATAAAGAGAAAAGACAATAAATAAATAAATACAATAATATATATATATATATATATATATATATATATATATATATATATATATATATATATATATACATATACATATATATACATACATACATACATACATACATATATACACACATACATATATATACATACATACATACACACACACATATACATCTATACACATACATACACATACACATATACGCGCCTACGCATAAGTACATATATGCCCATACGCACATATATACATACATACATATATACATACACATACACATATACACACACACATATACACATACACACACATACATAAATACACACACACATCCATACCTACATTTACCTTCATATACTAAAATTAATTACAATTTCCAGTGTAAATATATTTATTTATTTATTTAAACTATTCTTTTAATTGATTTTATAAATTAACGAAAAGAAAGACAATTTTAAGAAACCAGGATCTGAACACCTGTTTGTGTGCAGTTGTGAGCATGCAAGTAGATGAAAGATTTCTTCCATAGGAATGCCAAATGGGAATTTGTAGTAGTGACCGTGGGGGACCCCCGGCCCCGACCCCAAGGCCCGAGGCAGACACCAGGAAGACCAGGGCCAAAGGCACCGCGGAGGTCCCAGGCGCCGCGCCCCCAGGGGCCCCAATGCAGGGACAACCGCACACCCCACCCCCCCGAACGGACCCAAAGGGAGAGCCGAGGGAAAGCCCCCAGCAGCCCCCCGCCGAGCCCAGGGGTCAGCAGCCCCAAGCCCTCAGACCCCGCCGGCACCCGCCACGCCAGAGCAGATCCGACCATGGACACGGAGGCCCGGGACCCCGAGGCGCGCCACCCCCCAGCCAGGGCCCCCCGGGGCCACGGGGCCCAAACCCAACCAGGCAGCCACCAGGCCCAGCCAGCACACCCCCCGGCACCCAGCCCCCGAAACCGAGAGCCACCAGCCCACCAGAGGGCAAAGGGCACAACCCCCCCGGGAGGGGAATGCGACGCGGAGGCGGGGGCCACCATTAGGCGGACCCTAGATGACCCAGGAGAGGGAGCAGACCAGGCCCCAGCCTGACAAATACACATTCACACACAAACGCACTCATACCATCCCACCCTCATACTCACCTCCACTCATTCGAAGTAAACATATACAGTAACATATACGCCACACTCACTCATACTCCCCATACACACTCTATACACACTCTGGGTCCAGGACATGCGTCCGCCCCCTATTGGTGGGAACCCACATCCGGACCCAGAGGGTAAACCCATTCTCTCCGGGGTGGAGAGGAGGGGACGGCCAAAGCCATGAACCCGCAAGGCCGTCCCACAGCCCGGGCTGCACCAGACCGGCAGAGCAAGCCCCCGCCACGGTGAGGACCCGCCCCCGACCACCGCCGAGCACCACCAACAGCCAAGCAGACACCCCCCGCCGAGCGCCCGCCAGACCCCGGCGACAAGTCCGGCCAGAGGAATGACTGCACAGCCCAGGGCAATGACCCAAGAATCCAAACAGGCCCAGGGAAGCCAGAACACCGGCCCCGCCCCCACCACCCCCCCAAGCCCCGCAGCCCACCCACCGCCCCCGCCAGACGGACTGCCCCTTATTCACCTACCCCCCACCCCAAGCGGCATAACGGGAAACGGGGGAGTGGCCTAAGACCCCCACACACATACCCCCACCCCCAGATATGCTGTTGATGCTTGTTGTTTTTTAAGGTGCGATTAAAAGGGGGAGGAGGGGGAGGTCGGCACATGATCCGACCCAGAGACGTGCACCCCCACTCCAGCCCAAACCCTAAGTGTCTATGTGTAATGTTGGGAGCAGGCCCAGGCGACAGTGGTGAGACCGCTTAGCAGCCCCACCCACTGCACGCCACATAATGCCCATTCCCAAGGCCCTATATGTGAGTGTCATGAGAGTGTTAATAGTGAATGTCTAGGGTGTATAATAAAATTGGGGTCCAGGTGGTCATGGAACCCCAAAGCCCTACATGAGTGGAATTGAAGTGAAGAGGATGGAGGGAAATGCGACGAGGGATGGGGAGAAACAACTGGGGGCGCAAATGCCCCCAGGGAGCCAGCCCCCCCACTGACCCCAGTAGGCTCCCCCGTTCCCCGAGATCCACCCAGGGAGGGAGGCCCCAGTGCCCCCGCTCCAGGGCAGATGGTGCACCGTACCAGGCTGGGCAGCAAGAGGCCATGAATGGACAGAGCCCAGGGGACTGCCGAAGGCGGGACCAACACCCCACCCACCCCGAGACCATCCAGATCCCCAAGCCACCACCCCCAGCTCCACAGCCAGCCCCCCCCCAGCCGTAGCAGCCACCAAACTCCAACAAGGGCGATCCCACCGAGCATGCCCACCCAGCCATCCAGAGCACAAGGCAGCCACCGGGAGCGTGCCCCCCCCAAGAGCCAGCCAGCACCGAGGCCCTCCACCGGTCCCCACCCCAGGGGAAATTCTACTCCCACCCAAACAGTCAGATAACTCTCAGCACATATAACACAGGACACCCAGGCAGAGCCTGATCTACCCCCCCGCCCGGCCACACACCCCGCCCCCCCCCCGCGACCCAGAGCCCCCCCGGCCAACGAGACCCACAGCCCACCAACGGACCGAAGACCCCCAGCCAGGGGCCACACACCGAGGCATGCCCCGGCAAAGCCCCGGCAACACGCCCGCCCGGGTCCAGGCCCCCCAGGCCCGGCCAGGACCCCAGCCCGGGGGCAACCCACCCCGACAGCCCCAACCCCCCCGGGCCCACCCCGAATCCACCCCAGGGCAGCAGTCTTTGTATTTCTAATAACAATCAGCATGAAGCATCACACCTATGACTCCTCACAAACAATGCAGCTCATGACACATCAGTCTCAGCCGATAGCATTTGTCCCTAAAACCGGTTTCAAATTAGGGTTTGACATCGTGATGACCTGGCCCCCTTAGCATATTAATTGAATGAAGTATCCTGGATCCTAGCCTTATTATCATCAAAGGTTTAAAGGTTGATGTGAAAATAAAAGGATGTAACAGGCAAACTCTCTCTCTCTTCTCCTGATCTAGCTCCGTCCAGTGCTGCTGCTGGGCCCTGCTATGCTTGGTTTTGGCCTGGTCAGGCTCTGCTTAGGTTAAGGCCTGCCTTGCTTTACTCGACCCAGCGGGCTCTTGGTTCCGGCATTTTTCCAGCGGTCGCGTAACACGTGAGTTTGTACCTAAAGGGGGCGTTCATTTGCTATTAGTGTAACTGTTTATTACAAATCTGTTCAGTAATCTTAGTATTCTTTGTGTTCTTAATTAATCATTTGTAATAAATACTATTATTACTCTAAACCAAAGATTCCAGTTAATCCATCAAGGCTGAAATTCAAGGTTAAATTATTTCTAACTAAATGGTGTATTTTAAGCAGCTATAAGATTGACCTCTGAGGGATATTTAGATATATCCACATGTCAATATAACCTCTGTCCATATATTATAAAAGCCTCTGACAGAATTAAGATTTCTGCATGCTTACAGAATACCTGAATCAGATATAGCTTAAACATTTAGATACAATTACTAAAGTTACCATTTTAATAAAAAATTTTGGAGTCATATATTTTATATAATAGAACACGCATTAAATCTTTGACCATCTCTCATTCTCCGTAATTTGGTAATGGGACGCGGAGGACCTTATTAATATCATATTAATACCCAAAAAGTCCTACAGTCTCAATGATGTTGAATTTGGAAAATTTAGTGAATTAATATTAATTAGCTGCAAATAAAATATTTTGAGCTCATTTAAATAAACTATTAAATTTTAACATGTTAAATGAAAATAGCACTTTTTTCCAATTTAAAGACAAGGTTTCCTGTGAAGATTTGACTGACAATAAACCAGACTGTTTGACTATGACGGAACTAATATGTGACAGAAAATGGGCCACGGGACTGATACGACTTTGACAGTCGGACAGGGAAAATGACCATCATACAAATTGCAAAGCAAAAGGGGGGTGGAACTCGCGAGTATAAAAAACATGCATAAAACACCAACGTGTCGACACTAAGGAACGTGAATTGGCCAGAGTTCCTCCTAAATTGTGGGCAAACCGGATATTTGACGTGGATCAAGCCAGTAAAAATCACACCAAAATCCGATTACATGCCAGAACAACTCCAATTTACAATGCAGCGCTGCACACAAGCTTACAATTACTGAAATGGCCTAAAAACACTGTCCTTTTACAATATGTAGATGACCTGTTGGTGGCAATACCAACACAGACTGTGTGTAAAGAGGTAACTTTGGCTCTGTTGAAGCACCTGGCAGAGCAAGGTCAAAAGGCCTCCAAAACAAAACTCAGCACAGAACTAACCAGAGTATGTAAACTAGATGAGAGAGAAACAGTAAACATCTGGACAGATCCCAGATACGCATGGGGATTTTGGGAAAATTTGGAAACTCAAAGATTTCCTCACTAGCTCTGGAACCAAAATTAAAAACCATCGTTTGGTATCTAAATTGTTAGATGCTATTCTATTTAAAAAAATATAATAATAATAATAATAATAATCTTGCTATCATTAAATGCGCAGCGCACAAGAAAGTTGAGTACGAAGTCACAAAAGGTAACACTTCAGCTGATGCAACCGCAAAACACACTGCGCACATACAAACCACCTTTACAAACAGTCCAACATGAACATGAACATGCATCCACGAATCTTACTACAATCAACACACAACACTTGTGAAAGCAATTGTCCTTGCTTACCAAAGGTGTATATGATGGGGGTGCACATTATATATTATATATATAATAACTTAAAAAGTTGCACAATTAAATCAGGTTTTGCAAAACTGAACGCCAATTTCTGTGGTGGAAATAATATTCTCGTGAGACAATGCATGTTAAAAGAAGTGATATTTATTAAAGAAAGATAAAAGACAAAGCGAAAGAGAATGAGAGAGCGTAAGGAAAATCCTACAATAGCTTGTTTTAACCTTCAATAGCTTGTTTTACAAACAACAATGTCTGAATAGTGCGGACGTGGATCTCAGTTCTGTCTACGTAATTTTATTGCAATGGTTAAACAGCAGACTGATGTCTAGCACTGACCCTACATAGTAAAATCATATTATACATAGTAAAGTAATATTTTCCTTCGATATACTCCTGCATGGCCCACATCTCGGCTACTGAGAGGGGGTACGGGCGCGCGTGCCGTAATTTAGCCCCCGGCACCAGGTCAATCGCACAGTCGTAGTGGCGATGGGGAGGAAGTGTGTTAGCACACGATTTACTGAATACCTTCGCGAGGTCGGCATACACCTCAGGTACCTGAGGGGGCAGCTGGGTATTCGGTGGCACCCGGGAAGCCGAGCATAGATGGCGCTGAAGAGGTTGGATGCACCTCTGTCGACACCTAGATAACCACAAACGGACCCAAGGCTCGTCCCAGGAGATAACAGGATCGTGTCGCCTCAGCCAGGACAGCCCTAAAATGACGGGGACAGAGGGAGAGGAGATGAAAAGCTGATCTCCTCGAAATGATGCTCTCCGATCCCCATCCAGAGGGGGGGTGTAGAGCTTTTGGCCCCCCTGAGGGCAGAGGGCTGCCATCCACGGCCTGGATAGAAAACGTGGTCTCGAGGAGCACCTCAGGAATGCCCCATTGATGACAGAAACCTCGGTCAATAAAGTTGCCGTCCGCTCCGGAATCCACCAGCGCAGCAGCCGTCCGAGAAGAACCTTTGAAAAATAAAACAGAATTTAAACACAGGGATTGCTGACTCACTACCCCTGACACTCTCACCGCGACATTGGGTACTTCACGTGGAGACTTCAATCGTGCTGGTGAAGGACGACCGTGGCGGTCGGGGCGTATGCCGCAATCCTGTAAGGGCTCTCACAGTACAGACACAGGCCCTGTCAAGATCCCTCCATCCTGGTGGACTGTCCGATGGAAGACCTGGGTTGCGAACAGGCGGAACCGTGGCGAGGTGCAGCTCCATCAGGATGGCAAGGCAGATGAGGTCGTCCAGGGAGGCCCCGAAGTCTCATCCGGCGATCTCCCGTTGTATCTCCCGGCGCAGACCCTCCTGGAACATAACGGTCATTACCGAACCGCTCCATCCGGTCCAAGCTGCCAGCACCCAGAACTCCAGAGCATATTCGGACACCGATTGGGATCCCTGGCGTAGCCGGTACAGCTGCGTGCCCACCACCTCTCCCTCCAGAGGGTGGGCGAAGGCGGTGCGGAACGCCTGATGGAACGCAGCAAACGACCAGCATTCAGGACCCTGTGCCTCCCAGATGGCGGTCGCCCACTCGCTCGCCTTGCCCGTCAGCCGAGAGATGATCAACGAGATTTTATCAACTTCGCTGGAATGCGGATGGCTGCGGAAGTAGTGAGCACATTGCATGAGGAAAGAACAGCATTTACCTGGGCTTCCATCAAACCGTTCCGGCTCAGAAAGGCTATAAGGGGCAGAGGTGGGTGGGAGAGGCACATCGGTGTCCTGCTGGAGCGACGGTTGTGGAGATGTCATACCCGCGGCTCCAGGAACTGAGCCGCCGCGCTCCAGCTCAGTCAGACGGCCAATCAGCATCTGGATCGCCCGGGTCATCTCACTGAGACCGCTCTGGAGTTCCACCAGGGGGCGTCCTTGCGCCTGCAGGACCTCCTCTGTCGGCTCCATCGTTGTTGTGTTGTTGGGCAGAGTTTTATGTTAGAGTTATCAGCGTCCCGTTGCCGGAGGAACTGAGGGAGGCATGTTTGCAGAATCAAACAGAAAGATTTATTTCCTCCAAGCGGGATTAAGGCAAACAAAGCAGAAACAGTCAATAGTTCAGTGTCTATGATTCTCCCCACAAGCGGCTCACTTCAAAGCAGCGAGTGAGCGGCGTGGGGCGCAGACGAGGGGCGGGGGCGTGCGCAGTGGAGTCACCCAAGGAGAGCGATCCTGAGAAGAGATAGCGAGTCAGCAAAACACAACAGCCGATCTCGAAAGACGAAGAACAGGACGTCCCGAGCAGGAACACAAAGGGTTAAACGAGTAGCGCGCATGAGTGGGCTGATCCAAAAAACTCTGCGCCGATGGATCCGGATCGGCGGCTTATGAGGACGCTGTCATCAATGGGACACACCTGCAACTAATAATCTGGAGAGGGTGATCTGCGATTATCAGAATGAGGATCAGGTGTGGAGATGGGCGTGTGAGGTGCGGAGCGTGCAGCAGCAGGGAGTGGGCATGTAGGTGAAGTGGGTGTGTGTGGAGGAGAGAGCAGAACAGCGGGGTGTGAACGGGAATGTGTAACAATTATACTGGTTAGATGTTTCCTTTTGGCTTCTTTAACATTGTTCTGGTAAGTACACCAGCACACTATTAAAATAATTTTACCATATGTTGTTTTTCAAGTGTGTGTGTGTGTGTGTGTGTGTGTGTTGAAAGTCATCCAAATTAATCACTTGGCCGACATGTTGCAGATACAGACAATAAACCGAACAAAAGAGCCACCTACGTCTTACATCATCTGTATATTTAACTCTTCTGTCTGATTCGAGGAAGCCATTTTATCGGTTGTGTTCAACTAAGTAGCAGCAGATTGACCAGACAGTTTACTCACACCTACTGTAGGCCATATAGTAGACAATGTAATGATGCTACCTTTTCTTCTTCCGTTTTTTAAGCAGGTGACAACAAGATAGTGAGTTACTGCCAATTACTGGACAGGAATATGTTTAAAAACTTTTTCCCCACTATAAAGAAAAAAGACAAAAGCATTTTTACAGATTCAAAAGCATTCCTTTTTCGAAAGTCCAGAGAAGTCATATGTTATTTATTATGTTTTTTTTTAAGTCGTCATCACGATATAACAAATCTTGTTTTCTTGAGATAATGACGGTGCTTTTATGGCTTTTTGTGTTATATTTACATCAGTTGCATAATAAATAAATTGTAAAGCGAATAACGGGGTGTTATCGGGACAGGGTCTCACCTGCCATTAGATCAGTTTTGGAAACTGGGGAGAAGGTGCTGTGCAGAAACCACGTCACACTACCTCCTCGCAAAAATTACTTTTTAATAATATTAATAAATATAAAATGTTGACAAGGAGCAACATTATTTAAATCACATGATGTAAACCACAAATCCTTCTTTTTATATCACATGTATTATAATATTCACGAACATGGAATTATGATTTATGGTTTATCTTGTTTATATAAATATTTAATTTGGATTTATTTATTATGGTTATAAATCTTTGTACATTTTGAAGTAAGGGCAATTTTGTAATGAACTGTTTTTCACAGACTTTTAATTGTCATATATACATATTACAAACTCTTCTATCAAAGAAAAATGTATTACAAATGTATTGTTTTGTGAGAACTTCCACCTGAAAATCTCAACATTCTCCCCCATCTGGTCCTGCTTTCTGCCCCCTTCGGTGGTATGAATTTATGACAGGTCCATGTTGACTATCCCATTATTCAAATCTCAACGCTCACCCTGCAACATTCTTACTCTTTCCCAAGCTTATTCATCAAATAGTGTATATACAGTATATTGTACTGTTTTTCAAAAATACTTTTTATTTTTAGTTCATATCTATTTATTGCTCCTATAAATAATTTAAGGATTGCTGCTTAATTTTGCTGTATAATGAAAATAAAGGCTTCTCAACATTTGAACTGGAAGTGCTGTAATGTTTAACATAAATAAAAGCATTTGCTAATTCCAATAAATAAATTTGAATGTTTTTCATTATTGAGTAAAATATGTTGAATATATTTTGATGCATTTTAGCTGTCTACATTTAAACTCACGTTGTTAACAAAGGTGAATTTTGGTGGATGAATCTTTGGGACCACTGCCAGGTCATAACAATCAGGTTTGATGATTTTACAGTATAGTTGGTTTTCTTCATAAATTCTGACTTGTAATGTTCTCATTTGTCAGTCGCTTTGGATAAAAGCGTCTGCTAAATGACTAAATGTAAATGTAAATGTAGGTAAATTAAAGGAAAAGGTACATTTAGGAAGAATCTAAACCGAGTTACAAAAGAAATTGTAAACATGAATTTATTTTTCTATATAAAAAAAGTTATTTTGTTAATAATTTGTGCTTTTTCTTGCAAACTATAGAATGTTTGTAATTCACTAATAGTATCAGTATTTGAATACAATTCAAAATGCAGTATTATAGTCTATGACTAGAAAGTTTAATCATATTAGCATAATGTCTTATCAAATATCAAATATTCACTGCCTTTCAGTTATGTTTCACAGCAATTACAAAATAAAAAAAAATAATAAATAAATAAAAAAAAAACACCAGTCAGACATCATCCTACATCAAAGTTCAAATTGTTAAATATGTGATCTAAAATGATTGGTGCCTAAGCATGGCTAATGCGGACATGTAATGCAATTTAAGAGTGTTACATGAAAGTTCACATAATCCTAAATTGTTTTCATATTTTTTGTTTAAAGCCATGTGTCTAAACATCTTGTTTTAAATAAATGGTCGATTTAAGAGAGGAATAACAAGACCTTACACAAACAGAAGCTGTATTCAAAGCTTTAGTATGTGGTATTATTTGTGGTTAATTGGATCAATAGCATTTTTGTTCTTGTTAAAAATTAAGCGGCAGCATATTGGTATGGTTTTCTTTATATGTAGTAGAAATATGGTCATCTTGTTACTTTAGACTTTGTAGAATCATTAATTGGATATCATGCAGGATTTTATAAATTTAAGAATGCGCTTACCTGGGCTCTGGACTCCCCAAATTTCCTGGCTGGTCGTTCTGTCACGTTAGTGTACCTCGGGCTGAAGCGGTTGCGCATAGGGAGCGCTGAAGAGAGCCAGGCACGCAGGTAGCAGAGAACAGGTTTATTAAAGGTGCAGTGCACCACAAAACAAGAGGTACAAAAGACTATGTGACATATAACACAAACGACCAGCACCGAAGACAAGAAACAATGGACATAAATACAAAAAGACACCCGATCACGTGCACAAGACAAACCAATTACAACACCGAGTTAATTAACGAAACTAATGAACTAATGAACGTTAATTAACTGAAACAAACGGAACGAAACACAAAACAGGTGACAGGTGCCCTAGGCACCTGTTACACCATGGTAAAGACAAACTAATTAAATAACACTTTGGAGGAATTAAACCCAATAGCATTTTAAAAATATAGATTTTTGATTGCATTCCTCATTTGTGTGCATCCTGCTTACTTACATAATACTGAAGTTTTAAGTAAAATAAATTTTTCATTAGCGATAAGATTATGTTATGGTTTGATTATAACAGTAGGGAGACCAAACGTCCGTATTTCCCGGGATATGTCCTGTCCCGGGTGTCCCAGGTTTTTTTTTTAAAAGTGAGGTAATGTGCTGGTTTTTAAATTACCTTCATTAGATCATTAAATGTACCGGCACTAGGGCCCTGCGCACGGCGCATGTTTATCTATGATTTACAAAAGAGTTTCCCCGCTTTCAGACCAGGTCGAGACAAATGGGACGTATTTGAGTATCATGTGTTATTTGGAGTTGACTTTTATTGTTAAGTTAGGGATGTTTAGATGATACATTATTTTTTCATTGAGTTTTTCATTCATTACATGAAATGTTAACTTAAACATTTTTAATAAAATTACTATATATAATACTAGGGCGGCACGGTGGCTTAGTGGTTAGCACGTTTACTCTCAGCACTAGGGATTCCTGGTTCGAATCCCCATCTGAGTGGAGTTTCCATGTTGTCCGCATGGGTTTCCTCTGGGTTCTCCGGTTTTCTCCCACAGTCCAAAAACATGGATCAAGTCAATTGAGTTCTCCAAATTGCCCCAAATAGAGTGTGATGTCTGTGCGAGTGTGTGCCATGCGATAGATTGTTAAATATGAAAATATAGTCACCCTAATAAGTCTCTGTTTCCTTAAAAATAAATAAACATGACGACTTATGTTAGTATTGCAAAAATTTATTTATCAAGTAATCTGATTAAACAGCAATTGGTTTTCATGTGACAACAAGGCAAATATGGCTCATATGCATACAAATGATCAACATTTAGAACAAATGGTATAGTTCATTAAGTATCCAATTGATGAATTTTACAAACATTTCAATGTTTTAACAAGCTGTAAATACAAAACAGCCCCTAGGCAAAAATTGTCTCTTCTCTTCTCTATTTGGTGAGAATTGTGCCAGGTTTGTGCTGTGCATCTGGATGGATTGCTAGCTCAGGTGGACATGTAGACACAGGACTCTCCAAGATAGCCTGCTTCAAATCGTAGAAGACAGAAGAGTCTTCTTTGGTCAGGAAGGTCATGGCCACACCACTCTTACCAGCACGACCAGTTCGGCCAATACGATGAATGTAGTCTTCATGTTATAGAATATAGAAAAGAAAATCCATTATTACAATCATGTTGTCAAATTGTTTATCACAGTCTTCAAAAATGTAATCAGTTGTATGCATCATATTAAGCTAACTGCTTAAAAATGACCAACTTTTACAATTTCTAAATCCAAGTCATAATTAATTATCTTAAATGGAACAAATAAAATTAAGAAATTACTGATATCTAACTAACCACTCACATCGGAAAAGGTAGTTTCTAAAACTTTGTTAAAGCTTACTAAATATTTGCAGCCAATTTGATACTTGAAAATATTGGAATACACATAGCAAGGAACATCCCACTTTATTAACCCCAACTCCAGTTCTTGTGGCGCAAGCTCTAATTTAACTGCCCGTGACAAATAAGTTTATGTTGTCTCATCAGGACATAGTTACAGTAACTGAAGGGATAAAAATTTGTGATTTGTAAGTATTTTGTGTTCAAGGGAATTAGCGCATTCGATAACAATGGGGCAACCTTGCCGACAATTGCCCAAGGCGTCTGGTGGCTGGTTGATAAAGCTCGAGGACAGCCAAGCTGTCTCGAGCTCCCCCAGATAAGGGATGGAACGGCACATTCAACCCCCCCCCCCCCCCCCCCCCCCCCGTAGAACTCCTTCAACAAGTTTTTTCAGAATAAGCAGAGCGAGGGATGGTTTTTCAATAAATAGTGTCAGGAACTAGACTTCGGGGCTCTGTCTTGGTGGGACCGGTGTGGTGCTGAGATCAGAGTCGGATCGCGATCTTGGGCTTGTCTTGGACGAACACTGCTTTGACTCGGTTTGTCGTAAATAAACCGCTTGATTCAAATAACTCTGAAATCATCTGTACTGTGCTTTTTGACGCCTTCAAAATTGGTTCATCGAGGAAATTTCAGGTTTCCTAACATAACCCAAGTTCTTATTCTGCTTGTCTTCAACTGTTTGCGGGCTTTATGTGCATCATCTTTAAAAGAAGCCTTCTTCTGGAACAACAGTTGATCCTCTACCTCTTTAACCTTTGCAGGAACACCGGCAGCACTCATCCATCTACATTCAAAGCCAACTTATGGATATAACACTGAGCATGTGCATTAAGCGGAACCCATACTGGTAAACCACTGTTTGGTCTTGGACAAATGCACTTTATGTAAATATGTATATATTGCACTTCAGGTTAGATGCTAACTACATTTCACTGGCCCTGTACTTGTACTCTGCACAATGACCATCTCATCTCATCTCATCTCATCTCATCTCATCTATTTAACCCTGGGTATTATTAAAGTATTCTGATTCTGAATAAAATGAAATAAATAAAATGAGAATATCAAGGATGTCAGAGACTGCAGCGCTGCGGCGCGTTCCCCTAGCCCCGCCTACTAATCAGCGCGCGTTCTCCGTACACCAGGTGAGGTTCATTGTTTCCGGGTTCTTTCTTTCCTTTATAAGGCTTTCCGTTTTGCTGGCCTGGCGCGAGGTATTTGCCGTTTTCATCAGTACCGAGCGTTTATCCTTGTGATATCTCCTGCCTTCTTCCTCAGTGTTCTTCCGTGTTTTGGTCTCCGTTGGGTGAGTGCGATTTCGAGTGTGTTTAGTTGTAGCGTGTTCCTCTCTCTCTTTTCCCCGCTTCTATCGACTTCTTGTCCTCCCTCTCTCCCTTTCCCTCGTCCCCGTCCTTTCCCCCCTTCCTTTAGTTTTAGGATCCTGTGTGCGTGTTGTATGTGGAAATAAATGAATGAATGTTAACTTGATGATTCTGTAAGGAAAATGTTTCACATCATTTAGAATTCTGTTTAATTGTGCTGCAATGTGTTTTGCTGAGTTATTTTGTGGTGTTTTACTGATTTATGCTATAAAGATGAGCAGTTGGTTAAATGTTTAGGAATAATTAGCTGTATGATAACTTCAGCTAGCTGATGATTCTGTGAGAAAAACATTTCACATTTATAATTCTGTGAGGAAAATGTTTCACATCATTTACAATTCGGTTTAATTATGCTGCAATATGTTTTGTATCAGTACCGAGCGTTTATCCTTGTGATATCTCCTGCCTTCTTCCTCAGTGTTCTTCCGTGTTTTGGTCTCTGTTGGTTGAGTGCGATTTCGAGTGTGTTTAGTTGTAGCGTGTTCCTCTCTCTCTGTTCCCCGCTTCTATCGACTTCTTGTCCTCCCTCTCTCCCTTTCCCTCGTCCCCGTCCTTTCCCCCCTTCCTTTAGTTTTAGGATCCTGTGTGCGTGTTGTATGTGGAAAGAAAGTCTGTGTCCGTCTTTTATGTATAGAATCCCTAACACATTCTCACTTTTTATTACTAATCTCTCCACTGTCGGTGTATATAACACATTTAACCCATCTCTAATTAACCACTTCTCTGTCTCCCGGTTCCAGGTTCCCGTAGGTGTGTTTCCTTCCCAGTTACCCATCCTCGGTTCTCCCTGGTTACCGCCTTGTCCAGCACTTCACCTGCTCTATCCTGTGTCTATTCTATTTAGCTCCTCCTTTCACGCTTTTTCCCATTCTCTTTGTTTAATCTATTCCCCGGTGTTTATATTTTGTGTTGGTGTTGGGTTGTGTGTTTTTTCATCTCTTCTGCTTCATACCAGGTTCGCTGCCAGTCCTGGTGTTCAAGCTACGCACGTTGACATCCAGCGAGTGCTCCAGTGATCCTGCTACCGATCACATACTCTGTCACGTGCCACTCGGTCGCTGCTGTTTTGATTGGTTTAATAAACCACCGTTGTTTTGCATCAACGTCTCCTCTGTTCTCTCTGAGCCGGACTTCATAACAAAGGATATCAAAAGATAATAAATATATTTTTTCCACAGTGTCTTACCACTGCATACAGAAAGGCTAAATATATTATGTGCTTAATGTTTTTTTAAAGCATTTCAAGTTTTTAGCCAAAAAAGTTAAATAGAGCCATTAAATTTAAAGTATAAACAGCCCGAGGTATGTTAAAACATAATGGCTTTTCCTTCATTAGATTATTGTGGATTAATTTACATTTAACACAAGAAATCATTAAACATGTTTTAGTTTAGTATAAATTAGGATAAGTGTACCTACACACCCTTTAAGCCATATCAATTTACAAAAAAACTAATTGATAGATCAACTCAAGTCAGTATTTCGAACTTTTATAAGATCTATTACCTGTACATCTCAATTAAACAAGCAAATTATATAAACATTAAAAAACAAAAATCTATATTGTGTTAAATTACTTAATCCCAAATTAATTTGGCTTGTGAAGTATAAAATTTAGTAGAAAATTGGCAGGTTATCCAAAGAAAAGTAAATTAATTAATAACTACGAATTCATTCATTCATTCATTCATTCATTATCTCCCGCTTTATCCTCTATTAGGGTCGCCATGCCCATCCAGGGGAGAACGTCTCGGGCGCTGGGCAGATAGACCCAGGACAAGGCGCCAATCCATCGCTGGGCATAACCACAAATTAGTTAATTAATTAGTAATTTATATATTTTTTTTTAACTGATTCATGTGTTGTCATTGACAATGAACAATTGTGCGAAGTTTCATCTTAATCGGATAAAAATCAGAAATGGATGAAAGAGCATTTGGAAACTTTTTACTAGCTAATCATAACCCAGCAGCATTAAAGTAGTATTTATGCAGATCTCTTACCTTCCTCTGTGATGACTTGGTAGAAATGTCTGGAACTTTTGACACTTCTATTTATAGCAGCAGGTGTCTCTGATCGGCTGGAGTTGATGGATTCATCTTCTGATTGGAGGGCCGCCCCAATGTTGGCAGTTGGCCCCACCCCCTAATTTTGTGTGTGTGTGTGTGTGTGTGTGTGTGTGTGTGTGTGTGTGAGAGAGAGCGAGAGAGTGTGGAAATTTCTGGAACTTTCTCTGACGTGTGTGAGAATTAGCCCCCCCCCCCCATCTGCTCCTTAATCTTGCCTGTCTGAAAAAATCAGTTTTTTCCTCACTCCAAACAAACGCTCATAAATCGTCATAACTCGGTCATTTTTTACTCAATCTGCATCATTTCGTTGGGGCAGTCCTCCAATCAGAAGATGAATCCATCAACTCCAGCCGATCAGAGACACCTGCTGCTATAAATAGAAGTGTCAAAAGTTCCAGACATTTCTACCAAGTCATCACAGAGGAAGGTAAGAGATCTGCATAAATACTACTTTAATGCTACTGGGTTATGATTAGCTAGACTATGTTTTGCTGAGTGATTTGCTGAATGTTTTGACAGTGTTTTTATGGTGATTTAGTGATTTTATGCTATAAAGATGAGCATTTGTTTAAAAGTTTAAGAATAATTATCTGTATGCTAACTGTGAGAAATATTTCACATCATTTGTAATTCGGTTTTTGCTTTTGTGATGTTTTAGTGATTTTATGCTATAACAATGAGCAGTTGGTTAAATGTTGAGGAATAATTAGCTGTATGTTAAATTGAGGGCGGCACGGTGACTTAGTGGTTAGCATGTTCGCCTCTCAGCACTGGGGATTCCCGGTTCAAATCCCCATCTGGGTGGAAAAAATCCCCAAATCCCCTCCCCATGTCTGCGTGTGTTTCCTTTGTGTCTCCGGTTTCCTCACAGTCCAAAAACATGGATAAAGTCAATTGAGTTCTCCAAATTGCCCCATATAGAGTGTGTATGCGTGCATGTCTGTGTGTGTGAGTGTGCGCCCAGCGATAGATTGGCGCCCTGTCCTGGGTGTATCTGCCCAGTGCCCGAAACATTCTCCCCTGGATGGGCATGGGGAACCCCACCGCGACCCTAATATAGGATAAGGCCGAAGATAATGAATGAATAAATGAATGAATGTTAACTTGATGATTCTGTGAGGAAAATGTTTCACATCATTTAGAATTCGGTTTAATTGTGCTGCAATGTGTTTTGCTGAGTTATTTTGTGGTGTTTTACTGATTTATGCTATAAAGATGAGCAGTTGGTTAAATGTTTAGGAATAATTAGCTGTATGATAACTTCAGCTAGCTGATGATTCTGTGAGAAAAACATTTCACATTTATAGTTCTGTGAGGAAAATGTTTCACATCATTTACAATTCGGTTTAATTATGCTGCAATATGTTTTGTTGATTGATTTTGTGTTATTTTAGATGAGCAGTTGATTAAGTGTTTAAGAATAATTAGCTGTATACTAACTGATGATTCCATGAGATTTTTCCTCCATTATAATTTGGTTCAATTATGCTGTAATGTTTTGCTGAATGATTTCACAGTATTTTTGTGGTGTATTACTAATGTATACTATAATGATGAGCATTTGGTTAAGTGTTTAAGAACAATTTGCTGCAGGCTAACTAGCAAACTGATGAATCTGTGAGGAAATTATTTTGCATCATTTATAATACAGTTGAATTATGCTGCAATATGTTTTGCTGAATGGTTTTACAGTATTTGTGGTGTTTACTTATTTATACTAAATAGATTAGCATTTGGTTGAGTGTTTAAGAATAACTAACTGCAGGCTAACTTTGGCTAACTGATGATTCTGTAAATTTGTTTTAATTGTGCCTCATAACCTTGTGCTGAATTGTTCAGTATATTTGTGGTGTTTTACTGATTTTTATACTGAAAAGGTGAACAGTTGGTTAAGTGTTTAATAATAATTGGCTGTATGCTTCTGATTCTGTTGGACATATTTCACATCATTCACAAGTCTGTTTAATTTTGCTGCATAATTTTATTTATTTATTTTTTGTATTTTGTTATGCTGTAATATTGATGTAAAAGAATTGATGCTTAAGTTTTGATATTAATGCTTAACATTTCAGAATTTATTTACAGTTTTTTATACTAATATTCCTAATTTATACATATGATACTACATTAGAAAATGTATTCTGTGTGTTTGTCCATGGCAGTGATCTAGCACACTGTCTACAGTTGGTTCCTGCGTTCAACTCTGCTGGCGAGGCCCTGGTTCAGTTGTGATTCTCCACTTGGATTATCAGCGAAAGAAGCGAAATAAACTCACACATCAGAGGAAAATGTGTGAGTTTCTGATGCAAATATGAAAGTACATCTCTTAGTGTGAGGTTAAGGTGTTCAGAACTTGAATCAATTAGACCATCTACTCTGATTTAATATTATTATTTAGGATGGAATTATATTAATTTGATTATTACTGCAGTTAGTGTGCTTAGTGGTTTGTGTAATAACTTTGGCAATATTAAAATTTGAATGTTGGTGATATGAACATTTATACTATGGTCAAGACCACATTTTCTCACAATTTCTTAAAAGTTTATGATTTTAAATCATGCAGTTTTGTAAGTCATCATTTATATATCTACACAGTAAAATGTCTTCAAACATATGATGTTTTCTTACACAAGAAGAAGAATTGGATGCAGCCCCTGAGGGCTTCTGAAAGTTTTTTTTTTTTGAAGGACATTACAATCACTGTCTGGGAAAGATGGTTCGGAAAGGGAAGCGTTCTGAGGCTCAGAAGTAGCGCTGGAGAAAGGGAAAGGAGACTGGTAGTCAAGCAGCAGTTCAGCAGCCTACGGTCACCCAGAGCGCCGTGAGTACGGCTCAGGCTACTGCAGTACACACCTACATCACTGGTGTACAGTACAAGCTTCACACAGTCAGGCTAAACTGAGACATGGGAAGTCATTAGAAAATGGTGATCAGTTGTATAATTCTGTTAGATGCAAGCTTATTAATGAAGGTAAATTTGTACATGATTACCTGGCTTTTGATGAACTACCAGTTAAGTTTGCAGTACAGAAGCACACCTAAAGTGTTACAAATCATCTGTCACGGTATGGGTATTTGAGGAGTCAAGGACCTGACGGTGCAGAGGATTTCCTGACACTTTCGAATCGGTTACAGTGCCTCGTGTCAGAGGTGAAGTACGCCCTCCTCACACTGTCCAGCCTCACCATCGCTTTGTTCCGGGACCAATCAGGAGGATATGGATTATTTGATCCTCATTGTAGGACGCCGGATGGCTTGCCCTGCATGGCTGGAAATGGTACTGCGGTCATCACTTTTGGAAACTTGAGTGACATGACTGAACGGCTTCTCCAATTTCATGAAGTACTACAATCCCCTCATGATTGTATGTATGAGTTCATGCCAGTTTTGATTACTTCGGAAATGGGCACGGAATTGGGAAGCTGTTCCACAGACCATCAGCCAGCTCACAATGAGGTCACCATGTCTGCCCCTGTGTGTAGCACCTTGAACATGGAACCAACAACAGTAGAACCATCAGTTTCTCTGGAATCACTGACCGCTCGCAAAAGAAACAAAGACCGGAGGCGACGTAAAGTTTTGTCCAAAGAACAGAAGTCCCACATGTCACGGAAAGAAATAACCAAACTGCAACACCATGTGTACTATGAGAAGCACCAAATAAAGTTGTTAACACGTGCAAGAAAAAAAATACAGCAGTTGTCCTCAACATAAGAAATCTGCTATGAAGGACCACTATTCCCAGGATGAAGATTTTCGACTACGACAGAAAACTTGCATAACAAGACGTTATGTACAGGATCCCACATTTCAAGCAAGGCAGAAGTCATACATAACAATTTTGAAACAAGACAGAAGTCCTACATGCAAGCTTATTATGCATGTAACTCTGCTTATGAACAAAGAAAAAGGTAAAATTTTCACGACAGACACCTACATGATCCTAATTTCAGGATTCTTCACAAGTTGCACTGTTCTTTGAAAATACAACAGAAATATCAACAGATCAGTTTATCTTGTCAGCATCAAGAAAAGCAAAACAAGGAGAAGTAGTATTCTGGTGAAACCCTACCACCTGCAATTCAACAAACCATTTCTTCATTTCGGTTGGAGACACAGGTTGGACCCACTTACATTTGCATAGTCTGTCACAGAGCCTTATTTCCTAATCAGGTTAAGGTGTGCAAATGTGACAACTTCAAAAGGAACCTTGGTGTGGTATTGAATTGTCTCACTGGGGTCATACGTCCACATATGCAGTCAGGAATGCAGTGATCTTGGGCAATGTTCACTTTCTGAAAGACGGACAGAATGGGTGTGTCATAGCTGCAATGACAACTTGATGATTGGAATCATTGCACCTATTGCTGTCATTAATAAAATGGTATTACCACCAATTCCTCCAGAACTCAGCAATATCAATGTTCTGGAGAGACATGTCATTGCAAGGTTTATTCCCTTGGCAAAAATAATAATGTCTTCCCAAGGGACAACAGAGAGCCATCTACAGCTTTGTCTACAGAGGTCCCAGCAACTCCTAGGGTAAAATACTTTTCCTGCCTAACAGAGAGCTGAAAAACCTCCCGTTTCCTGACGGTACCACGGCTGACCCCTCTAAAGGGGCCCAATCACACCCACTAACCCTACAATAGCAAGTGTGCCCCATACAGTGGCAAAATCAAGGCTACCACACTTCCCAGCCACAGAGCAGCTCCTTAAATAAGGAAGCTGCAGCTGGTGCACGTTAGCCCTGATTAGGATCTCCAGGATAAAAGACCTACACACAAAGGCTCTGTAACTTCAATGGCACCTGGTACCCAAGCTTCGTGTGTGGGATGATCCAGAGACCCTAACAGAAACTTTCTCTCCTTTGTTAATAATGAACAATTACACCTTTCACCTTAAAGAATTTTATGTAAATAAAAGACATATAAAAGAACAAACTCATATAACACAATGATCATTTATTAAAATTGAAAATGCACATAAATGTATGTTTAATAAACCCTATAATAGTTAAAGTGAAAATGTAGTGCAAACATATAATTCAATAAATTATTAAACTCTATAACAAGGGTGTAAAAATAAGTAATGCCTAAATAAACATTTTTGCATATACAAGATGTCATTTAACTATTTACAAACATTCAGAATATCTTATTCTGGGGTGGTGCACATGTCAAAATATCGCGTGTTTATGATTCACGATGCGTCCTCTTTTTCTTTCTCCATCTCTGCCCGCCACTCCTCAAAAGTCTTTCCCTCGGCCTTAGCACAAAAGTACTTATTTTTTATTCTGCCATGACCAAACTCGCGCTTTCTTGGTTGACCGCACTGCTTGCAGATGTACTGCTGGTGGGTCAGGTGGGTGGGAACGGGCAGTCCCTGAAACCTGGCAGCCGCCTTTGCAGATTTCCTCCTTCTCCACTCAATGGTGCGACTCCGCACTTTAACAGGAGAGGGTTCTGCATGTGATGCTGGAGGCTGAGGACAAGCTGGGCACAACACCTTCATGGGCAGGGGTGTAGAGGCAGTCGAGGTGGCAGTCTGTCTTGCTGGACCTGGCATTTGTGCTGCAGATAGAGTTGGAGCAGGAACAGGTGCAGGAACAGGAACAGGAGCAAGAACAGGAACTGGTGCAGAAACAGGAGCAAGAACAGGAACTGGTGCAGGAGCCTGACCTCTGGGCTTTGCCTGCCCAGACATATCTATTGGCGTCTTGAAAACGAAAGCCTGCTGTTGTTCGGGGAGCTCTGCAGGTGCTGTCAGCCGCTCCCTAGGCTCTTGTAGGGAGACAGAGGCTGTGAGGCTGGGTGTCAGGGCAGGAATGCCCATCGAGAGCACGATCTTCTCCTGCTTCTTTTTAAAGTCATTGTGCCAAAAAAAAAGTTTTAGGAAAGAGAAATTATTCAAAAGTACCGGCATGATAATGTGGCAAATCAAGCATGGAATGGCGGAAAGTTACCATGTAGACATACTTACCATGTAGACAGTGTGCGTTGATTTATCTCAAACAGCTGTAGCTCAATGGACTTTGTCAAAGTGGGGCTGCTCAAGACCAATCTTCTGCTGTGGGACAGAAAAACTGTTAATGTTACTTCTGACCCAAAAAACATGAAATCATATATGTAAAGACTCAGACTATCTCTGCCACTGCACACGGTCGTCTTCGAGTGGCTGACTTAAAAGCACCTCTTGACCAGCCGCTCCTGATGTTTGGGAGGGTAAGACACACGCTGCCTGTCGTACCCTGGTGCGCCACACACACACACACAGATATGTTCTTCAGATAAGCACAGTGATGACACACTCACATCGCCTCTGCTCCTTCATCTTGACTGGACTGGGCCGTCACTTCCTGTGAGGGGATCACAGAGTCGCCTGACTCAGTTGAAGGCAGAGGAATGTCTGTGGGGTCGATTTCCTCTGCCACGTCCTGCTCTACAAACCCCTCTTCTTCCGTTGGCTCCCTGATGTCAGCTTCCACGTCATCATTTTCGCTGCTGTTGTCCCAGAACTCTCTGCATTGCTGTGTAGCAACAGAACACCACTGTGTTGGCTCGAAATACAGGGAACATTGTTCTCTCTATGTTTGTCATACCTGTGTATTCGCCAGGTTTGGTGTAATCCACAGCGAGCTGAACTCGAAACTCCTCACTGAGCTCATTCAGGCTGTGCTCGAAATACAGGGAACATTGTTCTCTCTATGTTTGTCATACCTGTGTATTCGCCAGGTTGGGTGTAATCCACAGCGAGCTGAACTCCAAGCAGCTCCTCACTGAGCTCATTCAGGCTGTGCTGCAGGGTTCCACTGTAGCAGTGCAGCGAACCGTCCTTGGATTTCTCCATCGCTGCCGCCGCCCTGTCCTCATTCCACCGAACCAACTCTTCTAGGAGGTAGGCCTGGTAGATGTGCCTGGATATAAGCAGAAATATTTTACCAAACATTGTATGAATACAACACATACAAATACACAAGTATTTAAAACTTTAAACCAAAAGCAGAAATGCACAAACCAGGAATGAAGCGGTTGAGATGTAGGTGAAATGACTCGAGTGATGTGGAACCACGTGCACACCGATACACAGGGAGTACGATCCCACCTTTTGTCAGCTGCCCTATCTTGTGTACAGCTGGACTCCAGGGGGATCTTGAATGCAGCCGATGTGACTACGCTGTGTGTTCCATATCTCGGCCATCCGTTCGAAATCCAGCATAGGAATGTCCATCGTGTCTTTCACGTCACTGAAAGCCACAAGCAACTGCTCCACCAGTCGTTCTGTCCGCTCAGCCCCACGGGTACGATGTCTGCAGTGACGGACGAGTATCTTTGCGGTCAAGTGACGGTCTACGTCTTCATCTGGGATATTCCTGACGCTCAGCTCTGACTTGACAGCCGCTCACAGATGGTCTACATCTGCCGCATCCCACTCGAAGATGCAACCAGACAGCTTCGACATGAAGACGCCGTAGAGCTGGTGACTGTCGGTGGTGACTCCCAGCGTGAACCGCCGCATCAGGTGCCACACGTCCAGCCTGACCACAAGCTCAGTCCACTTTGGAAACATGACCACCACCTTAGACCCTCCAAAGGACGAGCAGCAGTCCCTGTCCACATAAAGCAGCTTAGGTGGAGAACTCCAGCTTGGCTGTAGCAGTTCATTATGCCTGTCGCTATAGGCAGCAACCCGTCCCCCTCGCTGGCCGTAAGCACAGACATGAGAACCTGTCCGTACTCGTTGCCAACGTTGGTGACCCAGGCCGTTGTGCCCACAGCCTTTCCGGCCATTTTCTTGGTCACATGCAAAACACAGCAATACATAATACATATAAAAATAATCGGTTATGTGTTATTTATTTGCTTTAAATTATACCACATGTACAACTTTACCTTTTTAGTGGAGTCCATTTTTAGGATAGAGCAAAAAACGGATGTGATCCTGGCCTTGATCTTGTCGATCCTGGACCGTACATCTTCAGCATAAACTGAAACAAACCAATGGTTAGATGGTATAGGTAACATAGGGGGAGGTTGTGAAACATGCTTTACCTGCGCAACCGAAACCTGACACTTTTTGCAGACCGACAGATACTCGCGACAGATCGCGAAGGGGTGTCAGGTAGATCGCAATAGAGATTTGAAAAAAAAAAAAAGCACTTATTACATATCAGCGCTTTTTTACAGTATTGGAAGCACTTATACACATGCGCGCACACATTCACACAAAATGTGAGTCATTCTGAATCACAATCTCTATCACTGTGCAAGCGAGCAGTCAGCCAGCCCCATCCCATCTCTCTCGCTGTTCCCAAAACCGGCACATATAGAGTGTGTTTGTGTGTGTGTGCCCAGCGATAGATTGGCGCCCTGTCCTGGATGTATCTGCCCAGCGCCCGAAGTGTTCTCCCCTGAATAGGCATGGGGAACCCCCTCGCAACCCTAATAGAGGATAAAGAGGAAGATAATGGATGGATGGATGTTCTGTTCTGGGGAAATGCAGGTTACAGTGATTGTTTTACATATGTGCTGTATACTGTTTCTTTGGTGGTTTGGGTGCACTCAAATCAAGTTTTCCCCATTCTATTTGCTGGAATGTGTTTAATAAAAGAGCAATTCTAATAGATTCGACAATACTAACATGATGGGTGTTAATAGAGAAAAAATAATAATAAATAATAATAATAAAAAAATAATAATGAAAAAATAGAGATTAACCCTGAAAGATCTTGATGACCTGTCCAATGGAAAAGTAGATCTCAGGCCAGAAGAGTGTGGGCATCCCTGCTCTAAGCTGTTCCTCATCCAGGCCCCGCTGTGAACGTAAAATAATAAATATTTATTTTACGTTCCTCGAGACCAAACCCCTCCCAATCAACCAAGTACTGAATAGTGGAACCACATCGACGAGAATCCAGCAGAGTACAAACCGTGAATTAATGCTCAAATGATGCAGGCTGGGTGACTGTACCTTCTTGCAGAGCAGAATACAGAGGACCAGTAACAAAAGGTTTAAGGAGGGATGTGTGGAAGACTGGATGAACACGATATGAGGAGTTACAATCAATATGATACCAGGTTAATCTGACGCAGTACCTTAAAAGGACCAATAAATCTGGGCAAAAACTTGCGAGAACCTGAACGGCAACGAAGTCCCCTGGAGAATAAACCTGGGCCTGACTACGACGTCGATCTGCAAAGATCTTATTGCAACGCAAGACTTCGTCAATACATTGATGGACCTGGGACAATATCCTCTCACTACGCTTGAACCATGCATCCACAATTGGTGAATTGGTGGTTGGAATCTGCGACCAGACTTTCTGACTCCTTCTCACGCTCATTCGACAAGTGGTCATTCCTACAATTTACACACACTCAACCCCCACCTGGTCATTCCCTCTGCCATTCAGCAGTTGTTTACATATTACAAAAATATACAAAAATATTCATTCATTCATTATCACCCGCTTTTCCTCTATTAGGGTCGCGGTGGGGTTCCCCATGCCCATCCAGGGGAGAACGTCTCGGGCGCTGGGCAGATAGACCCAGGACAGGGCGCCAATCCATCGCTGGGTACACACTCACTCACTCAAACACACTCTATATGGGGCAATTTTTAGAGAACTCAATTAACTTTAGAGAAAAAATTAACTCAATCCATGTTTTTGGACTGTGGGAGGAAACCGGAGAACCCGGAGGAAACCCACGCGGACACGGGGAGAACATGGCAACTCCACCCAGATGGGGATTCGAACCGGGAATCCCTAGCGCTGAGAGGCGAACGTGCTAACCACTAAGCCACCGTGCCGCCCTATACAAAAATATAAATTACAAAAATATCATAACAAAGTTAAAAGCATTCAAAATTTGACCAAACCTTTCAAATAATACAATTCATATATTTTTACGTTCAATAAATTCCAACAGTCCCCCCTTTCACACTCTATAAGGGTGTGACCATATTTACTAAATCTTTACCAAAACCATGTGTGTCCTATTGTTTATGTGCAAGTGACTGAGGTTACTGAACTGTGTTTATTGGAGCTTCTTGTTTTCCTCCGTGCCCAGTCCAGTGCATGTCAGTATATTTCTAAACAATTAACCTAATATTAACCTTGTGGTGTATGCTTTTATGAAAACGTGCGGTGTATGTGACAGAGCACAGTTGATCTTCTTGGTCTTGGAGACGGTCCCTATCTCCTATCAGACCATTCCTCGTCTAGTCTTCACTCTGGTCCCGAAACTTGTGATTATGTGACTTATAGAAAAATAGAAAAAATGTAAATAAAATTTGTACAGGATTTACAGTTGAGTAATCAATCTCTTGCATTTTTTGGCTTGATGAGTCAACTTACCCAGTACTGTCAGAAATCCGGCTTCTGTCTCTCCCTCTCCGTCTCGCTCTATCTCTCGCTCTCTCAGCCCCGCCTTCTAGTTCCGCTCTTCCGCTCACTCTCCGTCACCAGGTGCGTCTGATTATCTGATGGGTCGTTTATCTCTCTATTTAAACTCTGCTTTCATGCTGGACGGACGCGAAGTATTGTCCCTGGTTCTGCCATACATACCGAGCGTTTTTGCTGTTATCTTTTGCCTTACGATCTGTCTGTATCCGCTTCTGTTTGTGTGTTATCTCGTCTGGGTGAGTGCGCATCTGTTTGTTTATCTTGTAGCGTCTGTGTGCTCACTTCCGTGTTTAGAGTAGCGTGTGCGTGCATGAGTGAGTGTCTCTGTGCGTTTGGTGTTTCCCCTGTCGCTATATTTCCGTGTCCTGGGAGCATTATTATTTATTGTCCGTCCGCACAGATGGCTCAGATTCGGTCGGCTGGGGCGGAGTTCGCTCTCACGCTAGCCCGGCCCTCTGGCGCGTCACAACCTGCGTTTGTCCGTTTGTTTGTGTTCAGTGTGCTTACTAACTTTTCGCATTACTACTGCAGTTGCTCCAAACCGTACAATCACTGCTCCTCCTGCATTACCCTGCCTCTGCCTTGTTTCTCTCTTTTTTTTTTTTTTTTTCTTTTCTCCGTGTCCTGTCTGGCACTGTGAAACTCAGGATTGATGTCTGAGTGTCTGAATCAGGCCCAACAGTTTTGATTTTACAAGTGGAGCATACAGGCATTTCACCATGATGCTCCACTTGGTATATATTTAAAACTTTATTGTAAGTTCTTTTGGGGATCATATCAGTACAGCAAACACGGAGATGGAAAAGGAAACAGAAAAGAAAAAGGAAAAAAAAGAGGTATACGAAAGTGGTGGGAGGAAAGAAGAAAAGGCCAAAAGAGAAAAGAAAAAGCTAAGCTTATCTACTAAATTGTTATCTAGTTGCTTAGTTACTTTTAGTTACTTTTTTTACATTCTTTTGACTGTTCAGCTACCTCATCATTATAACATAGCATTTATTTCCGCTTTTTGTCCCTGTCCGGTGTAGTTGCTAGCGTTTTTAGCCGCTAACACTAGCACTTTCTGCTTACTATCGCGGCCGTTTTCTGCCAACACCGCTGCATTTATTTACCCACTTCGTTTATAAATATTAGCCTACATTATAAAAGAGTCATCTCCTGATCTGCGTCGCCGGATTCATCTGTTCGGATTTCCGGATCGGATTTTATTGGACTCAACGCTGATCCTCACACACCGCATTGTGAGAACCTTCAGGACTCAACCTCCGTCCGACGCTAATACAGCCAGATTCACTAGAGTTGGGTCTCCACCAGCCGCTGCCGCTGCTTTGTTTCATGATCAGCTGTAACAGCGGGAAATAACCTCACATCTCTACCCACCCGAAGCTAAGTTTATTTCTTAATTTATATATAAACTTTACAATGGCACTTTCCCCTCTGGTTGCGTGCCCTCAGTGCAGTATGTACAGACAGTCTTCCTCCGTCATTACTGATAATTCAGTCTGTGAGAAGTGTAGCCTAGTCCTTAGTCTGACGGAAAACATTTCAGTGCTAGAAGAGTGCATTCGGGTTTTAGAACAGGGTCATGTTAGTAAAGGTGTGTCAGGGACCAGTTTAGCCAGCCCGAATGCCACAGGATCAGGTCCTAAATCTCCGGCTTTAGAGCCCTCGCAGCAGGGCGAGTGGGTGACGACCAGGCGACGTACACGTAGAACTGAGCATCACTCTTCTAGGATCCACGTTTCCAATCGGTTTTCCCCGCTCAGTGACTCACCCACTGAGAGACCGGTTGCTAAAAGTGCTCTGGTTATTGGCGACTCCCAGCTCAGACACGTGCGAATCGCTACCCCCTTAGAGACCCCAGCAACCATAGTCCGGTGCATTCCGGGGGCCAGGGCTCCAGACATCAGGGAGGAACCTCAAAGTGCTGGCTAATGCTAAACTCTCATTCTCTAGAATAGTTATCCACGTCGGCACTAATGACGTTCGTCTCAAGCAGTCAGAGATTACTAAGGCTAATGTTAAAGAGGTGTGTGGAACCGCTGCAATGATGTCTGATGAAGTAGTTGTCTCTGGTCCCCTACCAATTAGGCGTGGCGGCGAAACCTACAGCAGGTTATGGTCGCTACGTTGCTGGATGTCTAAGTGGTTCTCAGAAAACAACATTACCTTTATTGATAATTGGTCTACTTTTGAGAGAAGGCCTGGCCTTTTGAAATGGGACGGCATCCATCCTTCCCAGGAGGGTGCTGCGCTCAAGTCACATAACATAGCCGATAGGGGTTTTTCTTCAGATAGGAATAAAAATTGACAATTCAGAGCCAAGGCCAGGCAGCAGACAGAATGGCCTAACCAACTGCCTGCGAACTGCCAGGAGTCGTCACCCACAATAACTAGGTTCCATACCATTAAGACAGTTATCAAGTATCGCAGTGAGCAAAAAACAACAAAAAGAGTCCAAAAAGTGTGCCATAAAAATCTCATTAATATCAATACAACCTCAAGTAATGTAAGAAACACTTTTAAGTTAAAACTTGGGTTATTAAACATTAGGTCACTGTCATCAAAATCAGCTCTAATTCAAGAAATAATAACTGATAACTTTCTAAACGTCTTTTGTCTCACAGAGACCTGGATTAGAGCCAACGAATACCTAGCATTAAATGATGCCTCTCCACCTGGTTATACTTATGCTCATAAACCACGTCTTAGTGGACGAGGAGGTGGAGTGGCTACGATCTATAAAGAAAACATAAATGTAACACTTAATAATAAGTATGAGTCAAAATCCTTCAAAGCTCTTGTACTCAACATAAGCATTTCATCTTCATTGAAGAATAAATCCAATCTAATGCAACTTATTACCATATACCGCCCTCCCAGCCCATATACAGAGTTTATTAAAGCAGGGGCGGGTTAGCTCAGTGGTTAGGGTGTTGGGCTATCAATCTGAAGGTTGGCGGTTCAAATCCCAGGTCCACTGAAGTTACCAGTGTGGGTCCTTGAGCAAGACCCTTAACCCTCATTGCTCCAGGGATGTTGTGATTAACCCTGTGCTCACCTTGTAAGTCGCTTTGGATAAAAGTGTCTGCTAAATGACCCAATTTAATTAAAGAATTTGGTGAATTTCTCTCTAACATAGTAATCTCATCAGACAAGGCCTTAATAGTCGGTGACTTCAATGTTCACTTTGAAAACCCACTAGATTCATTTAAATTAGCCTTTGACTCCATCCCAGATTCCATGGGCATTACTCAAAGTGTAGTTGGTATAACACATCGCTGTAAACATACATTAGACTTAGTTTTATCACATGGTATTAACATTAATAATTTAACTATTGTTCCACTATGTGAGGTCATCTCCGATCACTATTTGATAACCTACGATTTAGAAATTGATATTGATCCAGTCATTAAAACGCAATATGACATGAAGCGTACAATCATTCCCTCTACTGCTGTGTCATTCCTACAACATTTACCCGAATTAAACATTAAACCAGCATCAGGACCCGACGAACTTGAAAACACAGCGGAATACCTTAAACACGTGTTTTCTGCAACCTTAGACAGTGTCGCTCCACTTAAACTAAAAAGGATTAAAGATAAAAGACTCGTTCCATGGTTTAATGATCAAACACGCGCCCTAAAACAAGCCACTAGAACCATGGAGCGTAAATGGAGACAAACTAAATTAGAGGTATTTAGGGTTGCATGGAAGGACAGTATGACTAATTACAAACATGCACTCAATGCAGCGAAGACCAAATATTATTCTGAATTAATAGAGAACAACAAAAACAACCAAAGATTCCTCTTTAGTACCATTGCCAAATTAGCTCGAAGTGCTACTGAATCAGATTCACAGATTCACTCACAGTTCAGCAGCAATGATTTCATGAATTTCTTTAGTGACAAAATTGAAAACATAAGACTTAAATCATCTAATGCATTGTGTAGCGTAACCAATCAACCCTCAATGATTTCTGAAAAATCTAGTGGTAGAGAAAATAATATAGTACAAGAGTTAAATACCTTTAACCCCATATCTAAAAAAGAGCTTGTCTCATTAATTACACAATCAAAGACAACATCCTGTATGTTAGACCCAATACCTACAAACCTGCTTAAAGACCTCCTACCAAATATTACAGAGCCTTTTATAAACATTATAAATTCATCACTTAAAATAGGTTATGTCCCCAAAAATCTGAAGTGTGCAGTCATTAAACCATTACTTAAAAAACCTAATTTAGATCCTCTAATACTGTCCAACTATAGACCAATATCAAACCTTCCTTTTGTCTCTAAAATCCTAGAAAAAATAGTGTTCAACCAGCTGAATCGCCATCTTCTAGCTAATAATGTTCATGAAGTTTTTCAGTCAGGTTTTAGGTCTCATCATAGCACTGAGACAGCCTTAATTAAAGTCGTTAATGACTTATTAATGTCCTGGGATAATAACCAAATCTCTTTTCTTGTATTATTAGATCTTAGTGCAGCCTTTGACACTATAGACCATAACATCTTAGTTGATAAATTAGAAAACATTGTGGGTGTTACAGGATCTGCACTCCAGTGGTTTAAATCCTACCTGACAGATCGATATCAATTCACCTGTGTTAACAACCAATATTCTGATCTTGCTAAAGTTAAATATGGCGTCCCACAAGGGTCAGTTCTGGGCCCACTCCTATTTGCATTATATATGCTTCCATTGGGATCAATTATTCGTAAACATGGAATCAGTTTTCACTCATACGCAGATGATACACAGTTATATGTTTCAGCTAACCCTAATGATGGTTGTTCAGTCAATAAGCTCGAGGACTGCATCCAAGATATTAAAATATGGATGTCAAAAAACTTCCTACTGCTAAATTCTGATAAAACAGAGTTTCTGATAGTTGGACCCAAGGACAAAATTAACAAAGCTTCTAACACTATGTTAAACCTTGATAACTCTTTAATTAGACCCAGCTCATCTGTAAATAATCTCGGTGTCATTATTGATTCAGATCTCTCCTTTACAAAGCACATTAGCAATATTACTAGAATTGCATTTTTTCACCTTCGTAACATTTCGAAGCTACGAAACATCCTCTCCCTCCAAGATGCAGAAAAACGAATTCATGCTTTTATTACCTCAAGGTTAGATTATTGTAATTCACTTCTGACAGGATGTTCTAATAAATCATTACATAAATTACAACTTGTGCAGAATGCTGCAGCTAGAGTTTTAACTAAAACACGAAAGTTTGATCATATCAGTCCTGTGTTATCAAACTTGCACTGGCTACCAGTTAAGTTTCGGATCGAGTACAAAATTTTATTAATAACATATAATATTTTACATAACCAGGCTCCACAGTATCTGAGTGAGCTGATTCAATCATACAAGCCAACACGTGAGCTCCGATCTCAAGGTGCTGGTTTACTCTTAGCTCCTAGAATAAATAAAATTACTGCTGGTGGAAGAGCGTTCTCCCACAAGGCTCCTCAACTTTGGAATAGCCTTCCAGTTACTGTTCATGATTCTGAATCACTATTAATCTTTAAAAATAAATTAAAAACACATTTATTTAATCTGGCGTTTAATTAATATCCTGTAGATAAAGATGTAGATCTCAGACTTGGCTGTGTTGGGGGGTAATCTCTGATCAGTGTATGCTGTCGTTTCACCTCTTCACCCACCTCATCATTAATGGGGGGTGTGGTGCTGAAATGATGCTGTTCCGGGGCACCATCTCAACTATGTAGAGTCTGCAGTATCTGCCTCTTTTAATTATGCTGCTCTAGTCAGTGATGCTGGAGTCACATGCTGCACTGTCAATTAATTACTTATTAATTAAATGCCGTGCTTTATTATTAGCTTTAACTGCCTTCCTTGTCTGTTTTGCTGCCCAGGGGCCCCTAAAAGGGGTGAGGGCCCCCACTGATTTGTCCTCCCCAAAAGGGTTTTTTCCTTAAATAACCAAAATAAAAGGGGGAGTTTTTTTCTTGCCACTGTCGCTTCGGGTTGCCCCTTTTGGGGGGGTTTTAAAAGGCTTTTCCCCTCTGTAAAAAAATTTCTTTGTGAAATGTACTGTTTTAAAAGCGTTTTAAAAAATTAACCCTTTAAATTTAAATAAAATTTAAAAAAAAAAAAAAAAAAAAGAAAAAAATAAATACCCTACAATAATATATTATTTTAGATATATATTTTCTATATTTTTATCTATTATAAAATACTGTAAAATTTTAAAATTTTTTAATATATTATATATTAAAAATTTTATTCCCCACACAAATATTTAAACATTCCCCACCCCCAAAACCCACATACAACCCACAACACAATATTTCACATTCCCCAAAACCCCCCACATACTACAAACCCCCCTACAACGTTTCATACAAAATGCCCCAAAAAATTCACTTACAATTCTCAAAAATATCCCATAAAAAATTTTCATACCAATGCATATCCTATACCAACTACGAAAAAGTTACACATATGGGCCCTAGCAATATTATTATATATAAAATTTTATATAATATTAAATATATAATTTTATTATATATATACTCAAATACATATAAATACACAACCCTCCATACCTACATTTTCCTTCAATACTAAAAAAAATTCAATTTCCCCTTATAAATAATTTATTTATTTTTAAAATAAATTTTTTTAATTGATTTTTTTTTAAAATTTAACGAAAAAAAAAAGACAATTTTAAGAAAACCCGGGTCTGATACACCTTTTGTGTGCAGTTTTTTGAGCTGCAATTAAAAATGAAAGGGTTTCTTTTCCCTGGAAAGTCAAATGGGAAATTTTAGTTTGTGGGCCGTGGGGGGGGCCCCCCCCCCGACCCCCAAAAGGGCCCCAGGGCAGGGCACCAGGGGAAA